>OY744554.1:24831889-25411889 GCA_963556195.1 Sepiola atlantica | reverse complement strand
TTCTGCAGGAACTGCCGTTACGGTGCTGTAACTTCGGAGTAGTTTGATAAAAATTTACGTAAGTAATTTGTCATGCCTAGGAATCTTTGTAGTTCTTTTTTGCCTGTAGGTAGTGGCATGTGAATGATCGCTTCCACTTTGGTTGGACTTTGTTTTATCCCTTCACTGGTTAATAGATGTCCAAGGTAGGTTATTTGTGATGCATTGAAGATACACTTTGATGTATTTAATTTTAATCCGTGTTTTCGGATTCGTTCGAAAACTTGTTGTAGTCTATTTTTGTGTTCTTCTAAAGTGCTGGACCAGATTATAATATCATCCTGTGAATTTCTTGCTCCTTCTATTATTTTTGCGATTTCTTTTTGGAAAACTTCACTGGTGCTATGAATTCCATAAGGTAATAGAGTGAACCGATATCTTCCAAAAGGTGTGTTAAATGTTAGTAGGTGGGAGCTTTCCTTGTCAACTGGAATTTACCAGTATCCATTAGATGCATCGAGTTCCGAAAAATATTTTGGATTATGCATATGGCTTTGTTTAGATGTTTAGGGTCTCAACAGAGTCGGAGTTTTCCGTTCGCTTTTTCAATAATTGCTGGTGAATTCAGCCAGTCTGTTAACGGGTTTTATGATACGCAATTCTGTCATATTTTTAAATTCCTTTTTGAGTTTTTCCTTTATAGAAAAAGGTACCGATATTGGTGGATGAATTCCAGGGGTTATACAGGGTGGGCCAAAATAAGGGTCCTATCTTTAAATTTGAATAACTTGAATTTGAATAACTTCCACAAAATAAAAGTTAAACTCACCAAACTTTATGTGTGTGTAGACTGACCCTTCCGAGATGTTTTGAAATAAACAAAACAAATTTTAGCCGAAAAACACTTCTTAAAACTTACAAAAACTAAAGTATTGTTTTTTACACTGTTTTGAGTTTTTTAAGCAAAAATAATGTTTTCTAAATGAGGGTACGTTCCTTAGGGCTAATACGGCTCATGCTTGCTTCGGAAGGGGTCCTTTACTTATTCTAAAAAAAAAAATTTTTAAAATCAATAAATAAAAAAGTTATGAATTTTTAAAAATAGGACCCTTATTTTTGCCCACCCTGTATGTGGACTTACTGCAATATAATGGGTAATTGGCAACGTGCCCATTTCTCCGAAACAGTTTTCGTATTTTTTCGTGATGTCGTTTGCGTTCGACGAATTTATTTTTAGGATTCTGTGAATTAGGTTTAGATCTTGAGCTGTCTTTGCATCTGTAACAGCGTCCGATTTAGTTTTAGCAAAAATGAATTTTACTTGCTTCGTTACTCCCTTGTGTTCAACACTTGCTGTGCATTTCCCTGGCACTTTTATCGCTGTGTTGTTGTATGCTGACAATCGAGTCGCTGTTTTTGCAGTTGTGGTTTTCGTCTAATATTTTTATATACTCGGAATTGCAATACTGTCACGTCTGCTCCAGTATCAATTTTGAATATTATGTTCGAGTTATTTACTTTTAATTCGACTGTCCAACTGTCTTTCGGAGTCTCGAACTTCTAAATTTTTTGCACGCGGGATTTATTTGAAGTGATCATCTTGAGTTCGTGCGCGTTGTCGTCTGATTCATCGTCGGAATATGTATCCACTTTATGCACACATTTTCTTGATTTGCACATTTTTGCATAGTGTCTTTTTTTCTTGCGTTTTTCACGTATCTTGTGAAATGCTGGGCACTTATTTTTCTGATGATTGTAACCACAATAGTGACAGTTGGTGACGTAGTGTTGAGTTGGCGCTTGAAATTTCGCGGGCTTTCTATCACTTCCGCCTTGCTCGTTTTGTCGTCTCGATTGCATATGGCTTTTTGTATAATTTTTTGCGCCATTTCTGTCATGGTGACGATGTATCGCTGAGATTTCGTTATCTATTGTTTCGGATGTGGCATTCAACACCCTTGATTGGCGTCTTGTTTGTTCTGACCTGCCTGAATTGTTTTTGTAGGTCTAAATTAGGTTCTCTTAATAATCTTTCGCGTAATATCATGTCTCTGATTCCACATATTAGAATATCTCTGGTAAGACTGTCTGCTAGATCCCCGAATTCGCACTGTTGTGCTTTTTGGCGCAATTCTACCACGTATTCGTCAAATTTTTGATGATCCGTTTGTACACATGTGAAGAATTTGTGTCCCAGGAAAGTTATATTTTTTCTTTGTTCACAAAATGCGTCAAATTTTTCGACTAGTGCTTGAAAGTTTATTTGTTCCTCAAATGAATCAAAATCCATAGTAGAATGAATGTTACGGCCATTTGAACCGATACAAGTTAAAAACATTGTGGTTTTTACTTTGTCTGGCTTTTTGTCGCTTTCCGTTGCTATCAAAAAGAGGTTGAATTCTTTTTCCCTTTTTCCCCATGCTGCAGCTAAATTGTCTTGATTAAAATCCAGGTATTTAGGAAGTGGGAAATTTTCCATTTCGTTTTTTCCGAAGTGTGATTTCAACTTCTATTTTCTTTTCTTATTTTAGGTTCTTTTAGTCTTTTGACGTTATGTTGTTGTCATATATATATATATATATATATATATATTTAGATTTTTTACTTATAAAATAGATCATTCAGTGAAGACCGGGGTTGTTCCAATAAAAACAAGCTCGATGATATTCGATTACAGAGTACAGAGCATTTATATGTGATTTTATGAAGGCTTACCAAAGCATTCCCTTCAGGACACCAATGATCACCATTAAAGATATTTTTTCTTACAAATATTATTTATTCAAATTAAATGTTTTTTCCTACACGTGTTTTACTACCAAGCAGTTACTTGCTTGGCAGATCATCAGGGAAATTAAATGTCTGGAATACTGGTTTCAACTGCCGACAATTGTGTATTGTCGGCAGTTGAAACCAGTATTCCAGACATTTAATTTCCCTGATGATCTGCCAAGCAAGTAACTGCTTGGTAGTGAAACACGTGTAGGAAAAAACATTTAATTTGAATAAATAATATTTGTAAGAAAAAATATCTTTAATGGTGATCATTGGTGTCCTGAAGGGAATGCTTTGGTAAGCCTTCATAAAATCACATATATATATATATATATATATATATATATATATATATATATATATATATATATATATATATATATATATCAAGCATGAACGGAAAGGAGTAGTATTGAAAGATCGAGAACGAGAGAGGGAGATGTAAAGACGTGCTGTAAGACAAGAGATTTTTATTAGACTGAAGTTTACACAAACAGGAGAGTTCCAATTGTCTCTGTAACAAGGGAAATAACTGGACGACGCTAATTGCCTTATGTATGTACTAGATGATGATGATGATGATGACGATGATGATGATGATGATGATGATATCAACAACAGAGAGAGTGCAAAAGAAGTGTTAATAAAACGAGATGTTTTATTAAACTATTTACTATACAAATGTGCCTCCTATAACGGGAGAATTTGTTATTGTCGCTATATCAAAGGGAGATAATGGACGACATTAATTTGTCTTGTCTGTGATGATGATTGCCATTAACAAAGGTGTCGGAATTTGAGTTAAAAACATGACTCTTGTTCCGGGATTTCGAATTTTGCGACCGGCTTGAATAATTATCTCTACACTCACGATTCCGGAAGGATGAAACGTATACGTATGTAGATAAACAAATAATATATATATATATATATATATATATATATATATATATATATATATATATATATATATATATATATATATATATATATATATATATATATATATATATGGGCAATAGTTAAATAAGTTAACAAAGGTTATATTTAGTTTTAATTTAATGAAAAAATTTTCAAAATTTCAAATCAATTACGAAATTTCGAAGGAAACTCCCTCAACTTTGAAACGGGTCAGAAGTAAAAATAGACTTTCTTTATTTTTTCTTTTTTTATCTTTCTGTTTTTGCTGGTGATGCCGGCTATTTCAGACACTCCAGCCTAGAGATCTTTTTAAGATTCTAACCGTCCCTTTAAGTGCAATTGTTTGTAGTTCTCTTGCACTCGGTTCACCGGATATACTCGCCAGGTAGCTCTTGAAATTCTTTTTCATTAGTCCTGTTGCTCCTATACTTACTGGTATGATGGAGATTTTCCTAAGATTCTAGTTTCTTTTCATGTCGTACATATGACCTTGGTATTTCGTAATCTTTTCCCTTTCAGCTCTGTTTAATCCTGCATCATTAGGGACACTGACTTCAACTAGGGTTGCTACTTTCTCCATTTTATCCCATATCACGATGTCAGGTTTTACAGCTCCGTTTTCTAGATATGTAGCTGTAGGGATTGCATAGTCATAGTAGATGGTGGATAAATTATTTCCAACTGTTCTTTCTGGTATATGCTCCCAGAACTTGCTGCTACACTGGATATTCAACTTTTTACATACAGTTCAGTGGAGATATTTACATACTCCGTTGTGTTGCATTGTATAATAGCCAACCCTCAGCAAAACCTTACAACTGGATGTCAGATGGCTCACACTCCCCACTTCTGTGTGGCAGAACCTGCACTTGTTATTGTTGCTGAGACCACTCATCTTTTTAAAGGCATTGGTCATCAAGCTTTGATCTTGAGCAGCCATTATCATTCTCTCCTGATCATAGTGGAGATATCCTCTTTTCAGCCAGTCTACAGAGCCTTCCTTATCTATATATTCCTGGGATAATTCACCTAGGAAATACTTAGCACATTGTTGATTGCCCTATTCTTCCAGTTTTCTGGAATGGAAGGTCTTGGTGTATTTCTGGCAGCTTTTGCGGGCTATTTTTGTGGCAGGAATGTTGTCTGTTTCTCTCATTTGTAAGACAGTCCTGTCCAAAATGTTTGGCCAATGTTGTGATAGAGGTTGTTCTGCTTGCTCTGGTTTCTTGGTGTTGGCGTACCATAATACGGTTCGAGTTCTGGGAGCTCACAATAGTGGCTCGATGTTGATGGTCAATTTCTGAGAGATCCATACCCCCTGTTCCTCTTGGCAGATACAGCCTTTGTAGACACTGGTTTCTGTACATTACTCTGTACATTGTCAACATTTTTCTCGTTTTAGTGTCTAATCTATTAATGTCCTTTTGTGGCCAATCAATAATTTTAAAGCTGTATGTTATCACTGGCATAGCTAATTGGTTAATGGCAGTTACTTTGTTTTTGTTTGTAAGCTGTGTTTTGCAAATTTTTCTAACACAGTGTATATATTCTCTACCAATTTTTTCTCTCATCTTGGCATGTTGAATTGAATCGTTTTCTTCTATGGCAAGGTATTTGTATTGTTCCTGTTCTTCAAGGTATTTGATGTCAGTATCTTCATCAAGCTGTATGCTTTCCGTTTGGATCTTCTTCCCAGCTCTGAGAGAGCACTTGGCACATTTGTCGAGGCCGAACTTCATTCCAATATCTTTAGGGAAGGTATGTACAACCTGCAAGAGTCGGCTTAAGTCAGCATACTGCTTGAAGTCATCCATGAAGAGCAGGTGGTTGACTCTTTTGTTTAAGTCTTGTTTGCGGCCATGACTCAGATTGTAGGCACTCTGGCTTTTGTTTAGTAATTTGCTTAGCAGATCAATTGCCAGGCAAAAGAGTAGAGGAGATAAGCTATCTCCTTGGAAAATTCCTCTTCGGATCTTGATGTCAGGGATTTCTATTGTTCCATTAGTGTGTCTTAATGCCATAATTGTTTTCCACATATTTATCTGTACTGCCATGGTTTCCTTGATGACCAGATGGATATTATATAGATCAAGGCAGCGCAGGATCCATGCGTGGGGTACACTTTTGGTAATCAATAAACGCCATGCTTAGATTTCTCTGCTTCTTCCTACAGTCCTCAAGGATGGTCTTATTGATCAGCAATTGGTCCTTGGTGCCTAAACACTTCCTCCTACACCCTGCTTGTTCTTTTTCCATGTATGCTCCAGAAGAGAGGTGTTCGTAGATGCTGTCTGCAACCAGGCAAGTGAAGAGTTTGTAGTGAGGCAGCAGATCGGTCTGTATTTCGTAGGATTTTGTGTCCCACTCGTTTTGGGTATGAGGGTCGTATCACCTTTTACTAGCCATGCTGGTGTGACCTCCTCACCCTTCAACAGTCTGGTGAAGCAGCTACTATAATGGCTATGAAGTGCTGTTAGTTTTTCCATACAGAAATTGGGTATATTGTCTATGCCATGTTTTTTGTGATTCTGAAATTGATTCAACTTTCGTTTTATCATTCCAGACGTTATCTCTGGCTCTGGCATTTTTGGCTTGCTTTTATTACTTCGATCCACTTGGCCTCTTGGTTGCATCGTCCCTCATTTTCAAGCAAAGGCGTCCAGTAGTTTTCTAGCTCCTTCTTTTCCGGTGGCGTTTCCACTGTTATATTCTCTGCCACCAAATTTAGGTAGAATAGTCTTGTATTCTTTTTGAACTGTCTGTTCTCAACTTTCGCCCTGAATTCTTTTGGCAAGTGCTGGGATTCTGCCTTCAAGTTCTCTTGCAACGTTTTCAATTTCTTCTACATTTTTTTGTATTTAAAATTGCGTCTGCAGATGGTGTTTCTCAGCCGTCCCCGTGCTGTTGGGACAGCAAGCCATTGTTTGATTTGAGAGACTTCCTTTCTGCAACTTAAAGTGCTTTGTTTTTCAAAATATGACTAAATAGTCATAAAATACCACTATCTTGTTCAAAAATATAAGAATCACCTCAAAATCTGTGCTTATCCAAAGCGTTTTAATAAACTAGAATAAACAAACATAGCTAATCTTTCTATTTTATATATCATCCCTATATGATGGGTAACAATTAATAATATACATAACATGGGTGAATAAGGGACTGTACCTGCACACCAGGGAGAACAGATAGAGACTGGCGGGTTGGGGTTAGGGTTAGGGTCTGTACTCGTCGAGCAAGTTACTTGCTTGCACATGCACACGAATCGCTGACTTTATCAAATGTATTCTGCAAATATATTCTCTGTGAATATTTTACATTTTTAAAATGATGTGATACTTTGAAAATGAAGAGTTCGAACACAAAACGCAATAAATCCAATTCGTTTAAATTGAGACCTTAAACAGTAAAAAAACAAATATATTAAATCTAGACTTCGAATGAAAGCTGATTTTAATTGAAATCAAAGAGTAATTATTTCGGTATCATATTATGTAACACATAGTTTTGGGATGTCGTCGAGTGATGAAATGCAACACTTTTTGTAGAGACAGTTTCGTGATTTTGAAAATGGCGTTTATCGCGCTTTGCATTCAAACTCTTCAAATATTGTTATAATACCCAAAAAAGTTCCAGAGATATTTCTGTACATGTATAAAAAAAACTGAAAAATGCATTTTCCCATTTAATCTCAGTTCCGCTCTACACAGCTTTACCGGCTCCTCCAATTCATTTATAAGGTTTCGGTATTTCTAAAAAAAAAATTCCAAATTTCAAAACGCGCTAACTCTGTGATAATTTCCAGTTTACCGCCTAAATCTAGAGCGGCTGGGCGAAGCTCTCCCCAAACCACAACTGAGCACCAACATGACAGAAAAACAAACTCCTGAACTTCACTGATGTATGTTATGGACAACCATTGTAATCTGTTGTAATAGCTCTATGTATGTGTATGTATGAATGAATGAGTAATGCGTGTCCTATATGGAAACAATACAGTGGCGTAGCTAGACCTTTTGCCGCCCGGGGCGGTAGTAAAATTTGCCGCCCCCCCCCCCCCGGCATTTGGGTGCCCGGAAAATTCGTCCATGGATAATTCGCCCATGGATAATTCGTCCATGGAAAATTTTTTGCTAGGTAGGAAAACTGGTCCATTATTATTAAGTTAACATTATTCTTAATTTTCATACCTTGCGAAAATTAGTTCTACGGTATCTAATTTTCCTAAATTCAATTAAATTAAAATTAAAATATGAAAACTGATTTTTAATATTTTTTATTCATTTGAGATTTTATCTGTTTTCCTTTTGTTTTAAGTAGATGGTGGGGGTTGCCCGGGGTGATTTTGTCCGATCCCCCAGCTAGCAATTGTAAAGTTTACAAGGAGTTATAAAAAGTATGCTACAAAAACAAACGTTTGGACAGTAATAAAATTAATGAATTCAAACTTTCGCATCTAATGTTATTTCCTCTTTGATGTCGGTGTATATACACCCAAATATCCAACTTTCTTTTCGCACCTATTCGATAAAAATTTATATGAAAGCTTGTGTACATGCAGCTTCAGTAGCGGTTCACTCTGTTACATTTTTTGGCACACTGGACCGGTTATTCTCGTTCTTTTCTGCATCTACACATCGCTGGGACATCTTGATTCAGTTGACCGGTCTAAGTATCAAACGGACTAGATGGAGTAGTCGAGCAGATGCTGTAGATGTTGTGATAAAAACAATATTGGAAGTCGTCATTGCCCTGGAACAGCTCACAGAAGAAGAAGAAAATGCAACCACAAGATCAGATGCATCTTTAATTCTCAACTCGGTACTATCGTTTCCGTTTCTTTTATTTCTGAACCTTTGGAAAACTATTCTCCCAGAAATCAATGATGCCCAGAAATATCTTCAAAAAAAAGGGCTGGATCTGCAACAAAGTTCTGTCAGGCTGACGGCGTTGAAAGATTTCCTTCTTCAGAATAGAGAAAAGATAGTGGACACTGCAATAGACGAGTCAAAAACACTCTGCTCTGAAATGGGGATAAGCACGGAGCGTCGTATTCGCAAAAAGAAACGAATGGATGGTGAAGGATTGACTGATGCAGCGCTGAGTTTTGATACTGAGTTGAGACGGGAAATGCTGTCTGTCATAGACAGATTGACTGAAGAAATATCTTGCAGATTTCAACAAGTTCACAATCTTGCAAATAAATACGCTTTTCTTATACCGTCAAATCTGCTTGATGATAATTATGATTGTCAGCTTGGTGGATTTGACGAAGATATAGAAAAAGAGAAATTCTTTGCTGAAAAGAAGAGGTTACAGTATGTTGTAAAAGCTTCAGAAAAAGACAAAATCGATGGACCTCTTGAACTTTTGAACTTTATACAAAGATACCAACTTGGGGATTCCGTCCCTAATATTGTGATCTTGCTGAGAATTTTCCTCACCAGAGCTATTAGCGTTTCTAGCTGTGAGCGCTCTTTCTCAAAACTGAAGCTCATAAAAAACTACCTTAGATCAGCAATGAGCCAGACAAGACTTACAGACTTGGCAATCCTCTCAATAGAGAGGGAACTTGTCTAGGAAGTGAATTTTGATAGAGTCATTGATAACTTTGCCGAAAAAAAGGCGCGAAAAATCTGTTTGTAAATTTTCAACCGACTTGATGCCTTGCGACAGTTCTCTCACAAAAATAAATTTATAGCGTTATTTGCCATTCATAAATACATTTGTTTAAAATATATTAAAACTATTTTTAAAAGAGTTGAAACGTTATTAACAACAACAAATTTCTGAAAACCGAGCGATTACACACACGGATTTAAAAAAGCACCGATACAAGACGTTTTTTCTCTTCGGAGGGCTCGCCCTCTTAATAATAACATTATGAAGACAAAGAAAAGAAAACTACATCGGACTATTCTCTCCTTGATACATCCATGTTATTTGGCGAAAATTCGGACTTTAACAACAACGACAAAAAAGTAAATAAAAATGATTTTATCATTTCATAACATTTTCAGGTTTTCAAATGTTCTCATTTAAATTTATTATTATATAAAATTATAGTATAAAATTTCATATTTTTTGTTAACTTTTGTTTTTTTTAATTTTTTTCTCTACTTTCTATTTTTACCCTCTCAAAATGCCGCCCCCTCAGGTGTGCCGCCCGGGGCGGCCCGCCCCCCTCGCCCCCCCCCCCCCTAGCTACGCCAGTGAAACAATACAAGTAAAAGTAAAATCCTCAAAGACAATTCGGAATTGATATGCAAGTGAATCTAAACGCAAAAGACACTAATACTAAGATACATACAAAAAATGAATATTGCTACGATAAAGATCGTAGGATTCGATCCTCTTGCCTGACTACTAGGAGAAGAAGAAGGCCTACGCGAACGAACCTTGCTCGCGACACGACTGTTAGAAGAGGAAGGTGTATGCGAACGAACAGAGACTACGGTATGCTTCTCCCTTTCTTTCATGACAACAGAACAGATAATACAACGGAGGATGTAATACCTGAAAGAATTACCCCCACCTCATTAAAAAAGGAGGAGGTAATTCATGTGAGGACGGTCTTATGACAACAGAACCGATACTACACTACTCACCCTATGAAAAGATCATGCAATTATAGATTAAATTATTTTATTTTCATTCATTTAAAAATGCCAAACCATAAAAACATTTTTGGATCAAAGTACAATTTCCAATTAAGTTGGGGATATTTATTTATTTACTCCTCTGCAGGAGTTAGGCACAAGGCCAGTTTTATCTTACTCCCACAAGTAAGATGTGACCACAGCTTGGGTCGAGTAAGTGGGGTTAAAAGCCAGCGCTCGAGAGGTGAGCACTCTGGCCATTTAAAAATTGCCTGGGCAGCCCCGTCGGCATTCCCCGGTAGGGGCGCCTCAAGCAGTAAGCAATAAACTTACTCCTCCCCAAAGAGGGGAGGCGAAGCCTGGGAGGGTGGACCTCCTAGAACTGCACAGGACAAACCCACAGACAGGTGGAATCAAGTCCCGAAGGACAAGACGACACCCGTCTATAGGGGTGCAGCATCCATCGGAACAGATACTACACTTACTTCCTAGCGTGTGCCAAAGTTGGGGATATCTTAAGTTATTGAATTTAAACAAGCAAAGTGTAATTCTGCGAAAAAGAATTAAAAGAAAATGATTGACTTTTCAAAACAAAAGTTTTGAAAAGCCAAGTTTCAGTAAGCATTATTCAACAAGTATTTTCCGTCTTTTACGGACGGGAACACCACATGAGATTTGGACCGATAATGATCCAGCCTTTTGCAGTCAAATTTTGTGTGAATGGGGGTCCGACTGCAGTGGTGAGACACATACCATCAGGCAACTGCATCACAGAAAGAAACCATCTCAGCATAAAGAGGATTGCTTCTAAAGAGAAGTGTTCCATTGGGGGACAACATACTGGTACAACATTATGCCGAAGAATGGTGTGTCCCCAGCAACAGCACCTGCGAATGCCATCTACATGTACTAGGCTTGGGTAAAATGAATCGATCTTATGCAATCACTTGATGATGAGAAGATAAGTGGGCCATATAATGTGGGAGATGACGTCTGGATTAAACCGCCAGGCTGTCGATGTACCACCAGATTCAAACTAATGCGACTGACTGGCATAGTCAGTCAACAATTTGTCCTGGTTGATCGTATCCCACATAACGTACGCGATCTTCACCCTGCTTTGGTGGCAGACAATTCAACGAGTGGAGAAAATAATGAGAAAAGTGACGAGTTGTTTGGCGTTGATCTGTTAAAGGCTAGCACGAGTGATCCCTACAAAAAAAAAGCACGAGTTCGTTGGAAACTTCGTCGGACGATTCGGAAATGGAAATTCCGTCAGATGATTTGGAAGCAGAAACTGAGGCGCATGTTCCACTTCAAAGAAGCACAAAGTCCAAAAGGTCTAAAAATGAGTTAAGCAACGTCTCTCTTCCCGAAGCTTTTTTCGATACACTTTGATAACACAAACTATATGTGGAAATAGTACTTAGTTCTAGAAAAAAATTATATTTGAAAACAAAATCCATTTGTTCAGTTTATTACTATTTCTGGCGTATTAACGCCGTAAATATAAATTAACTGAACAATTCAGCCGTCCTTTATTTAGCTATGTATTTTTCTCTCCGTCTCACGTTGGGGTTATTCAACAACTATCTAATAGAGTGTTCTATGTTCTGCGAGCATTTAGAGGAATAATTATAATCTTTGTCTTCAGATAAGTTTAATCGTACACAATTTAAATAGCAACATTGTAAGAATGTATTTCCTTATGATTCCTTAAGTAAACACAGAATCGAAGACATGTATAATATTTAGTCATTAAAGGAGAACTTCTCACTGTTCTATGTCATTTTACTTCAATTGAAGTTCTCAGAAATCAAGGGGGCCCTTACTAGGACTAAAAATTTATCTATATCTCATACACATTGATATTCGAGTGTTGATCAAGAGATTGTAGCGGCCATCATGCAAGTCCATGAGGAAAAAGAGTGAAGGTTTCAACATGTGTCGTTCATTGGGAATTGAACCCAGAGCATTCTACTTACAAGATAGAATCATGTTTTTGTGCAATGGCAAGAGTACACTCATGCAAATGGAGCTCGAGTTCATCAGACTATGGGATAGGGGATGATAAGGTTTTTTCCGTTTTTTGATCGTTGTAACATATAAACAAAAGAGAACTAAAAACCTTACTAAAAAATATAACAGGATTTATTTACGCTTAAAAGTAATACACCAAAATATGCACACATGTCAAAATTCCTAATATGTGGATATATGAAAAGACACATTGAGAGAACTTGTCTTGATAGAGAGATGACTGACCACGTGTCACAGAACTGGTCTGGACGAATTAGAGTAGTAGGCAAACGATGGTATCGCTTCAGTGGTCAAACCGAAAAGGATGGAAAAGAGGAAGTTAACTTCTGAGCCATAACTTTTATATTTGTGACCATATGTCTAAATCATCCAATGATTGATCACCCTGTAGTCATGTGATCTGGAATTCAATGCGTCAGAAAGAAATGACCCCAACAAAACCTAGTGTATTTTCAGCATCTCAATTATATACTTTTGTTGGATAGTTGTCTCGTTCTTAATTATTTTATAACCATCATGCGATCAACTCTGGCAATTATTTAAACCGTACCTTTACTGTGTTCATCTGTTCATTTGTTGCTCTTCTGCTATGCCTGAGAGCACCTGGTTAATTAGTTTCGGGGTTAATCCTGGACAGACAAATATATAAACATATACACGTACTAAATAAGTATCAATATGTCCATTGATGTATGTTATGGACAACCATTGTAATCTGTTGTAATAGCTCTATGTATGTGTATGTATGAATGAATGAGTAATGCGTGTCCTATATGGAAACAATACAAATAGGACATATATTACTGATTCATCCACACATGCACATACGTGGACATATTACAACAGATTACAATGGTAACACACATCACAAAAATCAGATCATTTGTTCATAAGGTTCGGTCTGAGTTCGAAGGATGTGATGGCAACGTTTCCTCTAAGGTGGCTATGTGTATCTTCTTCTGAAGTACTCAGGGTGATGCACACTAAATATCTGGCTACTGTAATGGTTTTAGGAGTTGTGAGCAGTGAAGATTACCTTAAATTTTCCCACAAAGTCTTAGAGTCAGTGCTACTGAATACTTTTATGTTTTTAAAACGGTTATTAATCCCTGGATAGATAAAATATAGAATGGAAGGCCATATGTCTTTCAACAAGATTCTGCGCCTTCTCACAAAGCCACTGTAACCCAGGACTGGTTATCAGAGATTTTTTATGATCATTTGACCTCCAACGTGTGGCCCCTAACTCACCATATTTAAATTCTATGGACTATACATATGGAACATTGTTGAAAGGTAGACTAATCGACATCCTTATAGTACCATAGCTTCACTAAAGGCCGCCATCGTCCAGGTGATGTCCAAAATGAATAAGGACCACTTAATTTCAGCTTGTGGACAGTTTCGAAACCGAAATAGAAGCAGTTATTAAAGCCAAATGTGGATTCATGGAATAATTAGATAAAGACATATCATCAAGGATATTTGTGTCAATTTGATTTAAATATGAATATTTTTTGTTAAAATATTGTTGTTTATTCAACATCCAAAAAATGTCCTCAAATAGCCCTTGCACCCTGTATAATCCTGACGCGTTTTGGTGTATGGCGGTCACGAACAGGATATTTGGGTTGGTTATGTGTTGGTGATAATGTTGCGATATTGTTTACTGGTCCTTCCTATCCAAAATTTTGGTTGTCGTTGGTAACAAGAATTAAGGTAAGTTCATCTAGACAGTGATCAAAATTGGGAAGCTCGGACAAGATTGACAATATATCAAGAGAACAAAACATTATTATTTGGTTTATTCGGACTACTGTTCTCATCTTGAATGTTATTTGAACAACGTTTCGGCCGATATAATCTCCGACCTTCTTCAGGGGCATCTTGTCGAATTCAGGAATCTGTACAGAATTTCGAACAGAACCCTTTATTTAATCCACAGGGGTAGGTTGCTCTCGATCCGTCAGCAATGTCGAGTAGAAGTCTAAAGTAATTTGTAATTGTATTCTTTGTATCGCCTGCACTTAGGATTGAACCTTCAATCTCCAGAAGACTGCCACTTAGAACTGATTAACTTAGCATGTTATGCCACAGATCCTTGCGGAGGTTACATCAACCGATACGTTGTGATAATATCATTCAAGATGAGAACAGTAGTCCGAATAATTGAAATAATACAAATTATCAATCCTCATCTAAAAAGTGTAGTAGATAATACGAAAATATGCACCAGTCTGAATATCCCGCACTGAACATGTGACCTCAGTCACGTGACTATCTTTCATCCTCTTGCACACAAACACTCAAGCTAAATCAGGTTCTTCTGACCTGACAAGATGTAAGATTTTATAGGTCCCAAGCATCTGGGTATTTTTACCCACCCTATTGACACTCCCTATATGTCTTGATACCTGGTGCACTATTCAGAAAAATCCAGCTCATACTATAGGTGGTATGAGCTGGATTTTTCTGAAATAGGAAGGTTTTACGGTTCAATTCACAAGCAGTCACCAGTCTTATGTATAGGGGTTGTGATTTTGACGACGTTAGTTTTTTGCATTTTTTTTTTTTTTTTTTTGCAAGGAGATGTCATCATCCCCGCACATACAGCCCCTGATATACTCAAATGGTCACCCATCTGGTACTGGCTAGGTTAAACGTCATTTAACTTTGGAAATCCAATGAGAACAAGTGTGTCAACATGAGTAGGCTGTATATAATACACTACTTATATATTAATCTTTAATACACATATCTGTAGTGTCTTGCATTTGGAGACAACGACGTGTATCATAATTACCTCACTTACATTGTATAATTATCTCCCTTTGTATATTTCTCTTGCATATATAAACGAATGCTGACGAAGATCGCTCTCTTTAGAAGAAGGTCTCGGAAGCGTAAACATCAAACCATGTCTCTCTTTCTTATTCATTCTACGTTCTCGCTTCGCATTGTATGTATAAGTGTCTATTATGTCGCTAGCCGAATATTAATAGATTCACATAACAATTGACAAGCGAGAACATTATAATATCTACAACTTCTTTTCTCACACCTATTAGCCCAAAACCAAAGTAATACATTTTCTCTTTCAGTTCTTTATAAACATATATATATATATAACATTTTCTCTTTCAGTTCTTTATAAACATATATATATATATATATATATAACATATATATATATATATAACATTTTCTCTCGCATCTCACACACTAAATAAATGTTGTTATTGTCAACCATGTTTCATCACTTCAAGGGATTTCTCTTTTATCTTCTCTCAATCCACGGCTTCTGAATATCGTTCACGTTTACTAAAATGGAAATTGACCATATGTCTTGAGATTTCAGAGAATTGGCAGCCATCACACTTCCACAAGCCTCACTATTTTTACATTTGTGTGTTTTGTGAACCTTATTTTCAATAATTTGTAAAACGTTAAAACATCAAACGTCAGTTAAACGTCAAAATAATAAGTGTTTTGTGATGCCATAGTCTTAGGTAACTAGGTATTTTACCCATCCTATCAACACTCCCTACATATCCATTCTTTATGCACAGGGCTTTATGGAACCCTCCAAAAAGGAGCGCGCTCCAGGAGCACGCTCCTTTTTGCTGGAGCGAAGGAGAGGAGGGCTCATTTTATATTTAGCGGAAGTTGAGCGGGAGCAACTCCATTTGGGACTAAAGAGCGGTGGTTTTATCGCTCCTCGCTCCAAAATTATTTGATTTTTTTTTTAAACATTAGTTTTTTATTCAGCAATATAAAGGAAAAGTAAAGAAAGTCTCAGAGTTTACTCTGAATTATTTCAAAAAATTATATCTCTGGTAGAGAGAGGGAGGGGGCTCAGGCGGAAGACGATTTAATTGTAATGTTTTTAACAATCTTTTTTTTATTGTTTTATTCGTTACCCCCACCCCCAACCCCGTCGACTTGCTATCAAGCGATGAGACAGATCAAAGGCGTCATTGACTTGAGTTTTCTATTTCTTTGGAAAGATTAAACATTTGAGTTAGGGGTACGAACGATTTTGACACCATCTAAGTGCAGGTCGGGAGGGGGGCGAGAGAGAGAATTCAAAATGTTTACTAGCTGGCCTGAGATAATTACTAAGGTCCTTTTAAAAAGTACACTGCTATCTTTCTGTTGAATAAAAACTCCGAAAATGAGCACTCTAGATAGGGGAGGTAAGTTGCCCAATCAAGGTTTCAGAGTACAGTCTACCCTACTATTTAATTCATATAACTTTGGGGGGGGGATATATGTGGATTTATACCGTTCCTAAGTGTATTAGTGAAAGTTATGTTGTTTTTCTTCTCTTTGACTAGATAGTCTGCTTGACTGGATAGAAGTATGTATGTATAATACACAATTTAGCAAAACTCGTCAAAGGAAAACTCGGCAACGGAAACTTCGTCAATGGAAAATTCGGCAATTTTGGCCAAGTAGGAAAATTCGGCAATTATCGAATAAATATCGATTGAAAATAGATTTTAGAACCGTTTTTACAGGAGATATACTTGTAAATACGGGGCTACCTGAAGAATATTTTTTTGGTACTTGTGCAGTTTACGAACCGGGCTATTTTTTAGATAAGATTTTCAAGTTAAATTAAATTTTTACGATATCTTTTGTTTATTAAATTGTTAGATGAAAGTACAGAATAGTTAACAAAGCCCCCCTCACTCCATGTTAAGAATGGCTTTCTAAATAATGCTATATCAATCCGGTTCGTAATTACGTTACAAAATTAAAGGTTTGGACCGGGTTATCTTTTACATAAAATTTTCAAGTTAAATTCAATTTTTACAATATCTTCTGTTTATTAAATTGTTACGTGAAAGTACAGAATAGTAAACAAAGCACTACCCCCCCATTCTCCCCATGTAAAAAATCGTTGTCTAAATAATGTTATTATTTCAAGCCGGTTCGAAATCAAGTTACGAGATTAAATCCATCATAATTCATTTAGATTTCTCCGTAAACAAGTCAGCCATTTTAATTGACAAAACATCAATTACTTCGTGTGTGTGCAAAACTTGAAAGGAATGTATAAACTATCGACTAGAAAGTCATTTAAACTGGCTTTAAATTCTTAGAAAATTTCCATGTATTTAAAAAAGCAAAATTGTTTTCTTGTTCTCAGGAAACGAAAATTTACGTATAATCCTATACTTCGTCCGACATGTTCTCCTATAACTCTCAAAATATTAGCGAGATTTTGTCAAATATTATCTTACGGTCTTACACTTAAAGTGAAATCTCAACCCATATTGACGAGATCCTTTGACGCCCACCCCTATCCTTCGACCACTCATTGGCAGAATAGAACGTTTATGAAAGAAGGTATATTTTTATTATGGAGCGCTGAAAAAGAGCCGCTCCTTTTTTATAGGAGTTGGAGCAGGAGCGGCTTTTTTTTGAAAATGGGGAGCGTGAGAGGAGCCAGCTCCAATTTTGGGCGTTGGAGCAGGAGCGGGAGCAACTCCAAAAGTAGTGGAGCGCGTAAAGCCCTGTTTATGCACATGTATACAACATCTTCTCTCACACTTTTTAAGAACTACCCTTAACCAAAATATAAGTACCACATTCTCCTTTTCAATTTGTAATACACAAGTATATAACATCTTATCTCACACCTCACACACACACACACATACACACACACCTGGTATTCTGAAATGGTCACCCATCTGATCCAACTCAACATCATTTAACTTTGGGGATCTAATGAGAACCGGTGTGTCAACATGATTAAGCTGTATATAATACCCTCCTTTCTTTATTATTTCATATTGTGACAATAAAGAGGAACACCTACTCGCTGAGAAGAGAATGTGATGCTTCACATATCAGGAATGCCCATAAGCCAGCGTGGAAGAGGGATTCTCTTTGCAAATGTAGACTTTTGTAGTTGCATATGTGGGGACCAGCTGAGGTAAATGGAAGAACTAAAGCAGAGAAAAAGCGGTGCTGGTGCTGGTGCTGGTGGAAATCTGTTGGATTGTCTTTAGACAACAAGAAGCTATTTCGGCCTTAAACTTGAGTTTGATCGGACTGGAAGATTCGTTGAATGGATTGAGAAAGTGGAATTAGTATGTGACTTGTCTGGAGTGATCATCCCACTTCAGCTAATAAGGAAGGGGGCGTTTATAGTTTACCAAAAACTGACAAAAGAAGAAAAATCCGATGCAGCGCGAATTAAAGAAGCACCATTTACTGCCTTTGCCGATGACAGATTTATGGCATATGAGAAGTTCGTGTGTTGTGTCCGGACGAGACCGTAGATGTGAATTCAGCAGATTTGCAAAAACTGCAGTCCTAGTTGGAGGAATACAAGATCATGTGATGGTGTGCATGTTTGTACGCGGGCTTCCTTCCTGACCCCGTGAAAAGGTAGGTTGTTGCGATTCTCCTCCAGAGTGGATGATCTGACCTTAGAAGAGTTGTTGTCTCGAGTTCGAGCGTTGATGAAAGACAATGTTGAAGTGAGGGAACCAGTCGTGGCTGCGGCACAGCCTGCCAGAATCACTCAACCACCTGTGGGCATGGATCGATCTGATTATAAGTGTTATAAATGCAATGGCCTAACCATTACGCATGAGACTGTGTACAGAGGAGGCAGACCACCCGTCAATGCTGCTATCGGCGCAACAAGATTGGTCATCTGGTCAGAGATTATCCGAGAAACAGAGTTAGGGATGAGACATCAGCGCCAGTCTTTTCCGCAGTCAGAATGTCTATGTTTATGATGCACCATTATTTGTCTCCTCCAGACTGGATGCTCATGTTCTATTTTGAATGCAAAGATATGTCAGTTTTGGTCACAGAAGAAGATGTTGGTAACTACATCGACCTGATTAACGCAGGCCTACTGCGGAAATGGCACTATTAGGATTCGTATAGAGACTGGAAACGTTGCCACCATGAATCTGCTGGTTATGCAAGGAAAACCTCTTGATTTTGATATGCTACTTGGCATCGACGCCATTAAGGCACTTGGTGGTTTTCACATCATGCAGTCTGGAAATGTTGGGTTTGGGGAGACACAACCCATATGTGCAACGCTGCGTATTAATGAAGCTGATTTTGTTGCAAAATTTGATGAACAAAAGGGAGTGTGGGTTGTAGCATGGGTCGTGGACCTGAGAAACTGGAAACTCGGATTTCCGAATATCCGATATCTAATGAATTAAGGGAGGATTATGAATGCTAGTTGCAGACCTGGATAAAAATACGGTGGTTGCTGCCATATAATGAGGCGGAGTTTGGCCACCCAAGGGACTAATACCACTGATGGCCATACTGCAGGCCAATAAAATAGAGTGTGTTCTGTAATGGACTATCGTGAATTAAACACCTATGTCGATACATTCACAGGTGATGCAGATGTCTGTGCAGAGAATGGAGACAGCAAAGAAGAAATGTATCCATTCTGGAACTCAGGAAAGCA
The DNA here is from genome assembly GCA_963556195.1 of Sepiola atlantica. Taxonomy (NCBI): domain Eukaryota; kingdom Metazoa; phylum Mollusca; class Cephalopoda; order Sepiida; family Sepiolidae; genus Sepiola; species Sepiola atlantica. The sequence continues at coordinate 25,392,113 of OY744554.1, read as the reverse complement.
TACCTGCAGATCCATGTTGAAAGATTCATGTTGATCCATGTTGAAAGATTCATGTTGATCCATGTTGAAAGATTCATGTTGATCCATGTTGAAAGATTCATGTTGATCCTTGTTGAAAGATTCATGTTGATCCATGTTGAAAGATTCATGTTGATCCATGTTGAAAGATTCATGTTGATCCATGTTGAAAGATTCATGTTGATCCTTGTTGAAAGATTCATGTTGATCCTTGTTGAAAGATTCATGTTGATCCATGTTGAAAGATTCATGTTGATCCATGTTGAAAGATTCATGTTGATCCATGTTGAAAGATGCATGTTGATCCATGTTGAAAGATTCATGTTGATCCTTGTTGAAAGATTCATGTTGATCCATGTTGAAAGATTCATGTTGATCCATGTTGAAAGATTCATGTTGATCCATGTTGAAAGATTCATGTTGATCCATGTTGAAAGATTCATGTTGATCCTTGTTGAAAGATTCATGTTGATCCATGTTGAAAGATTCATGTTGATCCATGTTGAAAGATTCATGTTGATCCATGTTGAAAGATGCATGTTGATCCATGTTGAAAGATTCATGTTGATCCTTGTTGAAAGATTCATGTTGATCCATGTTGAAAGATTCATGTTGATCCATGTTGAAAGATTCATGTTGATCCATGTTGAAAGATTCATGTTGATCCATGTTGAAAGATTCATGTTGATCCATGTTGAAAGATTCATGTTGATCCTTGTTGAAAGATTCATGTTGATCCTTGTTGAAAGATTCATGTTGATCCATGTTGAAAGATTCATGTTGATCCATGTTGAAAGATTCATGTTGATCCATGTTGAAAGATGCATGTTGATCCATGTTGAAAGATTCATGTTGATCCTTGTTGAAAGATTCATGTTGATCCTTGTTGAAAGATTCATGTTGATCCATGTTGAAAGATTCATGTTGATCCTTGTTGAAAGATTCATGTTGATCCATGTTGAAAGATTCATGTTGATCGATGTTGAAAGATTCATGTTGATCCTTGTTGAAAGATCCCTCTGGTCGTACCGAACAGTGATATTTAAAGGACAAAGATATTGTCTAACTAGGTTAGGGTTCAGCTTAAATGTGGCACCTCTGGTAATGTGGACTGAGCTCGAGTTTGTGTTAGCCCAGTATGAGAAGATAAGGAGAGCAACGTCGGCGTATACCGATGACATATATATCAATGAGGACGTGGCATCGGCAGAATCCGTGAGGAAGCATTTGGACCTGTATGAAGTCACGAGTAAGGATTCATAAAAGCTTCAAAACGGTGCAAGAGTGCTGGGATTAGAATTTTGGGAGGAGCATGGTCGACTGTGATGGTGGCAAAGAAGCAGTACTGTGCACGATCCTCTGGCCATGACAATGAATCTTCTCCATGTGTGGCAAACTGGTGGGGCATTTGCCTGTGTGTCGATGGCTTTAAGTGGCAACAGGCTTTATTAAATTTTGTGATACAACTGTCAACCAGGACTGTGATGACAAAGTTAGTGATGCTTCTCTGCAAACATACTTGCCCGGATACATCAATCAGATCCCGTCCAAGGAAAGTTGTGCATGGGTACAAAGGAACTGGATGCAAGCTCGCTGGGACATAGTTTGGGTGAAGAATCCACAAGGACGTTGCACGTCGAAATTCAGACGAGGTCGTATCACCAGAGTGATTATTCCACAGCTGGTGTACATTAACGGCACGCCTAGGCACGTGGGAGACGTGCGCCCACATCTCAGTTCAGCAACAGTAGTAGACAACAGCGATCACACATCATCATAAATTTCTGAATGGAGAGAACAAGATTCTGATGCAAGTAGTGGTTCCACATCTGAGAGTGAGGAAGAGGTCGGACCTACTTTGGTTGAGCTGTCTTATTCCATTACCAATTCATATCCTGGTACTTCTGACGTTTTAGTCAAAGAGGAAGAAATAACTGTCTCACTACGGAGGAGTACTAGGGTAAAACGACCAGCCACCCACTGTCACCTGTGTGATCATATGATCAAGGGGGGGGGGGTGTAACAATAAAGAACAACTGGCTGAGAAGAGAATGCGATGATTCGCTAGTCGGGTTTATTTATCTACCTCCCACAAGGTAAGATGTGACACAAGGTCGGGAAAGTGGGATTAGATAAGCCAGCGCTCGAGAAGGTGAGCACTCTGGCCATTAAAAATTGCCTGGGCAGCCCCATCGGCATTCCCCGGTAGGGGTGCCTCAGACAGTAAGCAATAAACTTACTCCTCCCAAAAGAGGGGAGGCAAAGCCTGGGAGGGTGCACCTCCAATAGACCGGCGCAGATGTAGACTTTTGTAGCTGCAACTAATTAGCATATGCAGGTATCAGCCGAGGTAAATGGAAGGACTAAAATGGAAGACGGGCAGTTGACAACCTCCTATATTTTTTGTGTAATAAAACGGATGTCAAACGAAAGGAAAATAAATCCGTTTTATAAACAACAATGATATGTACTTATTTATGTGACCTACACCGATGGGTGCAGGCTGCCGAAAATTAAAACCGTGTTAGAGTAAAGAAATGAATTTAGTAAGAAAGTTAGTGGTCTGCCGCTTTTATTTGAGGTGTATTTCTTCCACTGGAGAATGGCCTTGCTCGGCTGTCCAGTGGATAAATACAGGAGAGAGGCGAGAGAAAGTCTTTCTTCGTTGGTTTCAGGAAACTCTGGCCGCTGTCTGCGATTTCCAAAGGGACTGGAAGTAGTCCTTCAAGGATTCGGTTGAAATTAATGCACCCTGGAGGATCATTGGTTATTGTGTGACCCAACCACCTCACATGGAGCTGTTCTCCACGCGAAAAAAAAATGTTAATGCTTATGACTGCTACAGTTTCAAGCCTAATGCCAGAAAGAGGAAAAACTTTATTTTTAAACTCGCACATGTGTGGTGCGAGTTTTTTTGTACATCGTTCAAGGGAAATAACTCTTGTATATTCTTAACCGATAATGGGAAGTAAATTACCTCCCTTTCTTCTAAATAGTCTTATTGAATGGCCCTGGGATATTTTTCATATTGACCAATCACTGTGAACCAAGGCGATCCATAATACAGGCCTGCCAAACATGCGACTGAGGTCCACGACTGGGGGCGGACATGTGAAGACCAAAATTACTACTAAATAATAATTACCGAGAAAAGTTATAGTAAGAAATTTCAACTATACATATTATTAGGAAACAGCTTACAATAAGTGATTTATTTCCATCAAATCAAATGTAAAAAGTACAAAAATATAAAAGGACAAAATTCATAAAAAATCACTTTATTCATCATGAATTAGACACATTTTTTGATATTTCAAAAATCATGAGTCAATTTCTTAATATTGACTATTTGATTACAGAAAATATAATGAAATAATACAATCAGAAAGCAAAGTCAACATTTTACAAAATCAAATACTTTATAAACAAAATATTGTTTGGAAATATTAGCGTGTGTATATTAGCGTGTCTCTTTTGTTAGTGAGAGAGTATGTGCATGAACTGTGTACATGCGTTCGTTTAGCAGTGTGTGTACATGTTGTCGCTATACTTGTAGTTCGTGTGTGTATCTCTCATTGCGTCTATCATGGATCCTTGACCCCAAAGGTTTATTCATAATTGTGTTATATGCACATGTGTTGTGTCTGTAAGAAAATAAGGAAAAGAAAAAGCAAAAACTATGTGTTTGAGTTTTTATATTATATGCGAAATTTCGGCAGTGAATATCCTCATGTTTGTGATTGGGTGAAAGAAACTACTTATTCTAGCTTTTGTCCAATCAAGAATCAATATAAAAACAACATTCGCATAAAAACACAGACCAGGAAGTTCAGTCAGGACATTCAAACAAAGGGAAATAACTCGTAATAAACTAATGTCAGAACGGTATCATGATAAACCTGTTCATGGTTCAATTGTAGTATAGGGACCATTGGAATATTTCACCGTTTTTCCTTGGTTTTCGCCACCATTTTGCATAAAATTGATTGCTGACCTGAAAATTGTATTTTTTTCTCCTAAAATGAAATTCTAATTAAATCTTGAAAATCGAACTTAAATTCACTGTATTACGGCTATGTTACACCCAAACTATTTTTACTTTAAAAAAATGTTACTGAATATTATTATACGCAAAAGAAACAAAACTATGATCATTCTTCTTACACAAAACTAAATTAAACGAATTTAAAGACAAAAATTAAGGGATTAAAATATACTAGTTGGTAATTTAATAACATTTTTAAACGAAAAATGTCCGTAATCGAGAAATAAATTTGGTGTGTATTAAATCTAAAAAATGTTTTCTGAATGCAAGATCAAGGAAAACATAATTAAACAACAAAACATTCATACAACCATAAATCTAGAAAAAGATAAAAGTTATTTTTAGTCAGTAAATGTTCATTTAGTAAAGTTTATACAACTCGAGATTTTTTGGTAGAAAATGTTCAATGAATATCAGACACGAGTGGTTGGGCTGTGTATGTCTATATATTTGTTAGTGTAAATATGTGTGTGTGAGTAAGTGTAGGTTTACCTTGTTCTGTCAGTACGTGTGTAGATGTGTGCGAGATGATGGAGTTTGTATGTGAGTTTTGAAGTGTCCCTTTCTTGTTGCCTCCCCAGGCCAAAAACACAAGGGGTGTTGAGCATACGTTCTTTAGTCCCTTTCGGGGTGTGCCGGGTTGGATCTGTGATCTGTGTAGAACTATCTTTTCATTGACCAGCTCACTGTTTTTATAAGGTTTGTTAATTTGACATAGGCTTTTGGGTTTATAAACGATTTTCATTGGTTGGAAAATATTGAGTTAACACGGTCCTGTAAAAACTCAAACCTGTTTTTTGGAAGTAAAGATGAGGGGAGTATACAAACGAACAGGAGAAAGAAAGAGAGTGGCTATTCAAGCCAGTCACTCTGTGGCATAAGCTCGAATCACATCTCCATTCATTCACCACAAAGTCTCATAATCTGAGGGTTATGAGTTCAATTCCTGTAAAGGCAGTACTTTTTTTTATTATTTAAACTTTTCCAGCTCACTATCGGTTCGCAAAGTTTGCTACTTGAAATATTTTAAACCAAAATTTTAAATAATTAACATTTCATTAATAAGTTTGTTGTAAACACAAAACAAAACTTTTAACATTTATTGATATAAAAAGGTAAACATTAACATTTATTCATATAAAAAGATTAAAAATTAACATTTATTCATATAAATAGATAAACATTAACATTTATTCATATAAATAGATAAACATTAACATTTATTCATATAAATAGATAAACATGAACATTTATTCATATAAATAGATAAACATTAACATTTATTCATATAAAAAGATTAAAAATTAACATTTATTCATATAAATAAATAAACATTAACATTTATTCGTATAAAAAGATTAAAAATTAACATTTATTCATATGAATAGATAAACATGAACATTTATTCATATAAATAGATAAACATTAACATTTATTCATATAAATAGATAAACATTAACATTTATTCATATAAATAAATAAACATCAACATTTATTCATATAAATAGATAAACATGAACATTTATTTATATAAATAGATAAAAATCAACATTTATTCATATAAATAGATCAAACTTAACATTTATTCATATAAATAGATAAACATTAATATTTATTTATATAAATAGATAAACATTAACATTTATTCATATAAATAGATAAACATGAACATTTATTCATATAAATAGATAAACATTAACATTTATTCATATAAATAAATAAAAATCAACATTTATTCATATAAATAGATAAAACTTAACATTTATTCATATAAATAGATAAACATTGACATTTATTCATATAAATAGATAAACATTAACATTTATTCATATAAATAGATAAAAATCAACATTTATTCATATAAATAAATAAACATAAACTTTTATTCATATAAATAGATAAACATTAACATTTATTCATATAAATAGATAAACATTAACATTTATTCATATAAATAGATAAACATTAACATTTATTCATATAAATAGATAAAAATCAACATTTATTCATATAAATAAATAAACATAAACTTTTATTCATATAAATAGATAAAAATCAACATTTATTCATATAAATAGATAAACATTAACATTTATTCATATAAATAGATAAACATTAACATTTATTCATATAAATAGATAAAAATCAACATTTATTCATATAAATAAATAAACATTAACATTTATTCGTATAAAAAGATTAAAAATTAACATTTATTCATATGAATAGATAAACATGAACATTTATTCATATAAATAGATAAACATTAACATTTATTCATATAAATAGATAAACATTAACATTTATTCATATAAATAAATAAACATCAACATTTATTCATATAAATAGATAAACATGAACATTTATTCATATAAATAGATAAAAATCAACATTTATTCATATAAATAAATAAAAATCAACATTTATTCATATAAATAGATAAACATTAACATTTATTCATATAAATAAATAAACATTAACATTTATTCATATAAATAGATAAAAATCAACATTTATTCATATAAATAGATAAACATTAACATTTATTCATATAAATAGATAAACATTAACATTTATTCATATAAATAGATAAACATTAACATTTATTCATATAAATAGATAAACATTAACATTTATTCATATAAATAGATAAACATGAACATTTATTCATATAAATAGATAAACATCAACATTTATTCATATAAATAGATAAACATTAACATTTATTCATATAAATAGATAAACATGAACATTTATTCATATAAATAGATAAACATCAACATTTATTCATATGAATAGATAAACATGAACATTTATTCATATAAATTGATAAACATGAACATTTATTCATATAAATAGATAAACATCAACATTTATTCATATAAATAGATAAACATTAACATTTATTCATATAAATAGATAAACATTAATATTTATTCATATAAATAGATAAACATTAACATTTATTCATATAAATAGATAAACATTAACATTTATTTATATAAATCGATAAACATTAACATTTATTCATATAAGTAGATATTAACATTTTGGTAATTTTTATACAAATGTATTTATCTTTAATAAGACACCATCAAGAAATGAAAAGAAAGAGTAAATCAATTCGCCTGAGCAATGGTGGGTGTGTGGGTGTGTTAACGGTTTTATAATTTATCCTTTTTTAAGTTAATCACTTTAATTAATTACTGTTTATATTGACAAAAATATTGCATATATATGAAAAAGTAGGACGATAAAATAACGAATGAATAACACAAAATATTGAACTGTTTAAAAAATAGTTATGCAAATAAGGCATCAAAGTGATGTTTTTTGGCCGTTTGTTTCTACTATATATGCAGTATTTCGTAATACTATATTTTATTTTATTATTGATTTAAACAACAGTAATCCGTTTTGATGCTAATATGTGATAAATGAATGAAAACGTTCATATTTATTCATTTACATTTTACTTTATGGAAATCGCTCCAGACAAAGCATGAAGCCACTTGATGTAAGGAGCTAACAAAAACGAAAGATGATTATCAAGTTGGAGGAAAACAGTCAGCAGGAGGAGAGTTTCTAAGTCTGCAGTTCTTGGAAATAAGCTACTGGATAGGACTGTATTATAATGTCTTCTCTACAATAATATAAATCAATCTTTATTTAACAGGAACGTAAGAATACAGGAACGTAAACATGTAAGGCAAGTTGCTTGGTCGGCTCATGCGCATATTATAGAAGGAAGGTAATTGAGTCAAAGTTTGTCTTGATGCGAGAGGAAATGCTATGTCTGTCTATATTGACGTCTCGACTCAAACTGTATTTTCCCGCAGGTGGACAGAAACGAATGTTTTCTGAAAGTAGTGCACGTGCAAAGAAGTGTTCAAATTGATTGGTGTATTTCTACGCGAGTTTGGATGTGCCTGCTTTCAACAACTGAATCACAACTTATTGCTATGCAAGAGATTGTGTGTACATACAAGAGAAAATAGATCTTTCGTCACGTAACTGTTACAAGACCATTGAAACAAATACTGATCAACGTTTTTTATTATAAACACCTAACACATAAAATGTGTGTGATAGTGCACTGTTATTTCTACATATGGGATAGATAAACACTATCCTTGTGACAGAATCACGGGTAAAATAAACCTGGGTCTGGTGCTGCCACACATCAAAAACAAAAAAAACATGAAAAATGGCCTCCTATGAATTTTGGCCCCTCGTATTTCAGGTAACAGAATACAACAAGCCATCTTTGGCTTTTGGGCTAGAATCGGTCAGTGAACAGAAATGCTTCTTGACTGGGGCAATTTAAATTGTTGTCCCATCCAGAGTGTCCATTTGGGGGGAGCTAGATTTCTCCCACATAGAAAAAAAAAGAACATCTGGTGTCTAACTTTGCCCTTGTGTGGAGTCAAGTAAATAGAGACCAAAGATCACGCAGAGAAAGAAATGGACCATAAAGAAAATTAGACAAGTAATGGATTTACATTACAAAAAAAAAAACTCACAAAAAAGATCCTTTCTCGAAGTTATGCAATCGACTTTCAAACCACCCTGGATATATTTAGTCCGAGTTAAATCGTGGTAACAAACTAAAATGGGGGAATAATTTATTCTATCACCGTTTAACCAAGGGAAGATAATTCTCGTCTGAATTGATCGGATGTTATCGAATTGAGTGCAAATATCGAAAAAAATAACCCAAAATGGAATTACCTGAGATGCGATATGATGTAACTGAATATATTGAAACAGTAAGTAATCGTTAATTAATGATAAGTAATTAATAATATTAGTTAATCAGATTCTGCGCTGTTAAAAATCTGCTTGCTTTGCTAAATGAATCATCATTCATTGCGTTGGTGTTGAGTGACATTTTTCGCTTTTCTTAAAATAAATATTTATTTACTTTCTAAGTAATTTGTTTTATCTGTATTTTCATATTTTTTACTTATATATATTAGGATTGAATATTTGGCCTGGCAAAGCTTTAACCGGTCTTATGTTTAGGTGCACATATGTAGCCAGAAATGTTTGTAGAAATAAAAAATTATGATAAATAAATATACCACTCTACTTGTTATTGAGCACTCTTACACAAAACACAGTAAGATTCATAGAATTGTTTGTCCAATCTCTATGAACAAAACAGCACTTATAAACCGTCCCCCCAAAAACTTCGTTCATCATTTTCAATCCTCTCATAATATTATTTATCATTTAACTAACTGACAATCCATCCATCCCATTAACTATTATCGTAGAGTGTACTTTCGCCTTGATAAGTGGGAACTCGTTAGTATATATATATATATATATATATATATATATATATATATATATATATATATATATATATATTGTACATTAAAACCATCACTCCCACTCCACCCCGACAAAATTAAATTCTACTGTTTATAGGCGATTACGTATGAACACCCTGAAAAACTTGAAAAGAAAGGAGAAAAAAAAACAAGAATAAGATTTAGAGTGAGAGATCAGTTTCACAAATAAATTTAAAATAAAATGATCACATTTTCGGGCCATTTTAACATTTTGGGGCATTAACCAAATTTTAACAAGTTTTTCAGGGTGTTCTGTTCACACGTAATCGCCTAAAAAAATAGAATCTTATTTATTTGGTACTTCTACAGAATTTGAACTGTTTTGTTTTTTTGTTCTTTTTTTTACCCTAACCCAAGTTGTCGGTTTGGTTCGGTTCAAATTCTGTAGAAGCACCTTTTTTTCTGAAAGGATGATCCAACGGAGTTTGTTAATCTACAAATTTACCGAAACCTTTGTGTTTCATTCCATCGATAAAATTCGTCAGGCTCTTTCTGATATGGCCATTGAAACTGTATCATTATTTCTGCTCTGCACTCTGATGAAGAAGGAAGTGTGAATGTCAAGGCGATAAAAATGGTTATATTTTTTTTATATATTATTAAACAACTAACCATTTTTAGTTAAAATCTATTTAGTATTACGTATGTAATCTGGAGAGAAAAAAAACACGTTTGAAATGTGTAAATAATCAAGATTTTAACAAAATGGAGTCTTACTAGAAAAGTAGTAAAACGTCTTTTCCCCCTTATTACTACGTAATAATAGTAAATTCAAATTGGTTTTAACTCCAAAATGTTCTTAATGTCATAATGTTTTTATATATAATATATATAAAAAGATTATGACATTAAGAACCAATTTGAATTTACTGTTTCTCTGTTACCAAACGGTCTTAAACAACGTTTTAAGGACGGTTTCAAACCTTATATCGGATGATTTTATGTGACTTTATTATTATTAGTAGTAGTAGTAGTAGTAGTAGTAGTATTGTTGTTGTTGTTGTGACCGTTTGGTGCAGGAGAGGCAGTCTATTGATGGCGGCCAACGGCCATGGATTCGGAATAGGGGCGTGTGAGCAAGAAAATTCAATATTGTCAAAATATATTATCGCCTATACACTAATGACCAATTGTATTCGAATTTTTGAAGAAACTGTTTAGACCGTCCATCTTAACATTAGCCTTTTTTTTTTTTCGTGCTGTTCAAAGTTATTGGTTTGTATTGACTATATACTTTTGTTTCTGTATTTACTTCAACGGTGCTCAATACATGAGTAGAACTTAGTAGTACGACGTAGTATGGAAATAAGCTACACAGAAACGGTTGTTTCGGTAAACGTCTATAGAGCCGCCGCCTCGAAACCGGATGGGAAATAATAAAGCGCAACGCCCATGCGTACTGAAAAAAAAACGATACTTGTAATGAATGGGTACTTTGAGGAGTTTAGTGCTTACGGTGTCAGTCTCGAGTATTGACGTGACGGAGATTTTTAAGGCGGTCCCAAGTTTGACGATACAAATGAGAAGGCCCGAGTTAGACAGACTATACGAAATTTGAAAGCCGATAAACAAATGTAAACAGGCAGACGACACTAAAGCATACGGGTTATCCTACTAACGGTGCTTCCACACAGAATGCAATAAATTACGTGTATAAGCATTAGGAATTTGTATTATGTTGTTGTTTTTGTTAAATAATATTAACCTAGGAATAATTTCGAGTTAAAATACAAGTAGGGTACTTGTTCGTCTTTTACCATCTGATATTTTCCGATTAATTTTTGGAGGCTTGTGTTCGGTATATCAATTTCATGCCCACTCCTATGTTGTGATGGTTTAGTTTGTGTTTATTTATACTTATATATATTTACATATTTGTATGCATGCTTATATATATATATCTTCCACTTTGTGTGTGTTTATCCTGGTTAGTTTCTCTGTCTTCTTCCCTCTTATCGCCTTTACCCCCTCCGCCTACCGCCCCCCCCCCCCTCTATGCTAGCTCGGTGGGTGCGAAAATGGAAAAGAAAAAGAAAATGGATGAAGGTATATAAAAAAAGAATGAGAAATAAAGAGGAATATGTCACCTACTTGTCAAATCATATTTCAATGTAGCTAAGAGTCTTCTCATATAGTTCAATCGGATCATCTTTTCCTTCTCCCATGTGTGTGCCTTCAAAATAAAATAAAATTGTTTCCAAATCTTCACTTTTTCTGAAGATGTTCGATAATACGAACGAACCCGGTCAAATCTCTTGTTTTTGTTTTTCTCCTGCATTCTAACCTGTTTTCCGTTTGTCTTTTTTCAAACATATATATATATATATATATATATATATATATATATATATATATATCTTCTATTCATTTAACGTCACTTTTCCCTTGTTCAGGGGTCAGACGTTTTCTGATATTATGCAAGCTCAGGTTCAGTGAGTTAACTGTCTCCAGATTCCACTCTGAGCAGTCTTGTCTAATAATTTGCTTCCAAGTTTTCCTTGGCCGGTCAACCTTCCTGTGATTTAAGGTGTCTATGCTTCTACAGTGCTTTATCCAAGAAGATAAATGCTCCACATGACCATACAAGCATAACCGATACCTCCTAAGGATAACCTCTATGCTGGGAAAATGGAACATTCCATCCCATATCATCACCCTCAAAAATTTCTCTCATGGACACCCCATAAAATTTGCCTCAAAACTAAGATAAATCTGCAATTTCAGCTGAATGTGAGTAGGGGAACCCAATTTTCAGACAAACAGAATGCATTCAGAAATTCAAAAAAATTAGGCATCATGTTGCGTTTATAATAAATGTTTTTCACTTTAACAAGAATCATCAAAAAATCCATTTTAATTCTTCTAATTAGCCGTAAATTGTAATTAACTGAACAAGTTACCTGTCAGCTATCTATGTCTCTTGCCCTCTCTCGCTGTATGTTGATTCAACCACTCTAATATTTTTTAATGTCTCTGTGATCATTTTTAAAAAAGACTCTCTCTTTTCAGCTAATTTACATATGTGTATCTTGAGTAGTTTCTGACTTTTAGCCGGACACACACACACACACGACTTTGCTTAGATTTAGGTTATCTTTCATGGTGAGTTTACCGTTAAAAACTTAAGTACGTATGTTTAATATTTGGCAAAGGTAAATTTTAAAGACTTTGAAATTAATATTACAGCAGAAATCCCGTTTTTTTTTTTTCTTCTGTTCTTTATTTTATTTTTTAAAAAGAAATTAGTTACATTCTCTCCCAGGCTTTTCCCCCTTTCTAATTACTCTCTCTCCTATGTAAATTAGATGGCAAAATAATCGTTCTCTTTACTTCGATATCATCCATATTGAAAATATACAAGTAAAGAGAATTATTATTTTTAGTTATGCAAGAAGAATGTCTTAACAGATACGTCACCATTTATGAATTTTCAAATGGAATCAAAGTGGAACAAATAGTAGTCGTGACCCGTTGGGTCATTAGTATATCTAGTATAATATAACCTATCTTACTCCACACATGCAAATGGGGGCCGCTTGTGAATTTGATATTTTCTAGAAACCTCCTCCTTTCAAGGAAGCCGGCTAAACCCGCTCAGAGTGTGTGCCGCACCAGGACATGCCAAAACTCCACAGTAAAGAGATCTAAAAAGGAAAGTCTTGATATTCTAATTATAACGAGTGTACACTGAATCAGTACACCGAATAATAGAGAAACTACTGCTAACAATGAAACAAGATTAAGAAATAAAAAATTAAATAAATCTCTTTTAATCTTGTTTAATCCCTTTGTTAATCTTTCAAATCCTAACAGCAGAAACAGTTGCTATGGGATCAACATTTTGTGAGGTCATAGATTAAACTCTGGATCAGAAGACATTTTCTTATGTAGATAGATATCAATATGTCTATTGATGTATGTTAGGGACAACCATTGTAATCTGTTGCAATATGTCCATGTATGAATGAATGAATATTGTTTCCTTAGGAAGCCTGCTTCCATCATTTTTAGCGATGATGAATAAAAGATGAAGAAACTACATCTGTCTTTATTCCGGAGAAGTTATCGTACATTGCTATCATGTTAAATAATGAGTTATCGTACATTGCTATCATGTTAGGTAATGAGTTATCGTACATTGCTATCATGTTAGATAATGAGTTATCGTACATTGCTATCATGTTAGATAATGAGTTATCGTACATTGCTATCATGTTAGATAATGAGTTATCGTACATTGCTATCATGTTAGATAATGAGTTATCGTACATTGCTATCATGTTAGATAATGAGTTATCGTACATTGCTATCATGTTAGATAATGAGTTATCGTACATTGCTATCATGTTAGATAATGAGTTATCGTACATTGCTATCATGTTAGATAATGAGTTATCGTACATTGCTATCATGTTAGATAATGAGTTATCGTACATTGCTATCATGTTAGATAATGAGTTATTGTACATTGCTATCATGTTAGATAATGAGTTATCGTACATTGCTATCATGTTAGATAATGAGTTATTGTACATTGCTATCATGTTAGATAATGAGTTATTGTACATTGCTATCATGTTAGATAATTAGTTATCGTACATTGCTATCATGTTAGATAATGAGTTATCGTACGTTGCTATCATGTTAGATAATGAGTTATTGTACATTGCTATCATGTTAGATAATGAGTTATTGTACATTGCTATCATGTTAGATAATGAGTTATTGTACATTGCTATCATGTTAGATAATGAGTTATCGTACGTTGCTATCATGTTAGATAATGAGTTATCGTACATTGCTATCATGTTAAATAATGAGTTATCGTACATTGCTATCATGTTAGATAATGAGTTATCGTACATTGCTATCATGTTAAATAATGAGTTATCGTACATTGCTATCATGTTAGATAATGAGTTATTGTACATTGCTATCATGTTAAATAATGAGTTATCGTACGTTGCTATCATGTTAGATAATGAGTTATTGTACATTGCTATCATGTTAGATAATGAGTTATCGTACGTTGCTATCATGTTAGATAATGAGTTATCGTACATTGCTATCATGTTAAATAATGAGTTATTGTACATTGCTATCATGTTAGATAATGAGTTATTGTACATTGCTATCATGTTAAATAATGAGTTATCGTACGTTGCTATCATGTTAGATAATGAGTTATTGTACATTGCTATCATGTTAGATAATGAGTTATCGTACGTTGCTATCATGTTAGATAATGAGTTATCGTACATTGCTATCATGTTAAATAATGAGTTATCGTACATTGCTATCATGTTAGATAATTAGTTATCGTACATTGCTATCATGTTAGATAATGAGTTATCGTACATTGCTATCATGTTAGGTAATGAGTTATCGTACATTGCTATCATGTTAAATAATGAGTTATCGTACATTGCTATCATGTTAGATAATGAGTTATCGTACATTGCTATCATGTTAGATAATGAGTTATTGTACATTGCTATCATGTTAAATAATGAGTTATCGTACATTGCTATCATGTTAAATAATGAGTTATCGTACATTGCTATCATGTTAGATAATGAGTTATCGTACATTGCTATCATGTTAGATAATGAGTTATCATACATTGCTATCATGTTAGATAATGAGTTATCGTACATTGCTATCATGTTAGATAATGAGTTATTGTACATTGCTATCATGTTAGATAATGAGTTATCGTACATTGCTATCATGTTAGATAATGAGTTATCGTACATTGCTATCATGTTAGATAATGAGTTATCGTACATTGCTATCATGTTAGATAATGAGTTATCGTACATTGCTATCATGTTAAATAATGAGTTATTGTACATTGCTATCATGTTAAATAATGAGTTATCGTACGTTGCTATCATGTTAGATAATGAGTTATTGTACATTGCTATCATGTTAGATAATGAGTTATCGTACGTTGCTATCATGTTAGATAATGAGTTATCGTACATTGCTATCATGTTAAATAATGAGTTATCGTACATTGCTATCATGTTAGATAATTAGTTATCGTACATTGCTATCATGTTAGATAATGAGTTATCGTACATTGCTATCATGTTAGGTAATGAGTTATCGTACATTGCTATCATGTTAAATAATGAGTTATCGTACATTGCTATCATGTTAGATAATGAGTTATCGTACATTGCTATCATGTTAGATAATGAGTTATTGTACATTGCTATCATGTTAAATAATGAGTTATCGTACATTGCTATCATGTTAAATAATGAGTTATCGTACATTGCTATCATGTTAGATAATGAGTTATCGTACATTGCTATCATGTTAGATAATGAGTTATCGTACATTGCTATCATGTTAGATAATGAGTTATCGTACATTGCTATCATGTTAGATAATGAGTTATTGTACATTGCTATCATGTTAGATAATGAGTTATCGTACATTGCTATCATGTTAGATAATGAGTTATCGTACATTGCTATCATGTTAGATAATGAGTTATCGTACATTGCTATCATGTTAGATAATGAGTTATCGTACATTGCTATCATGTTAGATAATGAGTTATCGTACGTTGCTATCATGTTAGATAATGAGTTATCGTACATTGCTATCATGTTAGATAATGAGTTATCGTACATTGCTATCATGTTAGATAATGAGTTATCGTACATTGCTATCATGTTAGATAATGAGTTACCGTACATTGCTATCATGTTAGATTATGAGTTATCGTATATTGCTATCATGTTAGATAATGAGTTACCGTACATTGCTATCATGTTAGGTAATGAGTTACCGTACATTGCTATCATGTTAGATAATGGCATATATGGTAGTGAGACACAAAAAAATGGGTATTTATACGTCCATTGAATCGGCACATTTAGCAATGAAAATGTTATCTCAAGTGTGACAGACCAACAAACATGCTATTTCCTAATTTTAGCGTGACAAAATTTTAGCGTGACAAAATGGCCGGTCAACAGCGGATTCTATAGAGATGCTTAGTTGACATTTCTGGGGACGCCGTTTGAAAATGATTATCGCTAACTGAATTTTACAAAAATATTTGTCATAAAGTGAAAATGCGAAAGAGAAAGAGAGAGAGAGATAGAGAGCAGGAGAGAGTAATTAGAAGGGGGAAAACTTTGGGAGAGAATGTAACTGTTTACTATAAAAAAAATAAAAATCAACTAAAGAACAGAAGAAAAAAAACGGGATTTCTGCTGTAATATTAATTCCAGAATCTTTAAAATTTAACGTGGCCAAATATTAAACATGCGCACTTTACTTCTTAACAGTAAAATCACCATGAAAAGATAACCTAAATCTAAGCAAAGTCGTGTGTGTGTCCGGCTAAAAGTCAGAAACTACTCAAGATACACTTACGAACCTTACATCATTGGATTCAGTGTGGTCATGGTAAAAAAGAAATGCTGTAATATTCATTCTCTGATGATTAGCAGGGGCTAAATTGGTGCATGGGGAGGAGGTTACTTCTTTTTCATCTTAATAGTAGTTGTTCTAAAAACAACACTGAAAGTAGATCAAACAAGGCTTTCATTGGTCGAACTACATCATGCTTTAGGAGTGAGAGAGGGGCATTTTGAATTAGTTGGCAGTTAGTCAGGAAAAATTAACTTTTTTATTCTTATTGGTAAAACAATACTGAAAATAGGTCAAACAGTCAGTCAGCTTTCGTTTTCTTTCTTTGTCTTTTCTTCCTATTATATTGAACCAGTTGAGAAAGAGAGAAAAGTGAAAAAAAAAAAGTTTTTTAACGCTTCTATTCTATTTTGTTATCAATGCCACCGGGCAACGCCAGATGTAAAATCAAATTGCCACTTATCGGCATAAAGTGCTCCAATAGTTGATATATAAATATTGCTTCATTTAAGCAGGAATTTTCCTAATAAACTCATGGACTAGCAGTCAATCAGAACATAGCGCGGACTTGCCCATTTGAGCATAATGGAACATTCCGGCCTTTTTATAAACCGGCTTTTTAGTGTTCGTTTCAGTTTATTTGTTTGTAGCTCAACTGGTTAGACAAGAAAAAAAAAACACTTACAAACTGATTCTCTCTCTCTCTCTTCCCCACCCCCCAATATATCAATATATTTGACTTACTCCCTCTACCGTAACCTTTTTCTCTCGTAATGTTGACTGGTGACCTGTGGACCTCAATTTGAGGGTCTCTATCTCCAGGATCAACCTAGTTATGGAAATGGTACTTGACAGACTCTAGGAATTTATGACGCAACCAACCATTTAATGCCCAGCCAGCTTTCAGCTAACAAGTGGAAAGAGCCAGACACAGTTAGTGACGTTGTTTGCAGAATTGAATAAATTAATATTGTAAAAATATTCAACATTGTTTGTATTCATCAGTTCATTCCAAGCCAGTTTCAAACTGCAAAGAGTAAAACCCACGATGATGATCTGGGAAAGGATATCCAACAATATTCTAATTTGTTGCTGTGACCAGGATATCCAACAATATTAGAATTGGAACCAGTATATTCTAATTTATTATTGTGTTAAAAATAAATGACCACAGTTAAAAAGGTTTAAAGAGTTTAATTTCTCATTTTCTGCTTTAACTTTTTTATGCCATATATTAATTTTTTTATTGTAATTTTTTAAAAATTATTTTTCTCCACAGGCTTCAGGAAATAAAGTGAGTCGACAATCTGTTCTCTGCGGAAGTCAAAATATTGTTCTCAATGGAAAGGTACGTTTTGTTTTATTTCATTATTTTTTGTATACAGCAGATTGATTCGTGTTGCACGCGTTTATATGCTGAACGATTTTGTCTAATTTTATACAAGCTTTCATATTATTATGTTGCATAAGCAGACGACGGTAGCAAGCTGACCTTGTGGTTCGACTCATCTGATGTCTGCGATGGTGATGATCGTGGTAGTAGTAGTTTTGCTTCTCACAGTCTGTCATTTTGGATTCAAAATGCGCTGATCATTCTGAAATAAACTACTCTTAAAATAAAACAACAAGATCATGTTGATATGGTTCATTAGTTTATTAATGCTTCCCAGAAAACCAAAAGCAGTGAACTATAGTTTTTTTTTAAGTCCCTCAAGGAGGGGATAGGGAGGGATGACCTCTAGTAGCCTAAACACAGAGCGTTTGACTCTCGTGAATTCAAAAGAAAAGAGGATGAGCAAACCGGAACATGAAAATCACTTTACTCACATCCGGTTATGACGTCACCCTCTCCCAATCTGGTTGTGGAAAAACACACAATTACCCTTCCCCTTTCCTTAGATTATCCAACAATTATACAATAGCGACACACAAAATTCAGTTTGGCTATAGCCAAAATTGTGCCTTTTTCTGCAAAATATTTTTTAAAAACTGGTTAATTCTATTATTTATGGTTAAGTTTTAGTCTTATTTGAAGAATACAAACACATCACTCAATAAGTTGTGGACCTGACATATTGATGGCACCACTAATAAAAACCCATATGATTTTAATAAAGTACTAACCTTCAAATGTCACGTGTCAAAATTTGAGTCTAATCGGATTATTAGTTTATTAATTAGTTATTTGAGTGAACCTACTGTTGCAAATTTTTAAAACAATGGAAAACTCTGAATTTTGTGTGTTGATAAAGCATTGCTTTCTGATGGTAAAAAATACTGTTCAAGAAAAGCAATCGATTGCTAAGTGTTATTCGGACTCTGCTCCATCGGAAACAGTGGGTAAGAGGCGATATGCTGACTTTAGATGCAGCCGTACAGACACAAATGATGCTGAAAGCTCAGGTCGCCCAACTTTGGCAGTTGTTCCGGAAAACACCAAAAAAGTCCACAAACTCACGTTGACCGATCGTAAATTGAAGTTGTATGAGATAACAAAGGATTTGAAGATATCAGAAGGCGAACGTGTATTCACCATTTTGCATGAACATTTGTCAATGAGAAAGCTGTGTTCAAAGTGGGGTCACGTTTGTTCACAATTGATGAAAACAAAAACAATGTGTTGATGATTCAGAGCATTGTTTGCAACTGTTTCAATGCAGTAAAAAGGAGTTTTTGCATCACTATTTGACAATGGATCCACCACTTCATTCTGAAGTAAAATTGACAGCTGAGTGAACACTAGCAGGTGAAAGCCATCCAAAATAGCCAAAGATGCAAACATCAGCAGGCAAGGTTTTGGCTTCCGTATTGTGGGATGCACAAGGTGTTTTGTTCATCGATTACTTTAAGAAATGAAGAACCATCAATAGCAAATATTATATAGCATCATTGGCGCATTTGAAGAAAGAAATCGCGAAATAAAACGGCAACAAATGAAGAAGAAAAAAAGTGCTCTTTAACTAAGACATTGCACCGTATCATAAATCAATCACAACTATTGGTTGTTTGCAGACAACAAAAGAATGCTCCAGGAAAAGCGATTTGGCTCCAATGAAGAAGTGATATCTGAAACTGTGATGTATTTTGAGGCCAAAGACAAATAGTTATGCAAAAAAACATTGAATTGTTATAGAAGTGTTAGAATCAATGTATCACCCTAGAAGGAGACTATGTTGATGAATAAAGTCGATTTTTGCCTAAAAAAATGTTTTTTTATGAGTTAGGCCCAGGACCTATTGAGTGATTTCTTAACTATGACATTGGTGGATAATCATTGGTTTTCACAAAAATTTCATATAATCAGAATACATTGTGATGTCATAACAGACTCTCTCTCTCTCTCTTTCAATTATTTACATCATTCCATTCCCCTCGCTACTTATCATTCTCACAATGTAAAACACTCATGTACATATTCAAAGGATTTCAAAATACATTGTGATGTCATAATAAACCTTCTCTTTGTTTCCCCTTCTCTCTCTTCTCTCTTTTAATTATTTACATCATTCCATTTATCTCACCATTTCTCTTATCATTTGCCCTTTATTTATATTATTCGCCCTTCCTCCTCCCATCCGAAATTTTCACGTACAGATGAAAAGTGGGCATGGTGACAAGCAGTCATATTAGTACATAGAATAAACAATCACCGTCTTGTTTACTTTGTTTAATAAAAATACTCATATTTCAGTCAGTGATGTTTGTATTCAGTTAAACATATACTAAATTACCTTCTTACAACAAAATAATTATCTATATACATAGATATTGAGAGAGAGATCCAACACACACATGTATATATATATATATATATATATATATATATATATATATATATGTATGTATATATATACTAGCTCGACGTAAAAGAAAATTGACTGATTTGTTTACAAAGAAATGGAACTTAATTTTTCTGACTTTAATTTTGTAATCAAATTATTTTGTGAAACAACAATTTTTTAAAGTTTGTTTTCAAACTAGACGTTAATCGATTAATAATAAAGAACAACTAATAATGTGTAATGAATTAATGTTTAAAAATGTGTTTTTTAGATATTTATTTTTGCAGAATTCACTGAAAATAACACATTACATGATTGTTTCCCTTTAATGTTTAAGAATATTCAGTGAGTAATTGAAAAAGTCTCCACTGAAACAGTTGTCTTTTCTGTAATAAGTATTTTCAGAAAGAAACTGTTGCAGAAGAAACTACATTTGTGCCAATAACATAGTGGAAGGAAGAAACAAAAAAAATAGGCTAGTTTGAATCAAGTATCGATATGTCAGACTGATTGCTATTTGGGTCTGACTTTTAAAATCTGGCAAGATAACTTTAGATTAAGAATGAGAGATAACTTAAGTGTAAGATTAATTTCGACTTCAGTAATGAAGAATTATTTCTGATTCAGACAGAAAAATCCTGAAAAATAATCTGATTTTATTTTGCAGACCGTAATAATGTCTGATTGTATTATCCGCGGAGATTTGGCCAATGTTCGAATAGGACGTCATTGTGTGATTAGTTCAAAAGCTGTCATACGACCACCATTTAAAAAATTTAGCAAAGGGTGAGTGTTTCATATTTTTTTTTCTGTTTTTTATTTATTTTTTAGGAAATGTCTATGCATGTTTGTGTTTAGACTTTTTTTGTTCTAGTGAGTAACCACTTATCAAGGCCAAAAGCCACTCGAGGATAAAGATTAATGAGATAGATGGCTTGTCAGTTGAAAAATGAAGAATATTATGAAAGGATTGAAAATGATAAATATAATGAACTAAGTTTTATAACTTATGAGAACGGTTTATGACAAGTATTTGTTGACATCGGATTTGAAGACGACTATGTTGTAGTCTGCAGGGAAGTAATTATAATCTGCAGGAACATCAGATGTAGTTTGGGCGAGTTTCGGGAAGCCTAAGGGTTTTAAAGAAGGCAGCCAACAACTGATGCAAAAAGTTCCAGGCTTCAGCAATTGTGAGCATGAAAGAATTCTTTCGGAAGTCATGGGAGCTGTGCTGCTTTTTGACATTGGAATGTTACCAAAACCAAAGTGATGATCAGTGGTTGTAGTGTTGGAAAGCTCCCAAGAAGAGGAAAGTTTCCCTGCTCAGTTTGTGGAAAGAGAGTCGGGTGCAATTTAATTTTGTGTGCTACCTGTAGGCATTGGTTACACAAGAAGTGTGTTGAATCACTGGTAGGTTGAGAGACTACTTGTAGACTTTTTTTGGTACTACTCCAGAGAATGCGCCTAATTTCCGTGACTGCTCGGCCACAGCGATCGGGCAGGTCGCGGAAGCGCCCGAAAGCTGCCGAGTCGAAAACGAGGTTGTAAACAAAACTGGGAAAAAAAAACAATGTTGAACGTGTTCTCCAGCTGCTTGCCTGGGTCTTCGGGGGCGGATACAGCCCCACAGAGAAGGGTTAGGGTTTCCTGGTGACGGTGCCTAACAGGAATGCCGAAACCCTAACCCTTCCAATAATCAAACAGTACGTCGTACCTGGGACCACGGTAGTATCCGATTGCTGGAGGGCCTATAACGGGTTAGAAGAAGGAGAGGTATCAGCACCTTACGGTGAACCACAGCGAGAACTTTGTGGACCCGACAACGGGTGCTTGTACCAACCACGTCGAGAGGATGTGGAAGTTAGCGGCGAAATAGAGAAACAAGGAGTGCGGGCCGACCAGCAGGGCACTCGTAGACGGCTGTCTGCGCAAATTTATGTGACGTCAGAGATTTCGAAACCCCCTTTGATGCCATATTAACGCAGATAGCAGAAATCTACCCCCGTCGACTATCCTCCTCCTCCTCCTCCTCCTCCTCCTCCTCCTTCCACAGCCTCGACGACCCACCTCCTCTTCTGCCTGTCTTCCGCTCAGCCCAAAAAAACAAGCGCCAGCAACAGTAGCAGTAAACCCTGAACCTCTACGGGAAAAGGTACATAATTCCCCCCCCCCCCCAAAAAAAAATATATAACAAAAAATCTTGCCTAATTGTAAAAAAACAAAAAAAAATGGTTGATTTTGCCCACTAAAACAATAAAAAAAAAAGTTTATTTATAGTTCTTCAGCTATGGTTTGTTCATTTTCTTTCAGTTTTTATAAAAATATATGCATTTTATTCTTTCCGTATTCATCGTCTTATATTGTCGTCTGCCAACCTTCCATTTTCACAATTTTCGGTTTTGTTTATACAGCCTTGTTTTCGTCTCGGCAACTCTCGGGCGCTTCCGCGACCTGCCCGATCGCTGCGGCCGAGCAGTCACGGAAATTAGGCGCATTCTCTGGAGTAGTACCCCTTTTTTTGCTGTTGCAACAACATTTAATATGGTCGGGTTGAGTCAGCTTGATCCCTCGTTTACACCACATCCGAAACGATGGCGCACAAAATGGCTAACCAATCGCACTTTCACTGTTGAAGGCTGACCACTTGTGGAGCTGAGCCAACTCCTCTTTCATGGTGTTTGCCCAAATCCTGAGCTGTCCACTGATACGCTTGTGCCACTCAGGTAGAGAGGTAAGCATGATTACGTCACAAATTAATTCTCCCTCTGGGTGACGAGCTGCAACAAGAGACTTCAAATTGAAATGTTGACGAAGAGCAGCAGGACATGGTCAGGCCCACAGCAACGCAAAATGCTATCCTATACTCTGTTGATATTTGCAGCCATTTTGGAAATCATTATGACCGAATTTGAAATAATGAAAAAAGTATATGCATAACTTTTCTTTTTTTTTTTTCATCTTCATGCTATAAAATTGTATTCTGAAAGAAATTATTGGAAATCTATTAAAGAGTGCGCATCATTTATTAAGCGTGGAATGAAGGCTCACTTTTATCTCTGGAGTGACATCAGTGAACAGTTTTAATAAAGAGAGATAACTTATGACTGACTATTAATATTATTGAGGACTTAGATCTATTAAAGAGTACTCATCAGTTATTAATTTGTAATTTTTTTCGGTGAAATACAGCAAAACTAACAACCTAAATCAACTTTTGGTATTTGTAATGAATGGGCAGCCATACTTATGGAGTCCGTCCCAAGTTCTGATGGAGATTCCTGACTTTGAAGACAGACGATACAAGATTTGAAAGCCACAGAAGAAATGTAAAACGGACGACGACACTGAATGCAATTTGAATGTAAAACTAGGTTAGGGTTAAAATATTTTTAGCCCAAAAATAAATAAAGATAAAAAAACTTCCTAAAAAATTAAAGCAAATAAAGTTTATTTATTTGAAGAAAATGTTTAAACCAATTCTTAACATAGAAGGGTGAATTGACCCTAAACTTAATTAAATACTTAAAAACATAGCCCTCCTTTGGAAAAATAAGCAAAAAATCAGTTTTTTGTTCAAATAAATTCTTTGCAAAAAAAAAAAACAGTTCTCTTTTCATCAAACTTTTACGTCAAGACTCGGGACTGACTCTGTAAGTACTAAAATCCTCTGGATACCCATTCGTTACAAGTACCAAACTTTTCAAAAGTGAGTCGAAAAATCGGTCAGTATTTTTTGAACAACTTAAAACCTTTTTTTTTTCTAGAAAGTCTGATTGCATCATCCCAGGTCAAGTTGTTTCAAATATCTCAGTTCAACTATCAGCAGCGACTGCAGTATCCTCCATGAAATCATCACTCAAATTAATGCTAAAATAACATACTGCCACTGGTGTCCTCTGTGATCCACAAATCAGTGATCAACTCAAGTTCAAGATCAACCAGACTGTAGTAGTATGACCTGTTGCTTTGTGCGGCTCCGAGTGCTGACCGTCAAGGAAGGAGACAAAAAGAAGACTATCAGTCAAGGAATGAAGGTGTTGCATTGAACTTCAAGTCTGACAAGACTCAACCATGCCTGAAATGTCCATATTCGCCACTGTTACATTACGCCAAGGAATGAGAAGTTGTCTTTATTGATACGAACATGTACTATGCACAAATCACAACACCATCACAAAAACAAGATTCCAAATGGAGACCCCTGAGAAAAACCTGAAATGATGGTCGAAACAAAGCTGGTTGGATAAAATCTCAAAACGGACGGACGGGGGGGGGGTTAAATTACACAATTAAATCTTTCTATTTTTTCTTTAATCTTTTCCTCATAATTGATTGAAAATAGTGATTTGATAAACTCATTCTGAGATTTTCATCTATATTTTTCACTTATGTCAATTTTTAATATTTATTCACTCGTGCCATTTTTACCGTGCCATTTCTTCCAGTTCCATTTTTACCTGAGTTCGTTATTCTGATATATAGATTTTAGTTTTACTGGTAGTATTTTTCAGCAATAAAAAATCTATCTATCATAATAACGTCTGATATATAGATTTTAGTTTTACTGGTAGTATTTTTCAGCAATAAAAAATCTATCTATCATAATACCGTCTGATATATAGATTTTAGTTTTACTGGTAGTATTTTTCAGCAATAAAAAATCTATCTATCATAATACCGTCTGATATATAGATTTTAGTTTTACTGGTAGTATTTTTCAGCAATAAAAAATCTATCTATCATAATACCGTCTGATATATAGATTTTAGTTTTACTGGTAGTATTTTTCAGCAATAAAAAATCTATCTATCATAATAACGTCTGATATATAGATTTTAGTTTTACTGGTAGTATTTTTCAGCAATAAAAAATCTATCTATCATAATAACGTCTGATATATAGATTTTAGTTTTACTGGTAGTATTTTTCAGCAATAAAAAATCTATCTATCATAATACCGTCTGATATATAGATTTTAGTTTTACTGGTAGTATTTTTCAGCAATAAAAAATCTATCTATCATAATACCGTCTGATATATAGATTTTAGTTTTACTGGTAGTATTTTTCAACAATAAAAAATCTATCTATCATAATAACGTCTGATATATAGATTTTAGTTTTACTGGTAGTATTTTTCAGCAATAAAAAATCTATCTATCATAATAACGTCTGATATATAGATTTTAGTTTTACTGGTAGTATTTTTCAGCAATAAAAAATCTATCTATCATAATACCGTCTGATATATAGATTTTAGTTTTACTGGTAGTATTTTTCAGCAATAAAAAATCTATCTATCATAATAACGTCTGATATATAGATTTTAGTTTTACTGGTAGTATTTTTCAGCAATAAAAAATCTATCTATCATAATAACGTCTGATATATAGATTTTAGTTTTACTGGTAGTATTTTTCAGCAATAAAAAATCTATCTATCATAATAACGTCTGATATATAGATTTTAGTTTTACTGGTAGTATTTTTCAGCAATAAAAAATCTATCTATCTATCATAATAATGTCTGATATATAGATTTTAGTTTTACTGGTAGTATTTTTCAGCAATAAAAAATCTATCTATCATAATAACGTCTGATATATAGATTTTAGTTTTACTGGTAGTATTTTTCAGCAATAAAAAATCTATCTATCATAATAACGTCTGATATATAGATTTTAGTTTTACTGGTAGTATTTTTCAGCAATAAAAAATCTATCTATCATAATAACGTCTGATATATAGATTTTAGTTTTACTGGTAGTATTTTTCAGCAATAAAAAATCTATCTATCATAATAACGTCTGATATATAGATTTTAGTTTTACTGGTAGTATTTTTCAACAATAAAAAATCTATCTATCATAATAACGTCTGATATATAGATTTTAGTTTTACTGGTAGTATTTTTCAGCAATAAAAAATCTATCTATCATAATAACGTCTGATATATAGATTTTAGTTTTACTGGTAGTATTTTTCAGCAATAAAAAATCTATCTATCATAATACCGTCTGATATATAGATTTTAGTTTTACTGGTAGTATTTTTCAGCAATAAAAAATCTATCTATCATAATAACGTCTGATATATAGATTTTAGTTTTACTGGTAGTATTTTTCAGCAATAAAAAATCTATCTATCATAATAACGTCTGATATATAGATTTTAGTTTTACTGGTAGTATTTTTCAGCAATAAAAAATCTATCTATCATAATAACGTCTGATATATAGATTTTAGTTTTACTGGTAGTATTTTTCAGCAATAAAAAATCTATCTATCTATCATAATAATGTCTGATATATAGATTTTAGTTTTACTGGTAGTATTTTTCAGCAATAAAAAATCTATCTATCATAATAACGTCTGATATATAGATTTTAGTTTTACTGGTAGTATTTTTCAGCAATAAAAAATCTATCTATCATAATAACGTCTGATATATAGATTTTAGTTTTACTGGTAGTATTTTTCAGCAATAAAAAATCTATCTATCATAATAACGTCTGATATATAGATTTTAGTTTTACTGGTAGTATTTTTCAGCAATAAAAAATCTATCTATCATAATAACGTCTGATATATAGATTTTAGTTTTACTGGTAGTATTTTTCAGCAATAAAAAATCTATCTATCATAATAACGTCTGATATATAGATTTTAGTTTTACTGGTAGTATTTTTCAGCAATAAAAAATCTATCTATCATAATAACGTCTGATATATAGATTTTAGTTTTACTGGTAGTATTTTTCAGCAATAAAAAATCTATCTATCTATCATAATAATGTCTGATATATAGATTTTAGTTTTACTGGTAGTATTTTTCAGCAATAAAAAATCTATCTATCATAATAACGTCTGATATATAGATTTTAGTTTTACTGGTAGTATTTTTCAGCAATAAAAAATCTATCTATCATAATAATGTCTGATATATAGATTTTAGTTTTACTGGTAGTATTTTTCAGCAATAAAAAATCTATCTATCATAATAACGTCTGATATATAGATTTTAGTTTTACTGGTAGTATTTTTCAGCAATAAAAAATCTATCTATCTATCATAATAATGTCTGATATATAGATTTTAGTTTTACTGGTAGTATTTTTCAGCAATAAAAAATCTATCTATCATAATAACGTCTGATATATAGATTTTAGTTTTACTGGTAGTATTTTTCAGCAATAAAAAATCTATCTATCATAATAACGTCTGATATATAGATTTTAGTTTTACTGATAGTATTTTTCAGCAATAAAAAATCTATCTATCATAATAACGTCTGATATATAGATTTTAGTTTTACTGGTAGTATTTTTCAGCAATAAAAAATCTATCTATCATAATAACGTCTGATATATAGATTTTAGTTTTACTGGTAGTATTTTTCAGCAATAAAAAATCTATCTATCTATCATAATAACGTCTGATATATAGATTTTAGTTTTACTGGTAGTATTTTTCAGCAATAAAAAATCTATCTATCATAATAACGTCTGATATATAGATTTTAGTTTTACTGGTAGTATTTTTCAGCAATAAAAAATCTATCTATCTATCATAATAATGTCTGATATATAGATTTTAGTTTTACTGGTAGTATTTTTCAGCAATAAAAAATCTATCTATCATAATAACGTCTGATATATAGATTTTAGTTTTACTGGTAGTATTTTTCAGCAATAAAAAATCTATCTATCATAATAACGTCTGATATATAGATTTTAGTTTTACTGGTAGTATTTTTCAGCAATAAAAAATCTATCTATCATAATAACGTCTGATATATAGATTTTAGTTTTACTGGTAGTATTTTTCAGCAATAAAAAATCTATCTATCATAATAACGTCTGATATATAGATTTTAGTTTTACTGGTAGTATTTTTCAGCAATAAAAAATCTATCTATCATAATAACGTCTGATATATAGATTTTAGTTTTACTGGTAGTATTTTTCAGCAATAAAAAATCTATCTATCATAATAACGTCTGATATATAGATTTTAGTTTTACTGGTAGTATTTTTCAGCAATAAAAAATCTATCTATCATAATAACGTCTGATATATAGATTTTAGTTTTACTGGTAGTATTTTTCAGCAATAAAAAATCTATCTATCTATCATAATAATGTCTGATATATAGATTTTAGTTTTACTGGTAGTATTTTTCAGCAATAAAAAATCTATCTATCATAATAACGTCTGATATATAGATTTTAGTTTTACTGGTAGTATTTTTCAGCAATAAAAAATCTATCTATCATAATAACGTCTGATATATAGATTTTAGTTTTACTGGTAGTATTTTTCAGCAATAAAAAATCTATCTATCATAATAACGTCTGATATATAGATTTTAGTTTTACTGGTAGTATTTTTCAGCAATAAAAAATCTATCTATCATAATAACGTCTGATATATAGATTTTAGTTTTACTGGTAGTATTTTTCAGCAATAAAAAATCTATCTATCTATCTATCATAATAACGTCTGATATATAGATTTTAGTTTTACTGGTAGTATTTTTCAGCAATAAAAAAATCTATCTATCATAATAACGTCTGATATATAGATTTTAGTTTTACTGGTAGTATTTTTCAGCAATAAAAAATCTATCTATCATAATACCGTCTGATATATAGATTTTAGTTTTACTGGTAGTATTTTTCAGCAATAAAAAATCTATCTATCATAATACCGTCTGATATATAGATTTTAGTTTTACTGGTAGTATTTTTCAACAATAAAAAATCTATCTATCATAATAACGTCTGATATATAGATTTTAGTTTTACTGGTAGTATTTTTCAGCAATAAAAAATCTATCTATCATAATAACGTCTGATATATAGATTTTAGTTTTACTGGTAGTATTTTTCAGCAATAAAAAATCTATCTATCATAATACCGTCTGATATATAGATTTTAGTTTTACTGGTAGTATTTTTCAGCAATAAAAAATCTATCTATCATAATAACGTCTGATATATAGATTTTAGTTTTACTGGTAGTATTTTTCAGCAATAAAAAATCTATCTATCATAATAACGTCTGATATATAGATTTTAGTTTTACTGGTAGTATTTTTCAGCAATAAAAAATCTATCTATCATAATAACGTCTGATATATAGATTTTAGTTTTACTGGTAGTATTTTTCAGCAATAAAAAATCTATCTATCTATCATAATAATGTCTGATATATAGATTTTAGTTTTACTGGTAGTATTTTTCAGCAATAAAAAATCTATCTATCATAATAACGTCTGATATATAGATTTTAGTTTTACTGGTAGTATTTTTCAGCAATAAAAAATCTATCTATCATAATAACGTCTGATATATAGATTTTAGTTTTACTGGTAGTATTTTTCAGCAATAAAAAATCTATCTATCATAATAACGTCTGATATATAGATTTTAGTTTTACTGGTAGTATTTTTCAGCAATAAAAAATCTATCTATCATAATAACGTCTGATATATAGATTTTAGTTTTACTGGTAGTATTTTTCAGCAATAAAAAATCTATCTATCATAATAACGTCTGATATAT
Source organism: Sepiola atlantica (assembly GCA_963556195.1). Lineage (NCBI taxonomy): Eukaryota > Metazoa > Mollusca > Cephalopoda > Sepiida > Sepiolidae > Sepiola > Sepiola atlantica. The sequence continues at coordinate 25,361,949 of OY744554.1, read as the reverse complement.
AGATTTTAGTTTTACTGGTAGTATTTTTCAGCAATAAAAAATCTATCTATCATAATAACGTCTGATATATAGATTTTAGTTTTACTGGTAGTATTTTTCAGCAATAAAAAATCTATCTATCTATCATAATAATGTCTGATATATAGATTTTAGTTTTACTGGTAGTATTTTTCAGCAATAAAAAATCTATCTATCATAATAACGTCTGATATATAGATTTTAGTTTTACTGGTAGTATTTTTCAGCAATAAAAAATCTATCTATCATAATAATGTCTGATATATAGATTTTAGTTTTACTGGTAGTATTTTTCAGCAATAAAAAATCTATCTATCATAATAACGTCTGATATATAGATTTTAGTTTTACTGGTAGTATTTTTCAGCAATAAAAAATCTATCTATCTATCATAATAATGTCTGATATATAGATTTTAGTTTTACTGGTAGTATTTTTCAGCAATAAAAAATCTATCTATCATAATAACGTCTGATATATAGATTTTAGTTTTACTGGTAGTATTTTTCAGCAATAAAAAATCTATCTATCATAATAACGTCTGATATATAGATTTTAGTTTTACTGATAGTATTTTTCAGCAATAAAAAATCTATCTATCATAATAACGTCTGATATATAGATTTTAGTTTTACTGGTAGTATTTTTCAGCAATAAAAAATCTATCTATCATAATAACGTCTGATATATAGATTTTAGTTTTACTGGTAGTATTTTTCAGCAATAAAAAATCTATCTATCTATCATAATAACGTCTGATATATAGATTTTAGTTTTACTGGTAGTATTTTTCAGCAATAAAAAATCTATCTATCATAATAACGTCTGATATATAGATTTTAGTTTTACTGGTAGTATTTTTCAGCAATAAAAAATCTATCTATCTATCATAATAATGTCTGATATATAGATTTTAGTTTTACTGGTAGTATTTTTCAGCAATAAAAAATCTATCTATCATAATAACGTCTGATATATAGATTTTAGTTTTACTGGTAGTATTTTTCAGCAATAAAAAATCTATCTATCATAATAACGTCTGATATATAGATTTTAGTTTTACTGGTAGTATTTTTCAGCAATAAAAAATCTATCTATCATAATAACGTCTGATATATAGATTTTAGTTTTACTGGTAGTATTTTTCAGCAATAAAAAATCTATCTATCATAATAACGTCTGATATATAGATTTTAGTTTTACTGGTAGTATTTTTCAGCAATAAAAAATCTATCTATCATAATAACGTCTGATATATAGATTTTAGTTTTACTGGTAGTATTTTTCAGCAATAAAAAATCTATCTATCATAATAACGTCTGATATATAGATTTTAGTTTTACTGGTAGTATTTTTCAGCAATAAAAAATCTATCTATCATAATAACGTCTGATATATAGATTTTAGTTTTACTGGTAGTATTTTTCAGCAATAAAAAATCTATCTATCTATCATAATAATGTCTGATATATAGATTTTAGTTTTACTGGTAGTATTTTTCAGCAATAAAAAATCTATCTATCATAATAACGTCTGATATATAGATTTTAGTTTTACTGGTAGTATTTTTCAGCAATAAAAAATCTATCTATCATAATAACGTCTAATATATAGATTTTAGTTTTACTGGTAGTATTTTTCAGCAATAAAAAATCTATCTATCATAATAACGTCTGATATATAGATTTTAGTTTTACTGGTAGTATTTTTCAGCAATAAAAAATCTATCTATCATAATAACGTCTGATATATAGATTTTAGTTTTACTGGTAGTATTTTTCAGCAATAAAAAATCTATCTATCATAATAACGTCTGATATATAGATTTTAGTTTTACTGGTAGTATTTTTCAGCAATAAAAAAATCTATCTATCATAATAACGTCTGATATATAGATTTTAGTTTTACTGGTAGTATTTTTCAGCAATAAAAAATCTATCTATCATAATACCGTCTGATATATAGATTTTAGTTTTACTGGTAGTATTTTTCAGCAATAAAAAATCTATCTATCATAATACCGTCTGATATATAGATTTTAGTTTTACTGGTAGTATTTTTCAGCAATAAAAAATCTATCTATCATAATAACGTCTGATATATAGATTTTAGTTTTACTGGTAGTATTTTTCAGCAATAAAAAAATCTATCTATCATAATAACGTCTGATATATAGATTTTAGTTTTACTGGTAGTATTTTTCAGCAATAAAAAATCTATCTATCATAATAACGTCTGATATATAGATTTTAGTTTTACTGGTAGTATTTTTCAGCAATAAAAAATCTATCTATCTATCATAATAATGTCTGATATATAGATTTTAGTTTTACTGGTAGTATTTTTCAGCAATAAAAAATCTATCTATCATAATAACGTCTGATATATAGATTTTAGTTTTACTGGTAGTATTTTTCAGCAATAAAAAATCTATCTATCATAATAACGTCTGATATATAGATTTTAGTTTTACTGGTAGTATTTTTCAGCAATAAAAAATCTATCTATCATAATAACGTCTGATATATAGATTTTAGTTTTACTGGTAGTATTTTTCAGCAATAAAAAATCTATCTATCATAATAACGTCTGATATATAGATTTTAGTTTTACTGGTAGTATTTTTCAGCAATAAAAAATCTATCTATCTATCATAATAATGTCTGATATATAGATTTTAGTTTTACTGGTAGTATTTTTCAGCAATAAAAAATCTATCTATCATAATAACGTCTGATATATAGATTTTAGTTTTACTGGTAGTATTTTTCAGCAATAAAAAATCTATCTATCATAATAACGTCTGATATATAGATTTTAGTTTTACTGGTAGTATTTTTCAGCAATAAAAAATCTATCTATCATAATAACGTCTGATATATAGATTTTAGTTTTACTGGTAGTATTTTTCAGCAATAAAAAATCTATCTATCTATCATAATAATGTCTGATATATAGATTTTTGTTTTACTGGTAGTATTTTTCAGCAATAAAAAATCTATCTATCATAATAACGTCTGATATATAGATTTTAGTTTTACTGGTAGTATTTTTCAGCAATAAAAAATCTATCTATCATAATAACGTCTGATATATAGATTTTAGTTTTACTGGTAGTATTTTTCAGCAATAAAAAATCTATCTATCATAATAACGTCTGATATATAGATTTTAGTTTTACTGGTAGTATTTTTCAGCAATAAAAAATCTATCTATCATAATAACGTCTGATATATAGATTTTAGTTTTACTGGTAGTATTTTTCAGCAATAAAAAATCTATCTATCATAATAACGTCTGATATATAGATTTTAGTTTTACTGGTAGTATTTTTCAGCAATAAAAAATCTATCTATCATAATAACGTCTGATATATAGATTTTAGTTTTACTGGTAGTATTTTTCAGCAATAAAAAATCTATCTATCATAATAACGTCTGATATATAGATTTTAGTTTTACTGGTAGTATTTTTCAGCAATAAAAAATCTATCTATCATAATAACGTCTGATATATAGATTTTAGTTTTACTGGTAGTATTTTTCAGCAATAGAAAATTACATTTCAAACAACAATAAAAATTAAAAGAATCGTTTTTGGAATTGGAAATTAGGCTCAAATTTTCCATAACCCCCCAAAAAATTTTGATTTTTCCGATTCCTGATTCTGATTCATCGTCCCAACACTAATCCTAACCTAGTCTTTGACCATGTATGATGAAGGAAGAAATCCAGTGCGTACCCAGCCGTACAGAATAAACGTAGAAAGAAATGAAGATTTTTGTAGAAAGAGTAGATTGCATATTCAACTTTGGCTAAAGGAAATTGATTTCCAGTGGTGTTTAGATACGGGTGTATAAAACTAGGGTCAAAATAGCAAATTTCCACCTAGGTAAGTAGAGTGAAATTTCCACCTAGGTAAGTAGAGTGAAATTTTCCAATTAGAAATCAAGTGAAAGCTACATGTTCCGGCAGTTCCGTCACAGACAGACAAAAATCTAACATGGTGAATCAGGAAAGATCTTTCTCTTTTTGATGAAATCGACAGGGAAAACAGTTTGGTTTTGAGTAGCTGATTCCTTACCCACCATGGGGGAGGGGATGAGGGATAGTTTATGAGTGTATATGTATACTATAAACAAAAAATAAAACCCCAAAAAGATTTTTTTAAATCAAAGTTCATTTGTGATGTTTCTTTATTATAATATTTATGAATGCTGTCATTGAGAAGAAGAAGAAGAAGAAGAAGACGTTTACAACAACAGAGAGAAGAAGATAGAAACTTTGGTTGCCACTGTGACCACAGAAATAAGACCAGCGAGTTCCTTCGACAAAATGGGCAAACTAAGGACACCCCAATAGAGCCATTTGGATCATTCAGATTACTGTTCTCATCTTGGATGTTATTCTCACAACGTTTCGACTGATGTAACTTCCGCAAGGACTCGTGGCACAACAGATAAAAGTGCTAAGTAATAATCAGTCCTACATGACAGTCTTCTGGAGGTTGAAGGTTCAATCCTCAGTGCAGGCGATACTAAGAATACAATTACGAATTACTTAAGACTTCTACCCAGTCATGGCTGACAGAACGAGAGCAAATTACCCGTGTGGATTAAATAAAGGGTTCTGTTCAAAATTATGTACAGATTCTCAAGTTTAACAAGATGCACCTGAAGAAGGTTACATCGGCCAAAACATTGTGAGAATAACATCCAAGATGAGAACATTAGTCCGAATAATCCAAATAATCAATCCTCATCTCAAAAATTCCGAAACATGATAGGGCCAATTACTATTCTCGTTTGACAAATACGACTAATGAAATTTGTTGAACCTTTTCAATTAAAAATCAATTAAAAAAAAGTGTAAATAATGTTTCACATAAAACAATCTTCTTAATCGTTTATTTTCTCTTTCAGTGTGGCCTTCTTTCCTCTTCACATCGGAGATCATGTTTTTATCGGTGAAGATTCTGTTATTAATGCCGCACAAGTCGGATCTTTTGTCCATGTTGGAAAAAATTGCGTTATTGTAAGTTTGTTTTTTTCAATTCAAATTGGCAGTCATTTTTGTTGGTCGTTGTGATCCTTTTTTGTTTTTTTTTTCAATTCAAATTGGCAGTCATTTTTGTTGGTCGTTGTGATCCTTTTTTTGTTTTTTTTTTCAATTCAAATTGGCAGTCATTTTTGTTGGTCGTTGTGATCCTTTTTTGTTTTTTTTTTCAATTCAAATTGGCAGTCATTTTTGTTGGTCGTTGTGATCCTTTTTTTGTTTTTTTTTTCAATTCAAATTGGCAGTCATTTTTGTTGGTCGTTGTGATCCTTTTTTGTTTTTTTTTTTCAATTCAAATTGGCAGTCATTTTTGTTGGTCGTTGTGATCCTTTTTTGTTTTTTTTTTTCAATTCAAATTGGCAGTCATTTTTGTTGGTCATTGTGATCCTTTTTTTGTTTTTTTTATTAAAAACTGTCTTACTTTTGTTTCAGGGACGACGTAGTATCCTGAAGGATTGTTGCGCAATCGCAGACAATACGGTTCTTCCGCCGGAGACTGTGGTTCCCCCATTCACCTTGTTTTCTGGCTCCCCAGGTTTGTAAACACCGTTGTTGCAAAACTTTGTTTCTTGTATTTAACTGTGACGCCTCATAATATTGGACACAAATTAATATTTATATTTTTGCCTGAATTCGTTTTGGCTTGGGGTATGCTTCCCGAATTCTATAAGGATGTCTGTAGGAACACGTTGGATGGATAAAGTAATTGGCAAAAGAAAGATGGACACGTAGATATGGTTACAATAATCAATTTATTGCTATAACACAATAAGAACAAAAGGAAATGAAATAAAAGTATAGGAAACAATGATGGAGTGTGAACATTGTACGTAACATTTAACACATATTTTTATGTTGTTCAAATTTCAATATGCACTTATGTGTTTAGATATATGGTTCAAATCAAACACATGTTCTTCAAATTTCAATATGCACTTATGTGTTTAGATATATGGTTCAAATCAAACACATGTTCTTCAAATTTCAATATGCACTTATGTGTTTAGATATATGGTTCAATTCAAACACATGTTGTTCAAATTTCAATATGCACTTATGTGTTTAGATATATGGTTCAAATCAAACACATGTTCTTCAAATTTCAATATGCACTTATGTGTTTAGATATATGGTTCAAATCAAACACATGTTCTTCAAATTTCAATATGCACTTATGTGTTTAGATATATGGTTCAAATCAAACACATGTTCTTCAAATTTCAATATGCACTTATGTGTTTAGATATATGGTTCAAATCAAACACATGTTCTTCAAATTTCAATATGCACTTATGTGTTTAGATATATGGTTCAAATCAAACACATGTTCTTCAAATTTCAATATGCACTTATGTGTTTAGATATATGGTTCAAATCAAACACATGTTCTTCAAATTTCAATATGCACTTATGTGTTTAGATATATGGTTCAAATCAAACACATGTTCTTCAAATTTCAATATGCACTTATGTGTTTAGATATATGGTTCAATTCAAACACATGTTGTTCAAATTTCAATATGCACTTATGTGTTTAGATATATGGTTCAAATCAAACACATGTTCTTCAAATTTCAATATGCACTTATGTGTTTAGATATATGGTTCAAATCAAACACATGTTCTTCAAATTTCAATATGCACTTATGTGTTTAGATATATGGTTCAAATCAAACACATGTTCTTCAAATTTCAATATGCACTTATGTGTTTAGATATATGGTTCAAATCAAACACATGTTCTTCAAATTTCAATATGCACTTATGTGTTTAGATATATGGTTCAAATCAAACACATGTTCTTCAAATTTCAATATGCACTTATGTGTTTAGATATATGGTTCAAATCAAACACATGTTCTTCAAATTTCAATATGCACTTATGTGTTTAGATATATGGTTCAAATCAAACACATGTTCTTCAAATTTCAATATGCACTTATGTGTTTAGATATATGGTTCAAATCAAACACATGTTCTTCAAATTTCAATATGCACTTATGTGTTTAGATATATGGTTCAAATCAAACACATGTTCTTCAAATTTCAATATGCACTTATGTGTTTAGATATATGGTTCAAATCAAACACATGTTCTTCAAATTTCAATATGCACTTATGTGTTTAGATATATGGTTCAAATCAAACACATGTTCTTCAAATTTCAATATGCACTTATGTGTTTAGATATATGGTTCAAATCAAACACATGTTCTTCAAATTTCAATATGCACTTATGTGTTTAGATATATGGTTCAAATCAAACACATGTTCTTCAAATTTCAATATGCACTTATGTGTTTAGATATATGGTTCAAATCAAACACATGTTCTTCAAATTTCAATATGCACTTATGTGTTTAGATATATGGTTCAAATCAAACACATGTTCTTCAAATTTCAATATGCACTTATGTGTTTAGATATATGGTTCAAATCAAACACATGTTCTTCAAATTTCAATATGCACTTATGTGTTTAGATATATGGTTCAAATCAAACACATGTTCTTCAAATTTCAATATGCACTTATGTGTTTAGATATATGGTTCAAATCAAACACATGTTCTTCAAATACGCAATCCATTTCAACAATGTTATGTGCATTTCCAGGAATGTAAATCCGACAGAACACAATATTTTGTTTCTTACGCGGTCATTTTTTTCTTCCCATCTTTCCAAACCTTGCACTTAAATTGACTCATTATTTCATTATCGTCTAATTTCTTCCAGTCTCAATTGTCGTCTGCTTTCTTCCAATTTCATTTTTGTGGCGGAATTGATGATCTTGAGCCAGAATCGAGCGGTGGAGGTGGCCCGGACTTACTTCATCCCCGCAGTAAGAGGGTCCGCCTTTGCCTGGCTTGCAGATGGAAAGGGAAATAAGTTTTGGCTTACTAGTTTTCTAGTGAGGATTGAACTCACAACCTCGAAGTAACAAATCTACTGGTTGCTGCACAATAATAATAGATTTAATTATCATGACAAATAGTGAGCCAGCGGATTATGTTTTTTCTGATTGGTTAAGCAGAATTAACTGAGGGAAAATCTGCTAATAAAACGACAAGAAAATGAGAAGAAAAGGTGACGAGAAACGTGAGTGTCGAGTGAGATTCTGCGGTGAACCAAATTGTTTTCGTTCATTGGAGCTCGAAGTTACACAGAGGGTTTTTGTGCTTCTACAGGAATTGAACCAAACTGTTTTTTTTTGTTTGTTTAACGTTTGAAGTCTAGTCATAGACTTCTGAATTCCCAGTTATAATTTTTCATCCTCTCCTCCTTTGCACATGGCCTCTCGCCATCTCCCTCCTCACTACTATATCTCTTCTTAAGCCATCCAACAAAAGAAAAAGAAAAAGACAGTCACTCATGCCGAAACACTGCATAGCCACCCTCTCTCTCGCCTTTCCACGATATTGTAAAGAGAAAGAAGCGGAAAGAAGACTTTTGTCATATGTTGTAATTGCTTTACTCTCTCTCTCTCTCTCTTCCGACTAACGCCATGCTCGCTTACGTCATAGCGTCTTGGTTTGTTTACATTCATAGTTCTTTTGTGATTATTATTTTGTTTCAAATCCAATCTCTTAATATCCTTTTTTTTATTCTTTACTTACATGTATGTAACGTTCGCTCACCCCGTCACATAACCCATTGGTGCTCAATTTTTTTTTTAACTACAATATTTTATTTAAGTAAAATTACTTTCAAAGATTTACTTGACTTTATAGAATATTCATTTATCCTATATATGAATCTGGATCGGTTATAAGGATTACTTATAAAATAATTTTTGATAGAATCGGTTTCATCTATTATTCAATCTTTCTACTCTAGATTTCCACAGAAGACTGAAAACTTAACTAAAATCCAAAATGGCTGTTCTTCAGACATGATGTTCTCTGACGTCATGAATTTTGGTTTTATACTGATGAAAAATCAGCTAAAAAGAGTCACTTTTGGGGTTTTAAGCATTTAGATAGAGATCAGCCTGAATTTTCTCTAACTGCATAACATATTTATTCTGGTTAATATTATACAGTGAACATTTGATTAAACAGTGATCTGTGCGGTTTTAGGAGGAATGGGAAATTCGACGTGTTGGGCTAAGAATTACACACATCGCCCTTTCGTCAGTCAGTCAACCTAATAACAAAAATATGGTACAGTGAAACTCATCGTAAAATTAAGATTAAAAACGATAAAAAAATGAAAATAAATTAACTAAAATGAAATTAAAATAGGATAAAAAAGTATTAAATTAAAAATTCAAGTAAAAAAAAGTTAGAATAAAAAAAATACTTAAAATTGAGGAAATTCTAAAATTGAAGTAAAATATTAAAGTAAATTCAAGTCTAAGTTGAAACGTCTCTTTTTTTTTTTTTAATATTTCCGGTGCATTTCTGTTTTCTGAGTTTCTGATGGCCAAAATGGTCGGACTTAAGCATGGTAGAAGCGGACGGCCTCCTAATGACTGGAATACACGTTCTACATCAACCGTCAGAAATGCGGTCATTCCATGAAGACAAGCAACAAAAGAATCCATCTGAACTACGGACGCTACTTCAACAACAGTAGTGCCCATACAGTTCGTCCTTTTCCAGCTACTTTTTCAGCTTCGGTCTCACAACCAGTCACCCTTATTTTTATCATTTCGACGATGAATCACAATGTGTCTAACCGGCCATGGCCTCATGCCTCACGCAACTCTCGCTCCTCGAGGAGGACGTCTACGAGTGCTGCTGCTATCGCCCGAGCAAGGGCTGAGGCGGCCAAAACACATCTGGCCTTTGTTGACAGGGAACTGGAAATAAAGGGGAAGTTGGAGAGATTACAGCTCGAAAGGGAGGCGGCCGCTGCCGTGGCCGAAGCAAAGGTTATGAGGGAAGCCGCCAACAAGTACAACAAACGGTCTAGCTATAGCTACTCAACAAAACTTGGCTATATGCCAGCTGACCTGGCAAGTCAACCCCAACGAGAAACAGCTGGACCGACACTAGCTCGAACTGTACATGCGAGATCCTCCTCCAAGCACGGCGGGGAGGATGACCTCCTAACAGCAACTGAAGCTTACACAGGTTTGCGACGGCAACCCCACAAAAAATGTGCTCCAACACACTGAGGAGGACGACAACAAGGCAGCGCCTCCTATTGAGGATATCACTTTACCGAGCATCATGGAACTGGGAGCTGAGAAGGACATAAACAACAGTTGGATTGCTCCAATACCTTCCAGATCTATCCCATGCCACCTCCCACAAAAAGGAAAATCTTGGGTGGTCTTTGACTCCAGTACCAAACACGACGGAGCATCCCTGAACAAAGTGCCAATAAGTGGACCCGACCTAAACAACAATCTGGTTGGCGTTGTTACCGCGAACACTGAAGGGACGTTATACCGTTTCTCCGCGAAAGACGAATACAGGAACTTTGGTCCATCAACAATGACCCCAACAAAATAATTGCCGCAGTAGCGTACATCAAAGTCACCGGCAAAGAAGCAAATTGTCAAATCAGCCTCATCACGGGGAAAGTGAAACTTACCCGACGACCTGAACATTTTGTCCCCAGACCAGAGCTTTGTGCTGCCCTCCTGGCGGGCGAACCGATCTCTTCTGAGACGAAATTGCAGGTTCACTCCACTACCTCGTACACGCTCAATAAGGTAGTCTTAGGATACATCCAAATCGAAACAAGACGTTTTTACATGTACCTCAGCAATCGTGTGTTGCGTATACGTAGATCTTCTCATCCTAAACAGTTGAAATATGTACACACCGATCAAAACCATACTCAACTTAGCACCCGCTCTATACCTGCATCTCGTCTCCAGAGAATCACTCGGCTTAACAGTCCTGTATTTCCCTTACCGGGATGCGAGGGCCACCCAGAGACAGTCTGTCTGCAAGTGTCTATATTAACCACATCTTCTTCGAACATATTGCTCGGATCCCTACATTTTGAGAAGCTCTCCACTTGGTCGTCAATAACCAAGGCCTCACCCAACTTCATACATATCGCCGACAAGCCACCGAAGCAGCTCCTCCACCTGGATCTCCCTACAGAATTCCTTCTTTTTCTAAATTATCTGCCTCACCTGCTAAATTAAGCGTCTCTAAGATTATATCTGATACATCTTCACCTCAGGCGACATGTTTTGTTCGGTCAAAAACAAACACCACTTTAAAAAACTACCTACCAGCCAGGTTAGCCTTACTAAGGATGACCACAACTACGAACACAGCTAAAGACGACAGAATCCAGAGTATTCTTGAGAAGACTGAAAAGTATTGTAAATTCGCTGGTGTAGACAGGCCACCGCCCAAACCACCACCAAAACTAGAGGTTAATCCTGCCAATAACCATCAAGATAAACAAGAACAAAGACAATCACTCCTTAGAGGGAATGCATCTTCAGCCATCACGGCTATAGCTGTCAAGAAACCATTCGCCTCCGAATTCACTAAAGAACATAATATGGTCAGTCATCACACAGTATCTTCAACAACACCAAAGCAAAAGGGCGGCACCACAGCCTATCTCCCCAGCTCACTCCATGCAGCACCTGCTCCAGCCTCCCACTCGTTTCAGCTGCTCATGCTCCTTCCAGCGGCTTCCATCTCTTTTTTGCAGCAACTCCTCAGACCCGTTCTTTGTGTCAAGAACTAGTGCAATTTCATGACGTCGAAGACGCCAGGCGAGGAGTGTTCTGTCTAGCCTAGATGTAGACCCTTTAAAGTTATCTCCCTTTCCCGGGCCCCCATTCATTAGGGACTTTTTTATCTCGACACCGGCCGGCAAGTAGCTGCCGGTGCTCTGTTTCTGAATGCTCGCTGCCGCTATGTAACGGACAAAACCGCATGGTGAAAATTCAATCTCCCCACCGATTCTGACATTTTGGCCATCTTCGGTAAGAGACATTATCCCTTCTCCTTCCTCAAACAGAATTGAATATCGTGCCCGTTATTTCCTTTGAACATTTCTCTAATTTAAATGAACTTTGTTCTCCCTTCTCATCTCATGTGCGTATCTCCATGTCGATCGCTCATGATGTGTACCTCTTGCTTCGAAAGAAAATGGAGGCATAGTCATTGAAGTGACGTGTACGATACGGAAAATGGAAAAATATTTGTAATTAAAGTTCTACTGGATAATTTTTCCTAATTTTTTCAACATTGAACAATAAAATACCACTGAGTAAGTACATAATATTGTTTTCACACATAAATAATTTTTCCGTCTGGCCGAAACAGTGAACAAGCACCTTAAATTTTAATGATGAAATAAGAAAATGATCACCATCATCTGGTTTTGGTATTTAAGGTGATGTGAGTGTCCCGGACTCCGGGATGGACAACATCAGACAACGTTTTACTCCTGCTCTCCATGTGGTCGAATCGAAAGGGCTGATATCAGTCATGCTGCATCAAATCACTTCTCATGCAAGGTCTTCCAGCATTTTAGTTCCTGGGGTATCCAGGCGTGTTATGAGAGCTGGCATGCTGTACATGGCCAAATCACCTGAGACACTAAGCGCGTAAGGCATCCAAAATCCCACCAATACGAAGCTTCCGATGAAGCACATTTGAAGGAATTCTTTCCCCTAGTTTGCTGTCGCATGGCATGCTCATTACGCCGAAGCTGTTGCAAATCATAAGCATTTTGGGCCGAACACAGGCTGCAAAGACCTTGCCCCGAGTCCTAAAAGAAAATTGCCTAGATGTAAGGACTGGCAGCAGCTTCCTGAACGTTCCCCAAGCAACGCAACAGCGAACAGTGATAGAACGTTCGCAACGACAACCAGCGTTCAACATGTCACCCAGATAATAGAAGGTAGTTTCAACATCAATCAGGGTGCCATCCACTTCCACAAATGTCACCGTTTGACCATCGATTTGGGTGAGCAACACTCAGACATCTGCAACAAACATTATCCGAGTCAACTACCAGCCTCCTCGCAAGACCGCTTTTTGCACTATAAAAATAACTAAAGAAGGAAAATAATTAAAATTCAAGTTGGATGAAAATGAAATAAAAGTATAAAATCAAACAAGTCACAAAATAGTAAAATTAAATTTCAGTGAACTTAAAATTGGGGGAAATTACAAAAGTGATGAAATATCAGATATGAAATTAATTAAAGGCCAAGTTAAATATTTAAAGATAAAATTTAAACAAATTATTTATAAAATTAGATATGTTGAGTTTTTTTTTATACTAATGAGTCATTACTTAGCAAGGCCAAAAGCCACTCGAGTATAAGGGTTAATGGGTTTTAACCTCCGACCTTCTTCAGGTGCATCTTTTCAAACTCAGGAATTTTTGTCAAATCAGGAATCTGTACGGAATTTTGATCTGAACCATTTACGGGTGTAGATTGTTCTCATTTGATTGTCCCTATTTACTTGCCTCCCCATGAGGGCAGAGTTAGATACAAGGTCGATTTTTAATGTAGGGAAAATCCAGCTCCCCAAAAATGGGCACTCTGGATTGAGACAAAAATAAAAATTGGATCGGTTTAGAAGGACAAGAGATTAAGTGTAGTTTCAGAACAGACTTTGCTCCTAACCAAAAAGCCAAGGCAGATTCTCATTTGATTGTTAACCACAAAATTCCGTCCAAGTTTGACTACAATGTTCCTGAGTTCGAAACGATGCACCTGAAAAAGGCTGGCAAATAACAACCAAGATGAGAATAGTAGTCCGAATGATACAAACGTTTTATTGTCTAAAAAATCGAGTTTGTTGATTTGTCACTATGTTAGTTTGTTAGTTAGTGTACAGCCTAGTGTCCACAAATTTCAACTTCTGATTTATTTTCATAATTAATGTATGGATCAGATGATCTTTGATAACATGCAAAATTTCACCTGATCAGATAAATAGTTTTTGAGTTATCAACATTTGTTGATGTTCTTGTTTAATGTTAGGACAGCTAACGAAAACGATTTATCTCCCTTGAACCATTTTTGGAAGTTAAGAGTTATCGCCTGGAGAGAAAGTAAACAGACCATGTACTTCAGACTGTTTATATTTCATCTCGCGTACAGCGGCAAAATAACTCATTATTTCATTCTGTGTTCAGTTTTAATAATTCTGTTAAACGTTTCCCTTGATAGTTCATCCATTTTCTTTACAAGTTATTTATGATTATAACCTAAATTACGAGGTTATAAAATTTAAGTATGCAAATGGCAGATTTTTCTGTTTTTAATTTTTATTTTTTTATTTTTTCCTTTTTAAATTTGTCTTCTTGAATGTTTTCAGGTCGTTTTTATGGCGAGCTTCCCGAATGCACCTTAGAGATGATGTTTGATGTGACCAAAAGTTTCTATCAAAATTTCATTCCTTTAGGAAAAGGAAAATCTTAAAAGTTTTTTTTAAATTACAATATTTTCATGTAAGTAATTTTGACCATTTAACTTTTTGATATTTTTGAATTACATTGTTAATTATACGGTGAGAATCAAGGGTAAGTTGATTAATCCTGAGAAAAGAGTGGTGCACTCCCCTAATGAAAAGAGAGCCTTCAGGTCGTCCTCAACTATGGTCGATCACTTTACTTTTGTTAGTGTTTGCACTAATACTAATTTTTGCACTATATACTAATATATAGAAAGGGTAAAGGTTATTTAATAATACTAATATATCTGCCAACCCTTACCCTAAAACATTTGACCGTCCAATTTCTTGCACATTAATACTTTGGAAATTGGTGACTTCATTTCCATATTCTTTTCCCTTTTTTCTGATCATTCGCAATGAAGAACGTAGGATGTTTGAAATATTGAATTAAAACTATAGTAATAATAAAAAAATTATTATAAAAACAAGGGCATCGTTTTATGCTTCAAACACCACCCATATATAAGATTGTTACTCATATAAAAATTAAAAATCTTTATACCTAGTAAACAGCTCTATTTATTATTGAGCACTTTTATATAAATACAGTAAGGATTCTCTGGATTTTTACCCTGTGGGTGTAAACTTTACCTAGATTACTAGTATATATATATATATATATATATATATATATATATATATATATATAAGAATGCAAAACGCGATAAATCCAATTTTTTGAAACTGAGAAAAGACGTTTTCTTATATCTTAAATATTGTTGAATAAAACCCACTATTTTTCTTTTTTAAACATTAATACAGGGTGGGCCAAAATAAGGGTCCTATCTTTAAATTTGAATAACTTGAATTTGAATAACTTCCACAAAATAAAAGTTAAACTCACCAAACTTTATGTGTGTGTAGACTGACCCTTCCGAGATTTTTTTAAATAAACAAAACAAATTTTAGCCGAAAAACACTTAAAACTTACAAAAACTAAAGTATTGTTTTTTACACTGTTTTGAGTTTTTTAAGCAAAAATAATGTTTTCTAAATGAGGGTACGTTCCTTAGGGCTAATACGGCTCATGCTTGCTTCGGAAGGGGTCCTTTACTTATTCTAAAAAAAAAAAAAAAAAAATCAATAAATAAAAAAGTTATGAATTTTTAAAAATAGGACCCTTATTTTTGCCCACCCTGTATATCACCATTTTATTATAGAAATACGAAAATTTAAAATCTTGAATTTAACTGTAAAAGTGTATTTTGATTGAAAGCGTAGTTTTTTGACAAAATCCTATAAATCCACAAAATGTTTTGCAAAATCCGATACATCCCTTATATCTCTATAAACTATGTTTCTACTTAGAGTAACACAACATATTGGCAAAAAAGAATACAGTTATCATAAAAAAGTGTAGACATATGTAGGGGTATAATCAAAAGTGTAAAGATACTATCTCATCCTACATTTAAATAATTTATCTATATTAGAACCCCGAAAATTAAGAAAAATGCCAAGTTTTCAGATGATGTTTTCGTTTGTACTATTTCCGGTAGTACATTTTTATCCATCGTACTTAGAAAAAACACTGAGACTTTAGTTCTTAGACTAAAATATCTGAAAAAAAGATTAAAAAAAAAACAATTATTTACATTAAATAGTTTTGTTTACATTAAATAGTTCCTAACTCTGAAGTTTAAAATATTGTTGTTTTATAATTTTTTTTTTTTTTTAATATTTTTTCCTAAAGTTTACATATAATGGACTAAAACAGTATAATCTCATATTTCTTTCTCGCTGAAATACTATGGTTAAAATTTACAAAAAAGTGATACATTTTTTTGTAAAAAAGGGAAAATTTAACTAAAACTGAACAAAACGTGGCTTTGCAAACTCAAATACATGTGGGATGATCGAGTGGAAAATAGTATGATGGGCCAGTACATGTAGATATTTAGACAACCCGTGTAGATTATGTTTGAAAGAGAAGCTTGAAATTTTAAAGATCCTCAAAACTTACTAAACAGTAGAAGCGAAATAGCAATCAATTGTAGACATAGAATAAACTGTACTTTAGGATAACTATATACATAACAAATAAATAAACTAAATCAGCATGTAAATTAGCAATGAATAACAAAATAAATAGAAACCGGTTCTTCCAATCATGCACGTGCTAAAATAAGGTCAACTGTTAACTGGACACATTCACAGAAGAGTTGAGTCACACCCAAACAAAACAAAAGAAGAAGATGTCAAGTAATGGTGAACCGGGCCTTTGTTTGAGAGAAGCTCAGCCATTGGCTAATAAAACATAGACCCACTGGAGAGAAATAACGAATTTTATTAGTTGATTAGCTAGACTAAACACCATGTGGATATATATAAATCAGTCACAAAAAAGCTGTGCACTTCGCCTGATGATTCACTACAAGGATGAAACGTGGACGTCTCTGTGTAGCTTAATTGCCATAAATATATTTTTATACTTTACTATATGTGTGTGTGATTGCAGAGAAATTTCACTGGGGCCTAATAAAACTCTTAACCCAGGCGACATGACTGTTATAATTGAGTTGGTGTTAACACTAACTCAATTATAAAAGTCTGGGTTAAGAGTTTTTTGAAAATTGCCAATTTGTTATCAAAATAGAATAAGAAAACTCTTTTTTTTCATACGGTAAATAGACAATAAGAACAGATTTCTTTTGACCAACACCACATTCGGTTTTTGTTGTCTTCTTTTTGTATCTTTTTGTATCTCGGTGGAAAAACTGTTAAAGGGAAATAACTCATCACGTACTAAGAATTACATGCATATTAAGAACCTGAGTTATCTCTCTTACATCAGTTAATTTTGACGATCAAGTAATTGATCAATATCATTAGCCCACCAGTCATAATTACAATTACGTATCTTGGAATTGAATAAAATTAAGTTGATTACTTGGCGTCGCTTGGGTGTTAGATATATCATTAAAAACTAAAAAAAAAAAAAATGTGATTCGTAGAGTCACCCATTGAGCTCGGATTAAACTGTTTGAATCGGGGAAAAAGTGAGTTTGCAAAGCAGCTTAAATATAACAAAATAAAGACAAAATCCAACCAAAATTACTCTCTCTCTCTCTCTCTCTCTCTCTCTCTCTCTCTTTCTCCTTATTTTTCTCTCTCTCTTTCTCCTTATTTTTCTCTCTCTCTTTCTCCTTATTTTTCTCTCTCTCTCTCTTTCTCCTTATTTTTCTCTCTTTCTCCTTATTTTTCACTCTCTCTCTCTCTTTCTCCTTATTTTTCTCTCTTTCTCCTTATTTTTCTCTCTCTCTCTTCTTATCTCTCTCTCTCTCTCTCTTCTTATCTCTTTCTCCTTATCTCTTTCTCTCTCTCCGGGTTAAATAGTATTACTACTCGTGCTGATATTTGTTAATGATTTGTTAATTGCAATGTTTTTATTAATTCTTTTCTTTATTATCTTCAACTGTTAATAAGCAGAGAGACCGTGATAGATACCATTTTAATAAGAGTGGGGAGAGGGGGCGGGGGTCAAACAACATCCACTGAGAAAGACAGAAGATTAGTAGGAAATTGATTACTTGGTGAGTTAATTGCAAATTAGAACAATTAAAATAAAAGTTTTTTTTTTTTTTCAAACATTAATCAACCCCCAAACTAAGGAATAGTTTAGCATGTATTTTGTGTGATTAAAATATACAGGGGAAAAAAACCTTGATTAACTCAGGTTTAACATAATAATGGCTGTTCGACATATTGAATAGCTTTATTGATTTATGGCGCATATTTGAATATTGCTTTCGTAATGCACAAGAAGGTCAGTAAATAATATGAATGAGATGTCGTTTCAGTAATGAAAAGTTTTCGAACGTTGTGATTTGAAAATGAATTGTTTTCGAACGTTGTGATTTAAAAATGAATTGTTTTCGAACGTTGTGATTTAAAAATGAATTGTTTTCGAACGTTGTGATTTAAAAATGAATTGTTTTCGAACGTTGTGATTTAAAAATGAATTGTTCCAAAAGCAAATTCTCTCATCTACGATCAGTTCTAAAAATCTTTTAATTTTAATGTCATTTGAAAACACGTCTAATTGTTATCATTTTAAATAACTAAATTAAAAAAGCGACATTTCTTTTATTTATTAAAAAAATATGTAGCTGACAATTATTTTCAGGGTAAGAAGAAAGACAATTTTAAAAGATTTAAATTGTCAAAATCAATAAATAAACTAAAACATTAAAACATACTTTTTCTTTTAAAAAATATTTCTTCTTCCGTTTATTTAACGTCACTTTTCCATTGGGGTCAGGGGTCAGACGTTTAATGATATTACGCAAGCTCACTCTCCACTTCTCCAAATTTCACCCCACGTGCGGTCTTGTCCAATCACTTGCTTCCAAGTTTTCCTTGGCCAGTCAACCTTCCTGCGATTTATGACATGCATGCTTCTGCAACGGTTTATCCAGGAGGACGAACGTTCCACATGACCATACCAGCGTAATCGATTCATACTAAGGATAATCTCCGTGCTGGACAAGTGTAGTGTTTTCAACAAATCCCCTGACCTGATGTGTTGGGTTTGGTCAGATTTCACATTGTAGATTCATCTGATCATGGATCTGTCATTGCGCTGCAGATGGCCGAGGGAGGACTGAGTGAGGGCCCAGCATTCACTGCTATATACCATGACACTCCTAACACAGCTGCTATACAACTTTCTTATACAACTTATTTAGCTGATAAATATTAAAAATACTTATCAGCTAAATATTTTGTCACCGTGGAATTTCTCCGGGTCCTGCTCGTATTTTCTTAATTTAACTATGATTAAATGTAAATAATGATTTTTGTTTTGGTGCTTATGCTGTTCAGTGGCCGTATTAAAAAATTATATTTTTATAAAAACAATATTATATACTTATTCAGCGTTATATTCTTACTCACTGTACAAAAATGTAGAAAAAATTATCCACTAGAACTTTAATTACAAGTATTTTTCCATTCTGCGTATCATAACAGCGACTCGTTAACTAAGCCTCCATCTTCTTTCTTAAGAAGATTTCAAGGGCAGATAATTCGAAATCATCTTAAGAAAAAAGATGGAGGCTTAGTGAATGAATCGCTGTTATGATACGCAGAATGGAAAAATACTTGTAATTAAAGTTCTAGTGGATAATTTTTTTTACTTTTTTGTACAGTGAGTAAGAATATAACGCTGAATAAGTATATAATATTGTTATTATAAAAAAATATTTTTTTAATACGGCCGCTGAACAGCATAAGCACCTTTGTTTTTAATTTATTTAATAAAAAAAGCATTTGTTCTGTAAATTAAAAAAATGTTACTCAATTTAAGTAATTTTTGACAATTATGATTGTTCTAATAAAAATAATGAAATCATTGTATTCAGTGCTCGGACTCACTACAAGCATACGTAGGATATAGGATATGTACAATTGTCAGGGAAATGAACAGGACGATGTAAAAAAATAACTTTATTTATGGACAATTAAAATTGTTTTTCAGGACAATGTCAAAATAATTTATTTATTTATGGAGAATTAAAATTATTTTTCAGGATAATATCAAAAAAATTTATTTATTTATGGACAATTAAAATTGTTTTTCAGGACAATGTCAAAATAATTTATTTATTTATGGACAATTAAAATTGTTTTTCAGGACAATGTCAAAATAATTTATTTATTTATGGACAATTAAAATTATTTTTCAGGACAATGTCAAAAAGATTTATTTATTTATGGAGAATTAAAATTGTTTTTCAGGACAATGTCAAAATAATTTATTTATTTATGGAGAATTAAAATTGTTTTTCAGGACAATGTCAAAATAATTTATTTATTTATGGAGAATTAAAATTATTTTTCAGGACAATGTCAAAAAGATTTATTTATTTATGGAGAATTAAAATTGTTTTTCAGGACAATGTCAAAATAATTTATTTATTTATGGAGAATTAAAATTGTTTTTCAGGACAATGTCAAAATAATTTATTTATTTATGGACAATTAAAATTATTTTTCAGGATAATATCAAAAAAATTTATTTATTTATGGACAATTAAAATTGTTTTTCAGGACAATGTCAAAATAATTTATTTATTTATGGAGAATTAAAATTATTTTTCAGGACAATGTCAAAAAGATTTATTTATTTATGGACAATTAAAATTATTTTTCAGGACAATATCAAAAAGATTTATTTATGGATAATAAAATAAAAAAAATTGGACGGGAGGGGGGGGGGGATAAATATCTATATTTTTGGGCAATCAACATTTTTTTAGTCTTGTAGTTTAAAAAACAACACTTTAATTGGAATTTACTAAAAACTATTTAATTGTGATTTTTTTTAATTAATGAAATTTCAATTTTTTTTTTTATATTTCAGATGATTTGGTGATAAATGCATTTGCTTCGACTGCAATGGCAAAAGTGTCCGTCACTTTGTCAATCGTTATGTGTCAACCAGCAATTCTGTGTCTATTTCACATCATTCTGTTTGTCTAACATTAAAAACAAAAATTATTTAACTGCAAAAGAAAATAGAATTTTGCTTTTTATTTAATACAAAAATGAAAAATGTTTAATTTGCAAACTTTGTTTTGTGTTTATTTTCAGGATTGTAAATAATTGACCCAAGTTCAAAATTCTCTCTCATGCACTCTTTTGCTTTGATCGTCCCTACGATTTTTTTATATTCATGATTTATATTTTGGTATCCTTGATTGGAGTTTGAATATGTGCTATAAATTACAAAATTATGGGAACAATGCTTTATCTCACTAACATGTTTTATCAAAATAAACAGCTTCGTATTGCATAGCTATGCCCTGTCGTCAGACACCATTTTTATTTTGTCATCATTCTGCCTATTTGGTCGCGGACATCTTAATAGCAACAACATTATATTTCGGAATTTTTTAGATGAAGATTGATAATTTGGATTATTGTTCTCGTAAGGACCTGTGACATAACGGATATAAATGCTAATTAATAATCAGTTCTAAGTGATAGTCTTCTGGAGGTTGAAGGTTCAATCCTCAGTGTGGGCGATACTAAGAATACAATTACTACAAATTACTTAAGACTTCTACCCGGTTATGGCTAACGGAACAAGAGCAATCTACCCCCATAGATTAAATAAAGGGTTCTGTTCGAAATTCTATACAAATTCCACAGTTTGACAAGATGCACCTGAAGAAGGTCGGAGGTTACATCGGCTGAAACGTTGTGAGAATAACATTCAAGATGAGAACAGTAGTTTGAATAATACAACACATTATTGGTCAGGTTTCAGAATTTTTGAGATGAGGATTTATAATTTGAATTATTTGGACTACTATTCTCATCTTGATAGTTAACCTGGGTCAAGGAAAAATATTTAAAATAAAAACTGTCCACGAATACATTGAATTGAATATGGTAACAGATGGTGCAACTCATTGGCCAGATTATAACTGTCACACTCAAACAAACTTTGATGGAAAACTCTGATCTTTGAATTGGATAACAAAAAGATTTTGATGTATGAAACATTTGAATAAATTATGAATTTGGATTAAGATTATTCGAACTACAATTTTCATTTTTGTTGTTTTCACGTTTCGGCTGATGTAACCTCCAACTTTTTTGCAGGTACATCTTTTGAAACTTGGGAATCTTTATGTCCAACTTAGAAACCTATACGGAATTTCCAAAAAACTGCCATTTAGAACTGATTTAAATATTAATCAACACCTTTATCCATTGTGCCATGAATTCATGTGTATTAAATAAAAGGTTCAGATCAAAATTCTGTATAGCTTAGTGACGTTAAATGAACAGAAGAGAAGGTTCTAAAAGATACACTTGTAGAAGGTCGAAGGTTGTGACCTCAGCCGAAAAGTTGTGAAAATAACAACAAAAATGAAAATAACAAATCGGATAACTAAATAATCCAAATAAAACAAAATTGATTGTCTAATTCTTCTTTTTTTAATTATTTTTTTTAATTATCTTTTTAATTATTTTTTTTTAATTATTTATCTCTGACCAGAGAAACATCTCGTGAACTGTGGTACCAATTTGCCATGAATGTACTCCAAACTTCCTCATCTCTAGGTTCTTGACACGTCTGCTCTCACTGACGTCTAGCCTGGAAAAGAAGCCGTTAGAGCTGCCATATCTCGCTTGTGACATTCTCATAAGATGTACTCTACTTTTCCACCTCTATACAACGTTCATTCAAGTGATAAAATCAATCAAAACAAAAATGTGATGGGGGGGGGGCGCCTTTTTCATATTTTTATTTCAGTAAACTTAATAGCACCAATGAAGCTGTTTCATTTAGTGTAATATGTTTGTAAAAATGTTTCTTTTATTCTTCTTATAAACTAGCTGGATTCTTACTGTTGCTTCGCGATTTAATTTCTATTCACTACTTGAAATCGATGAAACGAAACTAATCGATAAAAAGACAAAACTATTGCTATTGCTACCTCAAACTTAAGCACTCTCCATCGCTCTTGTTTCATTTTATTAACAAATTAATCGAACATTGAAAAAAAAATTATTTATTAGATAATTTTGAGTATTTAAAAACTGAATTCAAAATTGTTGAACGGCAGCAATCGCTACTACTCTGCCTACCATCTTTTTCATGTATTATTCGATCCTCTCCTTTAACATCCTCTTCTTCATATTGCAAATCGGGTCGTACACAGGTACGTTTACTTTCATTATATAGAATAATTTATAGAACTTCTTTTTCCTTTTAAACAATCTAATTCTCAAAGGTGTTTAGTAACACATGCTTTTCCGATTTTCTTCCCTTTCCCAGTCCTTTTGAGATTATGAATTGTCAATGTTTCACGACCTTTGTTCACATGGCTAAAAACAAGTTAACCTCATTAGACATTTATTGTGGTTAAAATCCGATAAAATGCTGTTGAAAAAAACCTGACATTTAGATTTTGAAATTGATGCTATTTTTATTAGTATAGTTAGATTATTATCTAATATATAAAGAAAAATCAGTTGAATTCTCGAATTTATACCGCTATTAGCATTGCATCGGAAAAATCGATATTTGATTCTGACTCGCCACTTTGTTTTTTATTTATCAAATGTAAAGAAATTCATCATTTTTAGCCGAGAAACAGGCACACATGTTTCAAGATGATGTTTGATTTCATGTTCAATCCTTGCCAAATTCTTTATTCAATATCAAATTATATTAAACAGTATTTTTAAAATATTGTTTATAATATTAAACAGTATTTTTCAAAATATTGTTTATAATATTAAACAGTATTTTTCAAAAGGAAATGTGCATAAAGTCCAGAACAATTTTTTTATGGATAACAAAAACTCAACTCGTACGAGATAAGAAATGTATGTCAGCTTTATTTGGCCTTCTCAAATCTAGACTGGTTACTTTTACAATTTTTCTTTTTTTGTTTTTCACATTTACCAGAATTCCAGAACAGACAAGAAAAAATAAAAGTAAATATAAAAAAATAAAGAAATATTTAAAAAGAGAAAAAAAAAATTATAAAACGGAAATGGATAACAAAATAAAAATTAAGAAATAAAATAATAAGAAAAAAAATAAAAGAAAATAAGTAAGAATAAAGAAAAATAGAAATAAAGCACATTATTTGAAATTGTCTACAAAGCACAACTAATGCAAGAATATCACATCTACAATCTAAAAAAGAGGAAGAAGTTTGAAAGGTAAGAAAATGGAATCCTAAAGACTGCTCAATAACCTCATTTCTCTCATTCAAAATTTTAAATCCAAGAAATGGGGTCATTTTTAAATGCAGACATAGAAATAACTTCAAGTTAGCCAAATCCATTTTCTAGATCCAGCTAAAGGTGAACAAGGAACATGAGGTTGTTGAGAAGTCAGCCGAGTTTGATAGAAAAAAGCAGCAGAAAAAAATAAGTTTCATGGTGATATCACATGTCCTCACATTTTACATGATTACAGGTGTTTATGATTTTATTTCGCTATTCCACGGACGATTATATAAGGCCACATTAGTATTAAAACTACAGCAACACAAAAGTTCATGAATCATCAAATATAAGGTTGAAAATCAAAATAGAGAAACCAATGAATTAGAAAAAACTTAATCTATAGATGCTACTTAATGAATAAAATATACAAAGGCAGATCAATTAACTAATTAATGATTAAAATATACAAAGGAAGATCTATTTACTATTTAAAATGATTCAAATATACAAAGGAAGATCTATTTACTATTTAAAATGAATAAAATATACAAAGGAAGATCTATTTACTATTTAAAATGATTCAAATATACAAAGGAAGATCTATTTACTATTTAAAATGATTCAAATATACAAAGGAAGATCTATTTACTATTTAAAATGAATAAAATATACAAAGGAAGATCTATTTACAATTTAAAATGATTCAAATGTACAAAGGAAGATCTATTTAAAATGATTAAAATATACAAAGGAAGATCTATTTACTATTTAAAATGAATAAAATATACAAAGGAAGATCTATTTACAATTTAAAATGATTCAAATGTACAAAGGAAGATCTATTTAAAATGAATAAAATATACAAAGGAAGATCTATTTACTATTTAAAATGAATAAAATGTACAAAGGAAGATCTATTTACT
Organism: Sepiola atlantica; assembly: GCA_963556195.1. Lineage (NCBI taxonomy): Eukaryota > Metazoa > Mollusca > Cephalopoda > Sepiida > Sepiolidae > Sepiola > Sepiola atlantica. The sequence continues at coordinate 25,336,854 of OY744554.1, read as the reverse complement.
ATTTAAAATGAATAAAATATACAAAGGAAGATCTATTTACTACTTAAAATGAATAAAATATACAAAGGAAGATCTATTTACTATTTAAAATGATTAAAATATACAAAGGAAGATCTATTTACTATTTAAAATGATACAAATATACAAAGGAAGATCTATTTACTATTTAAAATGATTCAAATGTACAAAGGAAGATCTATTTACTACTTAAAATGAATAAAATGTACAAAGGAAGATCTATTTACTATTTAAAATGATAAAAATATACAAAGGAAGATCTATTTACCATTTTAAATGAATAACATATACAAAGGAAGATCTGTTTACTATTTAAAATAAATAAAATATACAAAGGAAGATCTATTTACTATTTCAAATGTACAAAGGAAGATCTATTTACTATTTAAAATGATTCAAATGTACAAAGGAAGATCTATTTACTATTTAAAATCATTCAAATGTACAAAGGAAGATCTATTTACTATTTAAAATCATTCAAATGTACAAAGGAAGATCTATTTACTATTTAAAATGAATAAAATATACAAAGGAAGATCTATTTACTATTTAAAATGAATAAAATATACAAAGGAAGATCTATTTACTATTTAAAATGAATAAAATGTACAAAGGAAGATCTATTTACTATTTAAAATGATTCAAATGTACAAAGGAAGATCTATTTACTATTTAAAATGATTCAAATGTACAAAGGAAGATCTATTTACTATTTAAAATGATTCAAATGTACAAAGGAAGATCTATTTACTATTTAAAATGATTCAAATGTACAAAGGAAGATCTATTTACTATTTAAAATGATTCAAATGTACAAAGGAAGATCTATTTACTATTTAAAATGATTCAAATGTACAAAGGAAGATCTATTTACTATTTAAAATGATTCAAATGTACAAAGGAAGATCTATTTACTATTTAAAATGATTCAAATGTACAAAGGAAGATCTATTTACTATTTAAAATGATTCAAATGTACAAAGGAAGATCTATTTACTATTTAAAATGATTCAAATGTACAAAGGAAGATCTATTTACTATTTAAAATGATTCAAATGTACAAAGGAAGATCTATTTACTATTTAAAATGATTCAAATGTACAAAGGAAGCGCTTATCCTTGTGCACTGGCTTTTCAAAACCACACCAAACCTTGTGTCTAATCTCTCCCTGGAGAGGAGATATATATAATGTAAGAGTTAAGTTTGTTAATGAACAGCCGATTGTGACGATTTCTTGTTGATATACTCTATTCTGTCCATAAGGAGAAGGTAATCCTTCAGAGGATTGTTTTATGACAACAGAACAGATGCTATACTACTCCCCTCCCAAAAGGAGAAGATAATCCCTGGGAAGAAGCTATCATGACCAAAGAATATATACATTCAGCTAGTTTTGACCTCTCGTCCTACCAGACAGTTATTTGTTTAACATTTCTCAGTGCTATTTTTCATTCAGCTGCATTAACATCTTGAAGAACAGATTAAATTGTGCCAATTCCCGTCTGTTTATTCTTTCATGGCTTTATTAATTTCGACTGTGAATAGATGTTGCCTACAACTCCTGCATGGACCGCGGCCGTACGTGTTTCGTATACTCGTCGTGTCGTCCAGTGCTTGGTCGTCCAGTGGATGAATTCTTTCTTCTCTGCCGTCGTCTGTTGTCTGCAATAAAAGCAAAATGTTCTGCACTCCAAAGACAAACTCTTCTGTTGAATTTAATTAATTTATTCAAGCGTTGTTATTTCATCTGGGGGAAATTCACCACGCCGAGAGAGAGGAAGAGAGCAAATCCTACTTTATCGTAGTTAGTTATTAATGTTTTCTTAACTATTCATAGAGAGGGGGTGGGAAAGGATTCTCGCGCTTGTCTTCCCTGAAGGGAAATATTCCGTATCTTTACATTGTGAATCGCACGTCCTCTCAGTTCGCTTTCCGAAACAGACTGACTAAAAACTCGTTTCTCACGAGAACGAGTGACGTCACAGATCCCTTTGTTTCCCACGCAAGGCCCGCAAAGTCACAGAGCCTCTCGCAGGTGTAGACTGACCCTTGATCTGGGGTCTCGTCACATGTAACCTTGTCACGTCCCCGACTGTGAGAACAAGCCCTATTCTGCACTCGACTGCCCCGCGTTAATTCGCGCAAGTCAAACCCGATCAACAGATACGTCCATTCCCATAGGACCATTATCTAACATAGAGAGAGAGAGAGCGGATGGAAGCGAGAGTGATAGGTACGATATAATATAAGAGTGTGTGGGTGGGGGATGAAACAGTGAGAGAGGTTAAGTGATAAAAAGAAACTTATTAAGAGATATGTAACTTGCAAATTGCAGCTAATTAAACTAATCGAAATGAAAGAGTTTTTCAAACATAACTTAATCCCAACACTGAGGTATATGTTAGCATGGATTTTTGTGTGATTAAAAACTATAGAAAAAAAAAGGCTTAAGGAAACAAACGTTGATTAAGTAAGATTTAGTATGATAATAGAGATATAAGTAAATTAATTTATTAAACGAAAATAAGAAATTATAACTAAATACAAACACGATACCAAGGGGTTGCTTCTCAACTGACTACATGGTCGTTTTCAAGTCCAATGTTAACAAATTCCTGTTGCTTCGTCCTGCCCAGTTTACACCATTGTTACCAATCCCACATTGTTGTCTAACCGTCCACCTGAGAAACTCATTAACACTTATCAAGGGCCAAAGGCCACTCGAGGATAAGTTAAATATTTGTAAAAAATGAAAAAAAATCCTTGTCAAAGGTCTTTACAGCGGTATAAAATTCGGGAGGAACACATGAAGAAAAAAATGCGTTCACCAAGACAATAGACCGTGCAACAAGTTGATCGCAGCCACGGTAAAACTATATGAATTGCACTTCAACTTGCTTCCGCACTCATCCTATTCTCTGAATCTGGCTGTTTGCAGACCTTAAAAGAATATGGTCCAGGGAAATAGATTTGGCTCCAATGAAGAAGTGATATTGGAAACCGAGGCGTATTTTGAGGCCAAAGACAAATCATTCTACAAAAAAGGCATTGAATTGTTAGAGAAGCGTTGGAATCAGTGTATCACCCAAGAAGGAGACTATGTTGATGATCAAAGTTAAGATTTGTTTTATTAGTTAGGCCCGGAACTTATTGAGCGATGTGCCACCAATTTTGTTGGTATTTTTTTTTTAATTTACAAGAATCTCTGGTTATTTAATAGAGAAAGTGTGGCTGGTTTGTTTGGTTTGTTTTACGGCGTATCAACCATCTATGGGTTATTTTATGCTAAATAAAGTTGTCAAATGGAATCCTATAGGTAGGATAATTATTTTATATTGTTTTTGACAAATATTTGAAATTAAATTTTTTTGAAGAGTTCAACTTCTTCAATGAAATCTAAGATTTTGGTCGGGTTTATGTCCTTTAGATTTTTAAATTTGTTTTTGTTGAACATCCTGACAGTCTATTAATATACGTTTGACTGTATAAGATTCTTGACACTCTTCTGGAGACTCTTTATCTTCCAATAATAAATGTTTGTGAGTAATATGTATGTATATGTCCTATACAAAGTCTGGCTACTACAACCTCTTCTCACCTTTCTGTAGTCTAGGGGCCACTCATCAATAGTTGGCCAAATCTTGTGTAATTTATTACTTTGGCATTCATCCTTGCTATTTTTCTTTGATCATCATGTTTATAGAAAGTCCAAGATCAGTATATGGCATCTAAGTATTGGAAAGTATCATTTTCAGCGATTCTTTTGTTTGGCTGGTTGCTTGGTTGTAGTCGAACAAGCCGCGCATGCGTGGTCCCCCTCTGTATGTGACTTGATGTGGCGAGTGTAAAATGCAATAAATTTGGGCAATTTGGGGCATTTTTGACCCCCCTTTGACCCCCTGGGGGCGAGAACCAGAATTTTTCTGAGGTCAAGGATGCTCATTTTATATCCAGAACAATTGCCTCTACATTTTGGCCAAGTTTCAGAAAAATTGAATGGATGGATCAAACGTCATGGGAGAAAAGGGTCATTTTTTGCCATTTTATGGGGGCTTTTGACCCCCTGGGGGCGTGAACCAGATTTTTTCCAAGGTCAGCGATACTTATTTTCTATTAGGAACAATTGCGTCCACATTTTGGTCAAGTTTCAGAGAAATTGAATGGATGGATGAAAAGTTATGGGGCAAAAAATGTCATTTTTTGCCATTTCGGTGCCTTTTAACCCTCTGTGGGGGGGGGGGGGGCTAACCAGATTTTTTTCCAAAAATCGGAGAATGTCACTTTCTAACCTGACCAAAGTTACAACTTCATGCAAAATTTCAGAGAAATTCAATGGATGGTTGCGGAGAAAAATCCGGACGGACGGACAGACACACGGACGGACGGAAATGCCTCAAAACATAGGTCTTCCGATTTTATAAATCGGGGAACCAACTAGATATAATAACAGAACATTTATATTAGTGCTCACGGAGGATTCATTTTTAAAAGCTCTATACCAAGATCCACCACCACTTTTCTACAGTGACTTTTATGATGGCCGTAATGGTCTACTATACATTTAATGTCATTTTTTCCTTGTCTCGCGATCAAATGTTTTCTGATATTTCGCAAGTTCACTCTCAACGGTTCAGCAAATCAACTGTCTCAAAATTACACTGTGCAGTCTTGTCTAATCACTTGCTTGAAACTTTTCCGTGGCTGGCCAACCTTCCTGCGATTCAAGACATCTATGCTTCTGCAATGATTTATCGAAGAGGACGAATGCTCCATGTGACCGTACTAGCGTTAACTTCTAGACTGGGCAAATGTGCTATCAGCAAATACTCAGACCTTATGAGTTTGGTCAGATTTCACATTGCAGATCCATTTAATCATGGATTATAATATAATATAATACTGACATGTCAGGTTAGGGTCAGGGAACATGAGTGCACATTACTTCCCGGACAATGCCAGAATTTCCAGCTAGTATATATTTATCTATCTTCTATAAATAGAAATTTTGTCCGCCTGTCCGTCAGTCACAATTATTTTAAATGTAATAAATACATTGAAGAATTCGTCTCATTTCGAAATATCAGGGATCTTAACTACTTTTAGAAATGGAGAATATTGCATTAATAGTAAATAATAAATTCCTAACAAATAAAGCGGATGCCATGACCGGAAATCGAAACCAAAACTTTGAGATCTTTAGTCTGAAGTTCTACCAACTGAGCTATTTGGGCTTTCTTATAAATAGAGCTTAAAACATTACCATAAGAAAATAATTATAGTTTTGGCATGACGTCATAGATTTATGATTTACATCATGTTTCAAAACATGAATTTAAACATAAGCGAATATAAAAAATAAATAAATAAATGAATGAATGAATGAGTAAATGTTGGAAATTATTTTAATAGTCCAAAACAATTTATTTTGCTTTAACTATGAATTGGCATTAAAACCAATTTAATATTTTTGCTAGTATATATAAAGTTAGGTATGTGTATATATTTATGTACAGGATAATCTCCTAAACTAATGAACGGATCATCATTAAGAATTTTGGAATATATATTCTAGACAACACGATGAATAACATGGGCACATTAACATTGGGGTGGGGGTATGTATATAACGTTAAAAATATATAACATACACATACCTATGTATAGAATTCACTCCTAAACTAATTAACTGATCATTATTAATTTGGGAACACAGCTTCTAGGGGGTGAGTAATGTGAGTATTTAGTTTAATCTATTTTTATGTAAAGGGGCCAAACAGATACCTTCGATTTCTGTGACATTTTTTTAACATCAATTAATAAATATTCCTCCAATCACCGTTTTTTTTTAATTTTTAAGTATTTTAAAGGGATTTTAAGGGGCATAATGTGGGCACACCCTTCTATTTGAAAATTCAAATATTTCAGATTTGCATTAAATTTGATCCATAGTCAGTAGACACCAATTAAGAAAGATTCCCTGAATTTCAATTTCTTCTTAAGACCCCTTAAGCTTAAACCTTAAATTTTAGATATTTTCTAGAATCAAAATCATGTAATGGATTTTAGTCAAAATTGGAATAAAGATTCTAGACATAAGGTTTAGTATCATTATATATCTTATATCTTGATTTTAATCTTTGTAAGGGGACATAAAAATGGTGCAAAACTGTTCTGTTTGGGGAATTAATTTTACCCATTCTCAAACAGATATTCATCTAGTATACATGGCTGGGTTGATGTGTCTTACAATTAGAAAACAAACATTAGTTGATATCAAACATTATAATTAGTTGATATTAAACATTATAATTAGCACACTAATTTTTACCGTTAAAATAAGTTATACGTTTCATTTTTATTTAAATCTGTATTTCAAACATTGTTTTTTATCCGGTATTCACACCTAATAATTGAGTATATATATATATATATATATATATATATATATATATATATATATATATATGCATGTTTGGTTAAACAGTAGCGCCAGCTTCTGTTTATTTATTTTTTGATTCGTTTTTTAATGGAAGCGTTGTTTATTCAAGTAAATAAACCTAGTATCAACCATGCTCGTTATGGGGGGGGGGGGGGGTATGTTGAAGTGTTGTTGAAATGTTTTTTAAAAACGTCTTAATAGATTCACTAATCTTTTATTTTGCATACTCATTCATCCGCCTTAAGATGACGTCGGTCGAAAACGTTCACAAAAATATGGCAATTTTTCATACAACATGGACGACAATACCAAATCGGTCATACGACAAATCGAAAAAACGAATCAAAAAATAAATAAACAGAAGCTGGCGCTACTGTTTAACCAAACATGCATAAGAGAAAGAATGCTGCCTAATTACACAAATATATATATATAGTCTCGGAAGTTTCTCAACCATTAAAACTATATTAAAAAAAAAATTTAAAAAAAAACAAACTAATAGTCCCAAGTCTTTCAGTGGAAAATCATTCATGTAAGTCAATTTATTTTTTACAGTTATTATATTAGTTTGTTTCTAACACTATTTTCAGGGATCATCAGTTGTTTACCATGAAAAACTATATATATATATATATATATATATTATTAGTGGGGGAGGGTGTAGAAATACTTGATATAGTACCTAGGCACGATGCTACCCTACTCGGCGAAATGGACCCATAGTTTTGTTAGATCATCCATTTTTGCATCGTCCTTCAATGATTTTGCCTCTGCTTGTCCCTGAAACCAGACTTTGTAGACGGAAAGCAAACTTTGCGCATCTTACAAGCGCACAGCATGGCCATATACATGTACAGATATCCCTACGAGACCCACAGCGATAAAGAAATGACAACATGTGCGGCCGTTCATCCCAGCAAGACTTGTAAAAATATGTCGGGCCTCCTGAGCCATCTGCGTGCCGACAACCGGAAATTGCAATCTTGTGGAGATGGCCTTCTTCTGTAAATAAATGGCAATCATCATATATATATATATATTTGAAAAGAATAAAAACATTTTAATTTTGAAAAACTTTATTTCTGGTCAATCGTTAAAAATAAACAAAACAAAAAATACTAATGAACTAAAAAAGGCTTTTGATATGGTCCCAAGGCGATTTTTTTTTTTTTACATAAAATTGGAAAAATATTTTTTCTTTTAAAACAAAAATCAATCAAAATAAACATTTTTTTTTTTTAATGACATCGACACACGTCAACCATTAAGCTGTTCAATGAAGCAATAAATACGGTTTTAAACAAATTAAACGACTAAAACAAAAAAAGATTAAAGCATGGCCATTCCTATAACAGGCCAGGCAATCGTGCAACTGGGGTCTTTTACTAGAGGCGATATGAATTTCCTAAGATAATTGATATAGCAGTTAAAAACAGAAGGAAAATTCCCCTGTGAGATTAGTTTGATGTTTTTATGTTTTACATAGTAAATGATAATTAGATTCAGATTTTAAACAAATCAGACGGAAACACGTTTTTTTTTCAACAAATCGATTTTTCAATAAGTTTCTTTTTAACTAAAGAAAACAGGGGGAGGATGGTATTTCTTAAATAAACAACATTGTCAATACAAAAAGAAAACCTTATCAACAGTGGTAACGCTCTGCTGGTTAGTAATGGCAGAAGTTCTGAGCTTACTCCATTCACTCCTAAGTCTTGATGTGTCTTACAATTAGACACCTGCTCCACCCTGTGCTCCAATGTTATCAGCAAGGTAACAAAACGCAGCAAAAAAAATGATTTTTAAAGAAAAAAGGGTTTCCGTTTGGTCGAGTGTGTCGAGCCATAAATAATACGAAAATATTATTTTTCTAAAAATGAACCGCAGCATTTTCATGCGTCCACTACGAATTTCCATCACCGCAATTTAACAGCAGTTACTTTACAGTTAAACATTTTTTTTTTTAATAAATACAGAAACCATTCTTGTTTTGGACAATGAGTGACTTCGCCAACACTTTGGGAAAGTATGAAAAACAAAAAATATTTGATATGAAAAAATTATTCTTGTTTAATTTTTTTTTTCCGTTTATTGTTTTTTGTAACAAAAATATGATCTCTAACACCTTTTTTTTTCTAAAATATATATATATACAAAATTTCACCTTTAAATATACAAAAACCTGAGGTCAATAATTAGAGCTGAGAAAATTTAAATCTTTTAAATTTACTCATCAAATCCATAATAAATAAATAAATTTAAAAAAAAAATGTTTTTCTTCCCAATCAGTTTTGACATTTTGAAACTCTGCATGAGGTTTGGAATGGAAGCCGCTCCATTTTGGGGGCGATTTTTATTATTTGTTCTCCGAAAAAAACTGTACATTAATGTCGCTTACCACACTTTGAGCAGAGTTATGAAAAAAAAAAAATTTTTAATTAACTATTTAAAAACATCTTCGGGTTTATATTCAAAGTTTCTGGTGATGTAACCTCAGACTTTCTTCAGGTGAAGTTTTGTCAAACTTGAAAATTTTCATGTCGAACATGAGAAAATTTTGTTGAATTCGGGAACCTGAACAGAATCTCAAACCGAACCCTATATTTAATCCATAGAGGTAGATTGTTCTCATTCCAACAGTAAAAATGTTAATTTTATGTTATTCTTAGTTATTATCGCCTGCAGTAAGGATTGAACCTTCAACATTCAGAAGACTATCTCTTAGAACTGATCATTAACCAACATTATTACCTGTTATGCCACGTGTCTACGTTTAACATAAAAATTTCAGAGTTTGAAAAGATGCACCCGAAGAAGGTTAGAGGTTACATTTGCCAGCATGTGAATATCAAGCAATCAAAACCCAGTAAAGTGCAGCACGCCAATATAAAAAGACAGAAGATATTTAATTTATATACCGTCTGAATGTTTTTGTCTAAAGCAACTTTAAACGTGGATATGGTAGGCATCATCACAACCTCCTCTGGCAAGCTGTTCCAGCGAACAGAAACACGGACAGAGAATGCTGCTTTTTTTCTGCTGAGATGAAAGCAACGGTGATAGATCTCCTGCGGGTAAATGCGGAGATCGCGACTAAGTGTTGGGGTGAAAAATTCCTCTAAAGGTAGATTTACATTCCTGTTGATGATGCTGTATGCTATATGCAAGAATCAGGTCTCCTCACATCGTTTGCTGCTCAAATAAGGACAGATTTAACAGTTGATATAATAACCAAGATGAGAATAGTAATTCGAATAATCAAAATTATCAATCCTCATCTAAAAAATTCTGAAACTTAATTTTTTTTAAAGTTATTTATATTCGTGCAGCAAAGTGAGTTAACTTCTAAATGAACACTTACTTTATAGCCGTTGTAATTGAAATCCTTCCTTTAAAACGTAGAACGTTGTTTATAAGAAACTAGCTGTCCCCACCCGGCGCTGTCCGTGATGCAGTGAACTCATTTTAGTTTATAATTTTAGTTTTTTTTGCACATTTTTTAAACTTGTAAAAAAATAAATAAATAAAATTTTAATTGTAAGAGAGACAACTCTTTTTAAATTCTTATTTTAGTTTTTAATTTTTATTTGTTTGCACATTTTTTAAACTTGTAAAAAAAGAAAAAGAAATAAAATTTTAATTGTAAGAGAGACAACTCTTTTTACATTCTTATTTTAGTTTTTAATTTTTTTATTTTTGGGTCATAATTGAAAAGCGTTTTTATTTTCCCAGTTGTCTGAGCAGGACTACATCATTTTTTTTAAATAAACTGTAGCGAAGTACGTTATTTTAGTGCCAATAACAAATGCAAATTGGCTAGTCAGAACAAAAGTTTGATATGACAGCTGAAATGCCATTTCGGTTCAATTTTGAAAATCTCACAAAATAACTTATTAGGGATTTCAATTATAATGGTTATCAAGTGTCCATTTTAGAATAAAGATAAAATAGCAAAGTGAAAATAGGTTTCTTTAACATCTTTCCAACGATGTGGCAATCGATAACAATTTACAGTTTTCTTTTAAAAAAATTAAAATAAGCAGATTCAATTTTGTATTTTCGTCAAACATTGAATTAAAAAGAGGATTTTTTTTCTTTTTCTGAAGCAACAGAAACTAAACAGCTTTGACACAAGGTCAGTTTAAAATAGGGGGGTGCTACAGCCATCAAGAATTGATCGTGACTCAGTTTTAGTGCAATATGAGAGGGGACGTTTAATTTGATATTTTGAGGCACTCATTGCAAAAAGGGGCCAAAACAATTTCAAATCTGCTACAAAAACAGAAAACAAAAGTTGCTCCACTGCAGTTTTAACTTGTGTTTTCCGCAGTTTGGTATTTGCAATCTGAACATCTTCCAGTATCGGTTAAACTCGACACCCGCCTCCTCATTCTATCCTGAGTGCGGATGCTTTCATTACATGATCCATGTTAATCTAATTACATCAAAACGAAATTTGAAAAAAAAAAAATTCTATTTAAAAATATTATTACAAAATTGAATCCACCAGTATGCATTTCGGTTTCTTCGTAAACAAGTCAGCCGTTTTAATCTTTTGTCAATTGTTGAAAAACAAAAGAATGAATTACGTTGTGACCTTTCGAAATTTGAAAAGAATTTGAAAGTATTTAAAATTCTTAGCTAATACTCATTTAATTAAAAGATTGGAAGTTTTGGAAGTTTTTATACATCCAGTAATTTTATAAGTCGAGATTAAAACAACATTTAAACTTAAAAATCATTTAGTTTTATAACAATTTGGTTCAATGAATTACATTAATGCCTAAACGATACCATAATAATTAATTTTAACTGTCAAAATTCGGTAAAGGTAGAGAATAGTTAACACCCGAGAACTTGTAAACTAAAAAAAACAATTTATATAAAATGCATTAGAATGAAATTCTCTACCAGACCTGCCATGTGAAAATGATTTGTAAGATTTTTTTTTACTGTAAAAAAAAAAATTTAACAAATCAGTCCCACAGATTAGGCATAATTTTTTTATATTTTTTTTATAAGTTCTCGAGTGTTAACTATTCTGTACATTTTACCATTTAAAAAAATCTTACAAATTATTTTCATGCATTAAAAGTAGGTGGGTTATGTGGAGAATTTCATTCTGATGCATTTTATATAAATTATGTGTCGTTTTTTTTTTGTTGTTTATGAGTTCTCGAGTGTTAACTATTCTGTACTTTTATCTAAAATTCTTTTTTTTTTTTTAATGTAAAAAAAATAAATAAATAAATAAAAATAAAACAGACATAATTAAAACAAAAAATAATATAAAACAAACATAAATGAAAGTAAAAAAAACTCCCAGGCAACACCAGATCGGTGTGATACTATGGAATGCCCCCCTCCCCCACAGTTAGGACCACTGGGAGAGATTAGCTAAGAAAATGAATGACAATAAAAAGACTGGCTGATCCATTGAATTACACAGACCAGTGACGCCATCAAAATTATTTGTTAATTTTCTGGGTGGCCAGAAAACAATAACAAAAGTAAGCAGAGAAAAAAAATGTAAACCACCAGTTTCTGGCGGTAGGCTGAGAGAAAATTGGATGTATCCAATTTTCGGTTGAATATATATATTTAGGGGGGAGACGCTGGCTGTTGAGGGAGAAGAATATCGGTGTGAGACAGAGAAGGTTTTCACTGGCGCCAACATGACCGAACAACAATTAACAGACAATGTTTGGGGTCCCTGGCTACGACAGTATCTCACATACACTGAGCAAGCTAACTTATCTCTACAACTTGTCTTGTGCTGTTTTTATTGTAGCACGACCACCAAGACGATCATCAGGCTACATTGGTACAACTAGTATAATATAAAAGATTGGTACAACTAGTATAATATAAAAGATTGGTACAACTAGTATAATATAAAAGGTCTAGGGTAGGTTCATTCTTTTTAGATTGTCTTCAGTCATATATTTTTTGATGTTAAATAATAAATTTTATTAACAGAAGAATTTTAGTTGAGTTTAAATTCACCAAAACATTTTTGTGTGATTAAATACATAGAGTCGAATAATAACATTTTTAAAGATTGGGTGTTCAAGTAACTGAAGTTACCTCCCTTGAACAAGAGTTACCCATCTTTCATTTTAGGAAATAGTATACTAAAGGTTCAATGAAATCTCAATGATCTCCATAATGAGCTAACAATTGAACAACTGGTTTGTTGTCGATGGGTTGGAGTTACTTTCAAGCCATTAATCTAACTAATAAAGTTATATGTTAGCTAATGTACAATTTACAATTTATTTAAAAGATTACTTAGTTTGGCCCAGATGAATGCTAATATGAAACATTTTTAAATAATCACCTCAAATCAACGTTTAATTGTAAACATGCACTAAGTGGTTGCATGTTTAATGGGTTGCATGTTTAATGGGGTGCATGTTTAATGGAGTGCATGTTTAATGGGTTGCATGTTTAATGGAGTGCATGTTTAATGGGTTGCATGTTTGCAATGCATGCGAATAACAGACTTGCTGCAAGTGAGTAATATTTAACTAAGAGAAAGCAGGCCACATAAGAAATTGGAGATGTGTCTGATCTGGAGTTTTTGACCACCCAGAATTCGATTTGTCCACTTGAGAAAATAATGTTCTTTTAGATACAAGGTTTTCTGCTGTGGTTATGACCCATTCAAGTTTTGCAAAAATTAATCGCCGCAAGATACGAGATCCTTATGAATTAGGATTTTTATGCTCATAGATAAGGCTGGCCATTATCTCAAGTATTTTTCTGGGGTGGTCTCGGTGATATCTATATATATATTTCAGCAGAGGGGGTCAGTTTCACTGTCAGTTTGGTTTTCAGGGGTCTGACAATCAGTTGGTTGGTTTTCAGTGGCCCTCAGAAACAGATGGTGTTCGGTGGGACTTGGGTTTTGATTTGGTCAGGCAAAGAATTCTTATTTTCAGTCAAAGAAAACGAGTATCATTGTAACCTCCAAAGAAAATAAATGTTTGTTATTTATTTTAAACTGATGTAATTTTATTTGGGAGAGAGAATTCTTCTGTTACAGCACTGAGATAACACAGTTGACACTGCGACCGGTGTCGGAATCAAGCCATGACCTTGGACCAGCACAATGAGTGGACGATCCCAGCCTGTGCACATAGATGCACATTCATGTTGGGGTAAGCATGTGAAAATAGAGTTAAAAAATGGGATAGAAAATTATAAAAGAATTAGTAAAAATAAAATTAACCATTAAAATTCTACTAAGATCAGATAGAAATTAACATAACTTTAGCTGTGTAAAAGGCCCTATTAGATGGCAACATACCATCTAATAATAATACTTATAATAACCCTAACCCTACCAGGTGGCAACATACCACCTAATAATACTTTAAATATTTTATATTCAAAGGAAAATTTAATATTTTTATATTTAAAATGGAAATAACTTTGTACACAAAAGTTATTTCCTTTGTCAAAAGACATTTTGAAGCAGAGATATCTGCCCTTGATTTTGACCAGATGGCAATAGAACAGGAAAATTCAAAATAGATGATGCTTACCAACGTCGGCTCAGCGATAATTAAATCCTCTTCATTTCATAGTAACTCCCAGTTATAAAATGAAAAGCATTGTAAAATAATCATTATTATTGTTGATTTATATAGAATCGTTTTCATCCAATTATTTCTTCATATTTCTGTCTCACAAACCACTTCACAACAGACCCTTTATGACGTTTTATCCATTTAAAATTTTTTTAACCATATATAGATTATCTTTCTTCAAAGATCATCATATTCGATGACCATATTAAAATAGTAATCAGTTTCATAATTTTTCTGAAAATTATTTTAAAAACGAAATAACATTAGATGTAAAGTTGGCAGTTTACTCACCGCGATGTCAGACAAAAACTTGCAATACAATTCAAACATATACATACATATATGTGTGTCAGCCTCTTTCTATGCTGAGGGCCAATGAATTGTGCATCTGTGACGTGCCATTTGTGTCTGTGTGTAACAGGGAAATTGCCCTAAATCAACGTTTAATCACATGATTAGATCCAATGACGAGTCGGGTAAGCAGAATGCGAAAATAGAGTTCAGAAATAGGATAGAAAATTACAAAAGAATAGGAAACTAATCAGCGATCGATAGAAATTTGCAAAAATTATTTTTTGTTCTTTTATTATTTCTTGCCCATCGCCCTTTTTTGGGTTCCGAGTTTAAGTGGTTGACAATGATTAAGGCCACCCACGAGTTTACTTACAATTAGTCGAAAGAAAATTGAGGGAGCAAGCTCTCCTCACGACTGAATTCCGTTAAATATGCAATATTGATGTTTTTTTGGGGAAAAGAAAGCCTTAAAACGGCATTTGGTTATTAAAAGCGAAATAAAAGCAAGATGTTCATCATACAATGTAAATTAATGGGAAAGACCCAAAACCATAACGATAACAGGCGTAGAGATCTAGTATTTGGAAGGCAAAATTTCCAGTCAGTCAAAAGATATCTTTTTAGCTTCACTCTAATTGCTCCAAGAAAATTTTGAGAGTGGATTCTTACCCATCAAATTTATTATCAAATGAAACTTTTTTTCAAGAAATTGAGTTTTTCAACAGGACTTTTTTCTTTTTTTTTTTTTTATTTATTACTTGTAAGCACAAATAAATCCTGTTATTTTTTTACAAAGATTTTTTTTATTCTGTTTTTTTTATTCTGTTTTGTTTATCTGTTTTGTTTATCTGTTAGAATAAATAATTTGTGTCCTAAAAGTAAATAAAAAAAAGATTGTCATTATACAGACTCAAACTTATATATATATATATATATATATATATATATCAATACATCAACCTCTTAATATATATGTCAACTTATTGTAACCTTATTTAAAAGGTTAGAATGCTCAATATTACATATAGAGCATGAATAACTGCCATGGAAATATAATCCCATTTCTATCAAATATAAATACAATGAAATATAATTACAACTTCCCAGCTCTGTTTTTGTGACATTGGGTTCTTTATTTGGATTGATTTAGCAAATTGTTCTGACAATATCCCTTTTTTCTATTTATGTCAGGTGGTTGAGCACTTTTTGGCATTGCTGGCTCGAGTCACCATATTAGAAGTGACTTGCACTTAGAATATGCGCAACTGGGCTGATCATTTTTATTTATTTTTGGTTGCAAAATATAAGTGTCAAGTAAAGCCTAGTTTTGTAAAACACTTCACAAAGTCTGAGAAGTGGTTTTAGCACAAAACTTGAAGTCACCGGGTGGGATAGATAGATAGATAGATAGATAGATAGATAGATAGATAGATAGATATGTATATATTCCCTACGTGACCTCACTCCACTACAGGAACAAGATTTTAAACTATTTCAAATATTCAACATCAGGTTTTAGACATTTCATGTTTTAGGGAAAACAATGAAACTGAATTCAATAAGAAAAAAAATATCAAAAAAAAAAATATATATATATATATATATATACATACACTCTTAAACTAAAATAGATAGAAAAATCTCGAGGGCCCTTTCAATTATCATCTCGTCAAGAAAAAATCGATAGTTTGAATGAATACAAAACAATATTAACGAAAGTAGAACACAAACGAGAAATTAACAGGAAAAGGCAGGATTCCTGTGCCACCCTTCCTCTGCGACTTAGGACTCTGCTATTGGCCAGCATTTGGTTGAAAATCCTTGCTGTGCCAATAACTATAAAATAGAGTGTTTTGAGGTCCTGCATATAGCGGATTCCAAAAACGATTTGAACATTTTGGAATCTGTCTCTATTGCAATTCGTAAACATTCATTGTGGCGGCAGAAGGAATTTAAAAAAACGTTGAATCTCTTTGGGGAACTTTGAACCTGTTACGTCTGGTGTTTACACGTTATCGATTTAATAACAATTTAAAAATGAAGGAAGGACAAAGCAGAACCGTTAACAAATTTATTTAACAAAAACACTGATTAGATTAAATGTAGAAAACTGCTGAACGCGAGATGCTTGTTTGATCGTGAGAACCGTTGTTTACTTTTCAACTGTCATGACAGACAGCTTCTTTTATCCAGGGGCGATAACTCTTTTCTTTGGCCCAAGGGAAATAACCTGATTCTGTTTTATTAGGTTGCCATAACAAAATCCTCCTCTCCTTTTTTTCCTATCCCACGCTGTGCCCTTTTAATCGTTTTTAATCGACTATAGAATAAAATTTATTTATTTTAATCACTTACCGTTAATTTCAATTTTTCCTTTGTGCTCTTTACTTTCGTTAATATTGTTTCTTATTCACTGAAACTAGATTTTTCTCCTGACGAGATGATAGTTGAAATGGCTCCTGAGAATTTTCGATCTATTTTGTTTAAGAGTATTTATAAATTTTGTACCTCAAAACATATATTATATATATGTATACGAAACAAAATAAAATTATACAAGTAAAAAAATTACCCGGAAAAAATATTGGAAAATGAAAATTATACCAGAAAAAAATAGAAACAAAAATATTTGAAAATAAAAAATATTTAAAAAAAAAAAAAAAATGAAAAATACAAAAATTGAAAAAATAAAAATTTGAAAAAAAAAGTAAAAAGTTGGAAAGAAATTAAAAATTTGAAGAAAAAAATTTGAAAACAATTAAAATAAATCAAAAATTAAAAATTTGAAAAACACAAAAATGAGTCCATTTTGTTGTCACTTCCAATTACCTGAAGAATGGAATTATATTTTTTTAAAATCAACTTCTTAAAAACGATTTTTCTAGACATCAATTTTGAAACTGAACCAAACTGAAGACAGCAGACCTTTGTACATTTAAAGGACTCAATATCATTTCTGATAGAGCTTTATAAGCTTTATGAAGTGTTGAGATAAATTAAAATAATTTTTTATATAAAATGACAAAAATATTTAGTTGAAAGTTTGTTTTTTAGAGAGAAGTATCAAAATGTTGTCAGTGATGAAGATCGAAGGCAGCCAAAACATTTGGATTCTCTTCTCCTAAAAAACATTTTGAGCAACTTCTTGTCATCTTATAGAATTAAAGAATTAAAGATGGACATTTGATACCAAGAGAAGACGCTTATGATATTAGATATAAAAATAATGACTGATAAAAAAAAAAAAATCTATTTCACATAAAAAGATTTTTTTCAATCTATGTGACGTTTCAGTTCTTTTTTTAATTTACCGGTTGAAGGAAAGACAACTTCTGATGCGGTCATTCTTTATTATTTTAAACCCGGTATTTTTTTTTAATTAAAAAATAAATAAAAGTTTCCTCTCATTTTTTTTCATTTCATTCTGCATATTTTCACCTTCCCATATAAATTTATTTTTTCTTTTGTAATGTTTTTTCTTCAAATAAATTATCAATTTCTAGGTGTTTTTAATAAAAAGGAGTAACATTTAGACAAAATAATAAATAAAGGCATTTCACATAATATTTTTTGTTTTCAATAATACACGGTTGGATATTTTCCCCTTTTTCTGCATACATATATGTACATTATGTATTTCGCCTCCTCCCCTCTTTGAGATCATGACTTTCTAAATTACAGGTCAAATCACGGAGTAGTTAGTTCTTGAGACTGGAGGTCAATACCAGCCCAGAAAACCCAGCAACTAATCCAACCCAACCTATGACGTCAGTGTGGTCAACAAAAAGCATCAGCAGAAACACTACATTAAAGTCCAACCCTCTCCGCAACGCAGCAGGGTTGTGACAAGAGTTATCCAGCTAGGAACTTTGGTAGCTGGCAGGATCACCTAAGGCAGATTGGTCTGATCAATAGCGGTATTAGGGCTGCAATCCGGTTAAAGGGGTTTTGGTGAAATCCAAAGACATCTGCACCAGGATCCGGCAGCCTCTGGTCATTTTTGCCCATGCGGCAAGTAAAGACATTCAGTCATCTATTGCAATGCAAAGCAAGGATAACAACATTGCGTTAGCACGTGTGAAACTGCCACTCAGTGTCTACAGATGACGACTTTGAGCAACTGCTGGTCCTTATCTACCTCGGTGTCAGGGGAAACCTGAAATCCTTCAGGAACATGAAGTGCTCTAAATCTAAGCAAAAGGACACCAATCAAAAGCAGACGATATCAACATCTCCATGTTCGTAGCTGCATTCAGATCCAACTCACTTAACAACAACAACAATCAGCAGCAGCAGCAGCAAAGGTTCCCTTCACTCATTTCGCTTCACATAAGCAACTCAAAAATATTTATATTTGGAGTATAATTTTATAAGAATTTAATTGAAGTGTAAAATTTATTTTATTTTGAGTTGAAAAATTCTTTACAATCAAATTAAATTTATTGACAAAAAATGGCAAAGTGCAAAAAGACAGTTAGAAGATGTGTATGACGCTTATGTACGATCTGAATGCTTGTCCAAGGTGACTTCAAACCTGGATATGACAGGCATCGTTAATACATACTCTGGTCGGCTGTTTCAGAGCAGAAACATGAACAGAGAATACTGCCATTCTTCTAATGAGACAAAACCATCTATGGTACATCTTTTGCTGGGTCCTGTGGAGACCACAACTTAGCACTGTGGTGAAAAACTCCTTGAATAATGTTTTTATGCCAGAATCGCATTCCCTCACATCCTCTGATGCTCAAGTGACAGGTAATTATCCAAAGATCAGCAGCCACAATGCATCCAGCGCTGCCTTGACGTGTTTGGTCGTCTGTAGGCTGACAAAGCTTTAGACCACCTGTTCCATGGTTCTCTCTTTGCGGGGCTGGTGTGAAGAAAAGGTCACACGGTACATTGTAGTCGCAACGCACGATGCTAACAGTGATGATGAGGTCGCCACGCAGCCGCCTACGCTCCAGTGAGTACAGGTTGAGGGCCTCCAATTGTTGTTTGTAGGACTTTCAACTCCTAATTAATTCACGACAACTCAGCTTTTACTTTTGCCGGTGACACGGCTCTACTCAAGGTGAATGAGACAAAAGATTTTGGCCTTCTGGTCGACACGCCCTTCAAGCCATTGAAACATTACATTTGAGGCTGCAAAGAGCACTATTTCTCATTCGACATTCTTCCTACAAACTCACTCTAGAAATATTTCCCCCACTTCATGTCTCCCTCGTCAGACAACTGTTAGAGTTTGGTGTATAGGCCTCTGCTCCATATCTAATATGTGATATCCAGCTTCTGGACAGAATTCAACAACTTACTACTCGAATGGTGAATGGACTACAAGATCTGCCCTATGAAGGCCGACTCAAGAAGTATGTCCGGAGAGAAAGTAAACACAGATCACGGCTTCAGACTGTTAATATGTCAATCGCGTCCAGCGGCAAATTAATTCATTAATTCATTCTGTGTTCAGTTTTAATAAATCTGTTAAACGTTTCTCTTGATAGTTCATCCAATTATTTTACAAGTTAGTATTTATTATAACCTAAATTACGAGGTTATAAAAGTGGACAGAATTCAACAACTGATTACTCAAATGGTGAATGGACTACAAGATCTGCCCTACGAAGTCCGACTCAAGAAGCTTAACCTTGTCTCCTTTGAGCACCAACATTCATGCGGTGATTTCATTTTCGCCTACAATCTCCTCAATGGCCTTTATTATCTCCCTCACGGTCGACTATTCACTTCCGTACTAAAAAGAGGTCTGCACTGGCATTACCAGAAACTGTTTCAGCGCTGAATTATATTAAACCGGAGGAAGGACGCTTTCTCAATTAAGATCCCTGGACCTTGGAATGGACTTCCAAGAGATGTAGTAAATGCGTCAACAATGATGCAGCAATTCAAGGCCCATCTGGACAGGTGCTAGTCCACTGTATCCTCTTATGTGTAAATTTCTACCACTATTTGCCTACATGATTACTGAAGCATGCTGGTTTTGTTTGGGGGCCAAATTAATTGAATTGAAAAAAAATTAGTTTAGTTTACCAACTTTTTATTCAATTCTTAAAGTCGATTAAATAAAAGGGGTTTGGGAGACCTGTATATAAATGTGCACGCTTCTCTTTCAACATTACACAGATCTTTTTCCAGACATCTTAATTATATCTTGGTTTTGTCTAATACTTATCAGTTTCCATGATGTCATCATCAAATTCAGTTTAATGTCTGTTCTACCCATGAAGTGAACCTGCTACCTCAACTGTTCTACCTCAACTAACCCAAGATCTCTCATCCATTCTTTCAACATGGCCAACACTATCGAAATTTCCTCTTCTGCATACATCCCTTAATGTTGTCCAGATTTAATCTTCCTCTGAGGTAATCAGATCTAAGCCTGCCTTTAAGACTCATATTACACATCCATCAGATTATTCTCATATCATTTCTCTCCATGCAACGCATGTCCTCAACTCTCACTGACAAAATATATATTTTCATTTATTTAGCTTTTAACACATCTTATACTCAGATATGGATCAAAATGTTATTCTAAGTATTTAAAAATATTGTTCACTTAATTTCCTTCCAAAATTTCTGAAAATCAAACATTTGTTAATAGGCCTCCAGTCATACTTTTATGCCATGCCATGAAATGGCCTGTAATATAGAATTGTTGAATATCGGGGTTGGGTGTACCGGAAATGTCACCCGGCAGGAATAAAGCATACTTGACACAGACACGCACCTGGCCAGAAGAAACAAAACGTGGCTGATTGTCAGAAATAAAATAATTGTTGATAGATTCAAAACCATCGGCAAAGGTTATGCTATCCAAAAAGGTTAGCTGCAGATAAAAATATCCCACCGATAAATAGACACCATAGAGGCGTGACTACGTTGACAGAATGGATGTTTACAGGTGGATAGATGGGTGGCACAAATTATTATATAAACTAAACCGAAATTGAGAGCGATAGTCAATTGGCAATCAGATCCGAGAAAACCACTGTTAATTTCTGTGCGTCCTCCTCCTCCTCCTTTCTCACTAACCCGCACTCATTCACCGCCATCGACAATAAAAATATATCATGATATTTTTATTGTTTGCAGTCATTCTTTTAAGCACAGCAGAAATACAAACGAATGCCATGAAGAGTTGGATTTTCTTCACATTAAAATAAACGATCATGTGTCTAACTCTGCCCTCGTGGAGAGGCAAGTAAATTGGGACATGCTACAGAAACTTGAAGATGACGACTTGACGTGTGCCATATCAGAGATGGTAAACATATTAAACACTTATGAAACCGATCCCAGAATAAACGTATAATGTTCAACACCTAAAGTGTTTAATTTCATTGAGCTAGACTTGTAGATTTCAAGATAATTGTTTTTACAATGATGTCAACATTTTTTGAGACAACCTGTATATTCAGCAAGGGAGACAATCCATGCACTTGAAAAATTGAGCAGTCCGCTTTTTACTCTTAGGTATAGGTCAAAATGTTATTCTAAGTATGTTGAAATATAGGTAATTTCCTTCCAAAATTTCTGACAATCAAACATTTGCCAATAGGTCTCCAGACATGCTTCTCAGTTGTGCCATGAAGTGGCCTGTAATATATGCGAGCGAGATACATGTGTACGATATAAAAACGTTCACTGTATTCGCTGTTTGATGCAAATTTGAGGAGATTATGGTTTAAAATGATTATAAAAACACAAGCAAAAATTTACCGCAGATCCTGGGGGATGAGGTATTGTGCAAATTCAGTATTTTTTCATTGTTGTGCTTATTGGTCAAGTGGTTAAAACGACATCCACATCTGGTGGTCCCTCTTTCCTTCAAATCCTGTACAAATTTCATTTTTCACTTTGTGGTTTTCTTTGTTTATTTCCAGTTCTCCATAGATTAAATTAACCGTTTATTTAATATCACCCATGCTAACACTGGTATATAAGAAAAAAATGCAGCAAGATACATAATGTACGAACTGTCTGGACAACTCAGACAAGGATTATTATTTTAAAATTATAAAGATTTCCTCACCTTTTTTTTCACCGTTTCAGGGGCCATCTGTATCCTAAAACCATAAACTGGCGTTAAAAGATAATTTGTTCTTTGCTGACGATATTCAACTCAAACGTTTTCATCTGAGTGGAATTCTTCAATATCACTTACACATTTCCGTTCTTAAATTATTCCGACAAACAGGAATATTTTTTTATATTTAAACATTTATTATTTTCATTTGACTCTTATGATGTATTTCACATACAAAGGCAATTTTAATTATATCTACCTACTACCAACCGAACAACCCTCCCACTCTAACACACCTTTCTCCGTCTATGATTAATGCTGCTAATGATGGCTCCTAAACTGTATTCACAGGTTGAACGATTTTATTGTGGGTTTGCCTATCATTACCACTTCCAACATTTTGTATATCTTATCCAACTCTGTTTAATAAATGCTATTCTTGATAAAGTTTTATAATTATAGAAGTATGACTGTGCATGTGAAATTATTTCTTGTGCTATATAGTGTTTTCTCTTATTTTCTTTTTACCTCCACAAATGAGGTTATGTCTTTAGTAGAATTTGTTGGTTTGTTTGTGTACAGCCTTGTGTCTACATCGCTTGACCAATCGTCACCAAACTTAGTCAAAATATCCGTCATAGTATAACTCAGAACGGATTTCATTTTGGGATATCTATGTAAATGGTCAAGGTCACAGAAAAGGTCAAACTTTGGATGATAACTTTGTTCATCGTGTTGCGTTTCAGTGAATTAGCGCTTCCTCAGAACCCAAAAATAATAATGAACAAATAAATTTGGACAATGGCTAGATAAGAAAAGCAGATGGGAAATCAGAAACAAAACAAAAAAGCAATAACAACAGTTCTCAGTCATGCCTTCAGAATAAAATCGTTCAACCTGTGAATACAGTTTAGAAGCCATCATTAGCAGCATTAATCATAGACGGGGAGAGGCAATGACAGTTTGTTGTTGTTTTTGGTGTTTGTTTCTGATTCCCAGTTTGTTTTTCTTATCTACCCATTGTCTGAATTTATTTTCTTATAATCATAATCATTCTTTATAATCATTGCGTAAGCCAAATTAAATGTTATATAAACATTTAATTTGGCTTATGCAAATACAATCACGTTTCATGAATTAAATAAAGCTTCCTCAGAGGTCAAAAATGATTATAAGAAAATAAATTATGACAAATATATGTAAATATATATATAGATATGTAAATATATATATATATATATATATAGATATGTAAATATATATATAGATATGTATATATATATATATATATATATATATATAGATATGTAAATATATATATAGATATGTATATATATATATATATATAATTATGTATATATATATGTATATATATAATTATGTATATATATATAGATATGTATATATATATATATATAGATATATATAGAGATATGTATATATATAGATATATATATATATAGATATATATAGAGATATGTATATATATAGATATATATATATATATAGAGATATGTATATATATAGATATGTATATATATATATATATAGATATATATATATATATAGAGATATGTATATATATGTATATATATAGAGAGAGATATGTATATATATATATATATAGAGAGAGAGAGATATGTATATATATATATATATATATATATATATATATGTATATATATATATATGTATATATATGTATATATATATGTATATATATATAGATATGTATATATATATATAGATATATATATATATATATAGATAGATATGTATATATATATAGAGATATGTATATATATATATATAGATATGTATATATATAGAGAGATATGTATATATATATATATATATATAGATATGTATATGTATATATATATATATATATATATAGATATGTGTATATATATAGAGAGAGATATGT
This sequence comes from Sepiola atlantica, assembly GCA_963556195.1. NCBI lineage: Eukaryota > Metazoa > Mollusca > Cephalopoda > Sepiida > Sepiolidae > Sepiola > Sepiola atlantica. The sequence continues at coordinate 25,312,533 of OY744554.1, read as the reverse complement.
GTATATATATATATATAATTACACACACACAAAATATAGACAATATATTAGTAATGTAAAAGGATATGAAGAATAGAGTAATAAAAGAAAAGGAGAGTAGCCAAGAATTATCCATTGTTCTCTTTGATTATAATCTTAGCTAGGAGAGGGGGGACATAATAGAAGTCTGTTCTTTGTTTGATAAAAGTTTTAGAATGGGCTATGATAGACCATTCAATTAATCTATATGTGAATTTCTTTGGAATAGGTTTAACTAGAGTAGCATTATTAAAATTAAACGAATGATAAAAGTCAAGTATATGGGAGAATAAGGCGTTTAATGTGCTGTTGATTTTAATAGCGCTTTTATGCTCATAAATTCTTTTGTCCTAAGTTTACCAGATATAGATCTTGTCTCAATCAAGGCAATGGATAGAATATATTTGGATATGGTTGTAGTACTGAATTTTGTAGTTTTGCAGATGATATCCTGTATAGTGGATGAGATTATCTGACCTATATTAATGCCTAGTTTATTGTTTATTGGTGTTAGTAGATAAGACTAGATGTATTTATTAGAGGACTAATCGGTGGATTTTTGTTACATAACAATTTTTTTCTATTTCTTTTGAGTGAATCTGGAGAACTCTCATTTTCATGTTCAGTATAAACTAGGTAGGATATTGGGTGTTTTTTAGGAATAGGTATCCAGAGATTTGCAGTCGTGACGTAGTCATGATGTAAGCAGTGGCAACTACGAATAGAGAAAGCCGAATCAAGTTCCGACTTTTACATCATTTTTTGTATACCTTTATTACTTTTGCAACTTTACTAAAAAAAACAAAAAATAAATTTATTTTTATATAAAAAATAACCAAAAACCAACTAAAAAACAAGTAACAGTGCTTCTACACAATATGAACCAAACTAAAACGACTTTTGCCAAACTAAAATTTAGGTTAGTTTAAGGTTAGGGTAAAAAAAAAAGAAAAGTTCAGTTCATATTGTGTAAAAGTACCGCAACAACAGAATACACTTTAATACAAGATTAAAATCTAGTTTCTTTTAAGTAACTTCTTTGCAAAAAACAAAAACAAAAAAACGCTAATAACACATTCAGTTTGTTCGTTAAGTCTTTGGTGAATTGATGGCGTAAGTACTGAAATCTTCTTGGATACCTATTCTTAAAAAGTACCGGATATTGTAAGCTTTTGAAGGTTTATATGCATCACAAATGAATTTTATGTCTTTTTGGAAATGTATTTCATAGATTGTTGCTCCCTTGTCACGTTTCGCTAAAAAGCGGGCGAAGATTTTGTGATTTAAAAAAAAATTAAGATGAAGTGAGTTGTACATTAAAAAAACTCATTTCAACACATCGGGGCGGTCGTGAATAATTTGAGGACATTGACAAGAACAAACATGATTATAGAACCAACGGCAGAGCCTGCCTGCGTGACGGCACCATACCATAAAAGTCCTCTTCGTCCCTGGGTCCGAAATATCACAGCTATACACACCTTTGTGTAACTGAAAAATCCTGCTACCAAAATCCACGATAGAACCTGCAGAAAAGAAAAGTAAATTTGGTAAATAGAAATATTCGTTTTGAACAAAATTTACAAATCTATCTACTACTAAAACTGTGAATCTTGTATGTTTATGAATAATGGTCAATCAACAGTTCCCCCACTATTAAACCACAATGATAGGCTGAACTACTTGCCCAGCGTTTTGCTTCTAACTCTACTTTAGACTCAGATAGCCACCCCCTCCCTGAATTCCCTTTGCGGACCGAAGTCACACTTGATAACCTGGTCATCACCCCATCCCAGGTCAGATACACCTCTAAAGCTTGTGTGCCTGATCTTATACCTGTAATAGTAATAAAGAAATGTTCTGCTGAACTGGCCCCTGTCCTCTCCAAACTCTACAATAAATGTCTAGCTGAATCTTGCTTCCCCGATAGCTGGAAAATTGCCTCTGTGGTACCAGTCTACAAGAGTTCTGGGAATAGAACCGACCCTCAGAACTACCGCCCAATCAGTCTACTGCCGATCTTTGCCAAAATCTTTGAATCCTTAATCAATCTAACGATAGTACGGCACTTAGTTAATGCTAAACTTCTATCTGACCGCCAGTATGGATTTAGACAAGCACGATCTACTGAAGACATCCTAACGGTCATCTCTGAACACATGTATCATACACTCGACAAGGCAGGTGAAGCTAGGGCAGTAGCGCTTGATATATCCAAGGCCTTTGACAAGGTTTGGCATAAACGGCTTCTCCTGAAAATATGCTCATACGGTATTACTGGGCAACTACTTAATATAATTAGATCCTTCCTAAACAAAAGAAAAATCCAGGTTGTCCTCAATGGCCGTTCATCTAAGCAACATGACATAAATGCAGGTGTACCCCAGGGATCTATCCTTGGACCCTTGTTGTTTCTGATCTATATAAACGATCTCCCTGATGACATAGTGTCTGAGATTGGTTTATTTGCTGATGACATCACCCTTTACTCTCGTCATGTTGGCAAAACCGACACAATCATATCCGAGGCAATGGCTGAATCTTTAGAAAATGACCTCCAGGCTGTAGTGGATTGGGGTCATAAATGGTTGGTAACTTTTAATGCCGCAAAGACAAAGCTACTTTCCTTCAACAACTACAAGAAGCCTCTCCAACCACTGATTGCCATGGCAAATAACACCCTACCTGAGAGTTCATTCAAACTCCTCGGCCTAACCTTCACAGGTAACATGAATTAGAACAAATACATTGAAGACATTACTATGGCTGCCTCAAAGAAGGTTGGCGGCCTCTACCGTGCTAGTAAAATCCTCACACCTGACATTATCCTGTATCTCTACAAAGCCACCATCCGCCCATGCATGGAGTATTGTTGCACATCTGGGCTGGTGCATCATCTACTAGTCTCTCCCTCCTCGACAAGGTCCAAAAAAAGAGTCGCCAACCTAATAGGTCCCTCACTGTCAACCAAGCTCCAGTCCCTGTCCCATCGCCGCAATGTAGCATCCTTGTGCTTGTTTTACAAATACTTCAATGGATTATGCTCCGATGAATTGGCTACTCTGGTGCCCCCTCGACGTAAATTCACTAGACTAACTCGACAATCAACTAAATCTCATTCATTCATGGACGTCCCCAGATGCCGGAGAGCCTTCTACTCCAATAGCTTCTTTCCTTGTGCTTCTGGCCTCTGGGACTCCCTCCCTGCCCTCTGTTTCCCCGACAGTACTGACATGCAGAAATTTAAAACTATAGTAAACAGACATCTCGCTGCGCAGATCCCAATTTAGGTTGACTGCCCCCTACCTTCTCCCCTTTTCTTTTTTCTCAGTAGCCCCTTACGTCTACAGTGGCGGCCTGCCTTGTTTGGGGTGAACCATGTTAAAAAAAAATAAAATAAAATAAAATAAAACCACTGGGCTCAACCAAATTTTTTTTTTAATTTATTCTTCTTTTTGATATTTTGTTTCTTATATTTAGTTTTAATGTTAGTTGTTATTTCATCTACACAATAGCAAAACAGCTGCGAAAGGATAACCAGGGTGTTATATGCATAAAGAATGATGATGAGCAGCTATGTCGAGATAACGACGTGGTCAAGCATAGACCCTGGCAACAGCATTATGAAACGTTGCTTAATGTTACATTCTCCTGGCTAAAAAAAACCAGCACCATAGATCGGCTCAAGCGTGATAGAATACGCTTTAGACAAAATGAAGAAGGGCAAGGCTGCAGGACCTTTTGGAATAATCTCTGAAATGCTGACAGCATCTGGTAGGGTCGGCATAGCGGACACTATCATGAGAGAAAAGCATATACCTGAGTGCTGGGGTGAGAGTTATATTGTCAATTGCTATAAAGGGAAACGCATGGTCACATGGTATTATAGAGGCCTGAAGCTCCTAAAAACAGAAAAGTAATTGAACATGTAGCAGACAACATTTTGTTTTTATTTTTAATTTCAATGTTAGTATGTGAAACCATATAGCCCCTGATGACCGTCAACCCCAACAGTCGTGCTTTTCTCTTCGTCTATCTGTGTTCTCGCTGTGTCGTCTTATGTCGGTGATCGTCGAAAATGCGTGCACTGGTTTATAAGTTGTATTCACAGTAAATAAAAAAAAATAAAAAAGACTCACATAATAAAAGCACAAACACAAATATACACATTGTGCATTTGACTTGTTGGTAACGGGCATATGTATGTGTGTCATTGAGGCTCCACCGCTAGTGTTCACGTTTGAGTTAAGTTCCAGTTAATCTGTCGAGGCCATCATTAATGTTCGCTCAAGGTCATCTACTCGTCTGCTCGATCCGATCTAAATCTCTGCCAAACTCTCCCTGATCTCACTCCTTAGGTCTACCCCAATCAGCTCTAAACCAAACTCTGACTCTCGTCTGCTCCCTCTCCTTAATACATTTACTTTGGACTAGAAATCCTAGATGTCCAGTCTTTTTCTCAGCACAGCTGACTTCGGCCACCCAAAAACTAACACCTAATTGTTAGGGTGCCATCCAGTTTGGGAAGTTCAATAGATTTGTCGGAGTCTCTATCGTCGCTTACCTATCTTACTTCCTTATACACTTTTCCTTTTTGTAAATCATTTCCCAACTCAACATTCTCCGGGATCTTGTCAGAGGGGGAGGGGGTCAGTCCATAGTATACCTACTGCTTTTTAGAGTTGCGTTATAGAGGTGACTTAAATTCTTAAATAACTTTTGATTAGTAGAGTTATTGTTAAGTCTACATTCAATTGACTTTTGAATCTTTCCTGAATTTTATTAAAATCCTATATAATACAATATATAATACAATATTCTAATCAGATTTTTTCAATAACTGTACTAATACATTCATTACTACAATGACTTTCTTGTCATCATTGAAAAGATTTTTAACTATTTTTGCTTTAAGCATAACTCAAATTTGTCTTGTAGAGTTTTCAAATTAATACTTACCAATAATTAATAAATTATTGTTCTTTTCGTTCTCAGGATAAGAGTAATTTCTTTGAAAATCCATGGATTAAAGGACATTCTTACATGTTTAAACAAGGAATACAATATGTGTATTCCTTGTTTAAACATTTGATGATTATAATAAACCTGTAAAGTATGTAACTTTACTTTTATTATTTCAGTATTTCCTATTATATATATATATATATATATATATATATATATTATATATATATAAATGGATAGATAATAAAGATAAAAATGAAATTTTATCTTAAAAATATATTCTATCTTGAAAAATCAATGCTCAATTTACAAGATTGAGCAGTATTATATATATATATAAATGAAGGAGAGTGGAAAGGAAATTAGAGAAAGCAAAAGCCAAATCAAAATTCAATTCAAAAGTTCAAAGCAAGGTATATTCCGCAAAAAGGCAATTTATTCAAGTTAAATTTTCCTTAAGCCAGGCTTTTCAAAGATCAAAATCTATCATCAGAGGAAGTCGCTGGGATAGATAAGTTGGCAATGGCCAAGATTTAAAATTTGAAAAAATGAAATAAAATAAAAGTTGTAGGGAAGGAAACGTAGGGCAAAACTGTGCCAGGGTGCAAGCAAATGTCCGATTGCCAAAAAGTCCGGTGTCGAAGAGTCCAGCGGAGAGGATACGATGTAGATAGGTAGGTCGTTAGAGGCACGAGAAGAAATGAGAGAAGTTTCAAAGTTAAATTCCAAGAAGCCACAACTTCAGGTACGGCGAAAATAGAAAATCCAGGAAGGGTAAAAAGTCCAATAAGAGGTACATTCGATGATGCAGGCAGGCGTCAGAGGAGATTAAGATGTAAAATATTCGCCATTTCTACCTGCTCTATCCTGGATATTGAGCTGTATACTCTTCACAATAGGGTTTTACCTTTCCTAAAAGTTCGCTTTTAGTACACCTCTTTATATATATATATATATATATATATATATATACACACACACACTACTTCCAAATAGACTCATAAAATACATTTTTTAAATAATTGTAATTGAAAGAGACAAATATGCAAATTTAACGTAAAGAAATAAAATAAAAAAAAAAGAATTTTAAATATACTTACTAATAAAATTTCTCCTAGTTTTTTGCCTCGTAGAAAAGGGTTTGGGCTTAGTCCAGCTAATGTGAGATCATATCCAGCAATGGTACATCCCAAAATTGTCAGAAATGTTATAAAAATGATATTGTTGGTCGGAAAGAAATAGGCCAGAAAGCACGCGATTGGGTTGGCCATGATGCCTAGAAGTACGGACAAAGAGAATGGCTTATTTCCGTACGGCAAACATGCGTACGATTGAATGGCGGGTAAAACACCATTTGATAAACCATTGACGATTGCTGTTAATAAAAGAAGGTAGTTATAAAGGGATCGACTTAGTCGGGGTTTTGTGGCCGCTGGCGTGAGGTTATACTTGGGACATTCATCATCGCTAGAGATTTTATCGTCTTGATTAAGAAGCTGTGATAACGATTGCCCATTATTCACTGATTCCGTACAGTTACAAGGTGAGAGTGTGGAATCGATGGATGTTGTTACGGTCACCGAAGAGGTTAATTCGGAATCTTTTCGCGAGTAGACAACCCCGCAGACGTTATTGTTGAGACTCATTTCGTTCCGGAACTGCGGCATAAAACCCAACAGGGTAAAGGCAAATCCGGACACGAAAGTCATAACGAAGAGAAAGAGGAAAAAATCCTGAGCGGGAAAATTTGGTTGCTGATACTGCGGAACCACAATATCTTCTGTAATATTGACCCAAGTACCATTTGAAAAAATCGTTTTCGTTGCAGTAATATTTATGCAATTGACAACGCCGGCACCTTGGCCTAGGGCGACGAGACCTGGTAGAAGACCACTTAAACCTTCACCAATGAAATAACTCGTCATATATTTTTCTTTAAAGTTTGCGATGAACGGAAAGAAAGCGACGGACGACGTACAGTCAACTAAAGCAAGAAAGAACTCAAGTACCAACAACGCGCTACTGTGTAGACTGCCGACGATGACGGTCGTATATTCCCAGAAAAACGACAATAACAAACAGGAAGTCGCTCCAATCATGAGAATGAAAAGAATGATCATTTTTTCGTGTGAAAGGATAAACGGTGCAAATACGCTGGCCAGAGTGTATGAGATTGGACCGATATTAGCCAACTGGATAACGACAGACATGTAGGACGGAAGGGCCCATTTTTCTGGAAGCTTCTGTACCAAAAGTGGCAATTCCACCCAGATGCCATTGATAGCAAGCCAAGAGCTTGTGCCAAAAATGCAAATGAGGATATGCACAAAGACAGATCGGTCAGCACAAGTAGGTAGTCCCATCTTGTTGGCAGTAGTTTATTCTTTAAGGGGATGAGATTCTTCGATCAATAAATTCTTGGAATTTTCACCACCTAAAAAAGAAAAAAGAAACTTAATAAGGAATTAAGAGAATATTTGTCAGACTAACATTTACATGCATATTCACTTTATCGTCCTGTTTCTCTTCGTCAGGCGTCTGTCATTTTTTGGCAGCCTGCAATCCCAGTCTCTAAGCTTGGCAGTCTTGAGGATTGATCTCGTTCAAATACCATAGTCGACGATCCTTGTGGATGGTTTGCATCAAGGTTTTTGAAGTGGTCCTACTTTCCTTCGATCTACCACTTGAAGATCTCTGCATTTTTGTCATCCAAGAATTGCTCCTATCAATTTGGCCAAACCAACGTAGCCAACTTTATATATATTCAACCTCACCAACAGGGTATCAGAGCTGATATGCTGAGTCTGATCTGACCAAACATTGCATATCCATCAGATCATTGCTCTGACGATGGGTAAGTGAGGACTGCGTGGGTGCCCAGCACTCACCTCCATACAGCATAATGTTCCTAGCAAAGTTGCTATATATCTTCCCCATCCATGGTAGTAAGAAAGTCGGCTCAGTGTCAGAACTGGCAACAGTTCACAGAACTTACCCCATGCTGATTTTATCTTAATGGTAGAGCTCACAACCTCAGTCTAAGAGTCTCAGGCAACATGAGATGGAACAAATATTTAGAAGATGATGCCAAGTTTGTCGCAAATAAGGTAAGCTCCCTCTACAGGGCTAGAAAACTTCTCACACCTGCCAGTATCCTATATCTTTATAAAGCAACCATTCGCCCATGCATAGAGTACTGTTGCCACATCTGAGCTGGTGCACCAACCACTAGTCTCTCCCTCTTGGACAGGGTGCAAAAAAGAATTTCTAACCTAATAGGTCATGCACTGGCTACTAATCTCCAGTCCCTGTCGCATCACCGCAATGTTGCATCTCTGTACTTTTTTTTTTTACAAGTACTCCCACAGAATGTGTTCCAATAAACTTACTGTAGTTGTACCCCCTCAATGTAAATACTCCTGACCCACCAGCCTAGCAGCAAAAATCACACCCCTTCCCTGTAGAGGTCTATATGCTCGGATTTTCTACTCTAATAGCTTCTTTCCTCTGACCGTTCCTCCAACTGTACACACATGCAGAAATTTAAATGTAATGTGAACAAACATCTTGCTGCCCAACTCCCCACCCAGATTGTTGAAGTCTTGCCAGTCAAAAATCACATGATTTCGCAACTTCTGTCTTCAAACACATCCTTCGCTGTGTAACACTCTTTAGTCTGATTATTGATGTGCATTTTCAGAAATTATAGGTTTCCTTTGTTCACATTCAGGGATTTTTATATTTCATCCTGTCAGCCATTTTCTCTATGATTACTTCAGTGTGCGAGTAGGAGTGGCTAAACACCCCCACAATAACAAGTCTTTCTTCTTTGACCCAGAACACTAACAGAAATACGGTATAACCCTAATTAAGATCAGTTTTTCATCTTACACTACACAGAGTCATATGTGTGAAAAGATGGAAAGGAAAAACAATTTAACACAGGAAGAAATAAAAATCAAAGAGAGATTGACCAGTTTTGTTTGGATCAACAAACAGGTCAATTTCTCATTTGATTTTGATTTCTTCCCGTATTAAATTGTTTTTCCTTTCTGTCTTTTCACACATTCTATTTCCACAACATTTCATTTATATATTGTGTATTATTTATCTTCATAGAGTCTTATAAAAGACGATGTTGATGAGCAATTGATCAGCTATTAAACAGAATTTCTTTGATTACAAAATATACAAAAACTACATTATAAATAGCAAAACAAAACTTACATTTTGTTTTAAACAAAATACTACAGAGTATGCACTATTTGTTTTTTCTTCAGTTTTGTTGATAGAAAATGAGTGATTCGGTTTCTAGTTTTGTAATGACTGCAAACTTTTGTTTGAAAGTTTATAGACTAATGCACATACCAAATTATCTTGTGATTAATTATCTTATATAAATAGAGATTTTGTCTGTCAGTCACAATTTTTTTTAATAATAAAATTTTTTAGTAATAAATACATTGCGGAATTTGTCTCATTTCAAAATATCAAAGATCTTAACTACTTTTAAAAATGGAGAATACTGGATTAATAGTAAATAATAAATTTCCAACAAATAAAGTGGATGACATGAACGGAAATCGAAATCTTGAGATTTTCAGTTTGAGGTTCTACCAACTGACCTATTTGGATTTTTATGAATAGAGCTTAAAACATTATCTTAAGAAAATAATTATAGCATCGGCGTGACCTCATAGATTTATGATTTACGTCATGTTTCAAAACATGAATTTAAACATAAGTGATAATAAAAAAAACAAATAAATGAATGGGTAAAAATTATGAATAGCATTGGAAATTATTTTAATAGTCCAAAACTAGAGATGGGCGGTTTTACCGAAAAACCGCAGTTTTTCGGTTTCGTCTCCATACCGAATCGGTTTTTTTTTTTTTTTAACCGTAACCGTTCGGTATTGTTTTTACTACAGTAAGCCACCATATACAAAGAAAACACGGTTGAAAAGATTTTCCGATTTGAATAAAATTGAATATTACCAAAAAATGTTATATTAGTAAGAAGACAGATTGAACAAATATATGATAAAAACATTTAATTTACTTGTAGGAAGAAATCTTTGTTTACTGTTTGTTTATCATTAACATTTTGAATTTTCAAATGAAAAAAAGAGAAATACGACAGACAACATGACATCGTATTTTTAGCATTTTCAAATGAAAAAGAAAAAATCAAACATGTTCCGTATGATGTCGAAAATCTATTTGATTCACAATATTTCATTTTCATCATCATTTTTGCTTAATTTTATTTGTAAAATTATTTTGTTTATTTAAATAAATTTTCGTTTTTTAATTTCTTGCATTTCTGAGTTATATTTTAGCTTCTGATGGGTTAAAGAATTAGATAGAATGTATATTCAAACTCAGTTTTATTCTTCAGAAATCTTTCATGAATCTTTGGTCACTGTTTTAACGAGTTAACTGTTGAAAAGGTATCAGAACTTTGATTACAACAGTCAACACCTTAAAACTTACGAATAGGTTATATTACCGGTTCCGGCAAAATAACGATTCCTGCGTTATTTTGCCGGTTCATGTATATTTAACTAAATTGTTAAACATACAGTGACGCCCGGCACAATAATGAGTCTTACGTTATTTTGCCGGCTCGTGTTTATTTAACTATAAATTACTTTCTTTTTTTTTTTTATTTAAATTAATTTTTTTGTATTAATTAAAACTTTATCAAACGAAATTTTATTTATAATTTAAAACTTTGCCTGATTGTTTTTTTTTGTTTTTTTTTTAATTAAACTTTGCCTGATTGATTTTTTGTATAATTTAAAACTTTATTAAACGACAATATATTTTAAAATAACGATAAAATTAATTTTTACTTCCGGTTGATTCGATTAGGAGTGAACTCTTCAAAATTACGACTTATTTTATGATTTCATTGAAAGAACATTTTAAAATAGAAACTGTTTAAATCCAGTGATTTTCTGTATATTTTAACATTATCAAAGTTTTTCTTCATAAAGAAAATCAGAATTTTACATTAAAATCTTTCCTTTGTAAAGCACATTTTTAACAAGTTAATTCAACAACTTAATAACTTCATTATTTTTAAAAGTTTGGCCTTGGTTCAAGGATTACGAAGCAACACCTATTAAAGCACATTTTTAACAAGTTAATTCAACAAGTAAATGTTACCAAAGGCAACATAAATTATTCTTCTACCTACCTGTATAAGTTTATTTGTTTATTTTATTATTTATTTTTATTTTAAAAAATCATTTATCAAAATAAATAATAAAATAAACAAATAAACTTATACAGGTAGGTAGAAGAATAATTTATGTTGCCTTTGGTAACATTTATTTGTTGCTTATTTTTTTCTTTATATATAACTTTCCTTAATTTCAATTACTTAAATCGAGAGCAGACTTAGTAATGTTGGGAAAATTCATCAACATTAATTATATTATGAAAAGTAACTAAATAAAAATAAACCGAAAAGAAAAATAGTATTGTTTTTAATAATAAAGGTAAAATATCTATTTTAAAATGATTGCGATTGTTTGGTTCATTTGAACCACGCCTACTGGTGCCCGTGGTATCTCCGGCTCCCGTGGCGGGTATAAAAAGTGCTGCCGCTTCACAATGTTTGTTTGTAAAACAATTCAACCTTGGATTAAAATGTGTAGCAGTTGAAAATAAAAATGAATTGAATGAACGAAAATATTAGAGACAATTAGATTCTTTAGCCGGATTTCAGATGCTTGTGTACGAATGGGGTCCCAATATTTTCGTCTGCAAACAGCAATTCGTAAAGAAATTACATCAGATACGCTTTACAACAAATGAAATCCGACTAAATAATCTAATTGTCTCTAATATTTCTGTTCATTTAATTATTTTACTTTTAATGTTTTTTGTATTAAAAGCAGATATTTCTTTAACCGACACAATAGGGCAGGTCGATTTTTTTTTATTTCTTTAACCGACACAACTGATGATGAAAACAAATTGTTTTTAAATATTTGCCCTTATTTATTTCATTACCTTTTCTTTCGCAAGGCCATAACAATTAGGTTTTTAAAAAAATGAACCGGCATAATAACGACCCCTTTACATTAGTAAATAATTATTGTGCCGGGCGTCACTGTATGTTTAACAATTTAGTTAAATATACATGAACCGGCAAAATGACACAGGAATCGTTATTTTGCCGTGACCAGCAAAATAACGCAGGAATCGTTTCCTAAAACTTATATGATTCATATCATGGAGAATGATTCAGTCAAAAATATATCGAAACAGTGGCATAATTCAACTAAACGTTGAATAATAACTAATCATCACACAAGAGAATGAATAGCTTCCATAGTAACAAATTTTTTTTCAAAAAAACGAAAAACCGAACCGTAAACCGAGGTTTTAAGGGGAAAAAAACCGAAACCGATACCGAAACCAAAATTTCAAAACCGCCCAACTCTATCCAAAACAATTTATTTTACTTTAACTACGTATTAGCGTTAAAACCAATTTAATATTTAATACAGAAATAGTGGGTTAAGTGAGCCAATTCGCGTTTACAGTGGTTGCCAGCATAGTGATCTTTTGCTTGTGTATGATCGCAGTCCTCTCGAAGTCGGGCCTGTAACGCCCATTAATTCTAGTGTTATAAAAAGAGAATTCCCAGCATAGTTAAAATTACTTTTATTTTTGTAATAACACAGGAAACTTTTTGGATATAAAAGAAAACAAAAAGACCCCTTTCAATCTTGATGTCGAATATCTGGGCCGGGTGTACTGAAATGTACTTGACAGACACGCACCTGGCCAGAAGAAACAAAACGTGGCTGATTGTCAGAAATAAAATAATTGTTGATAGATTCAAAACCATCAGCAAAGGTTATGCTATCCAAAAGGTTAGCTGCAGATAGAATTAACCGATCGCTAAATAGACGCCATATAGGCATAACTACGTTGATTATCATATAAACAAAACCAAAACTGAATATTTGGTCAAAGTTTACTTGTAGAGCGAAGTATCCTCATGTCAGGTTGTCCTGACAAACCCTTGTACAGATAAGCCAAATACACTAGAGGATAGTGCCTAGTTGGCATTTGTGTGATGGCACATGTGATACCCGGTCTTTATCAACCAGGGATGCTAACACTTTCGGTGGCTAGCGACACAAGCAGTTTTTGCCACCGGACAGTGTATAAAAACAATCTCTGCTCATCTTTCACATTCATGATGTCTTATTGAAATACGCTTCCTTTTGGCCGCTTATGAGTCATACTGTCATCAACAGCTGTTGATGACAGTACGCATCATCAACACTCACCGTTTAATGTCACGTAAACATGGGATATGGTAATTTGTTGCGCACGTTTTATCTTTGCTTATGTTTTGACCCAATCCAGATTCATACCTGTTGAGCTGTGATTTCAAGACAGGGATGGGAGTAGCCAATGGCAAAAAAAGCTGAAATCTAGATAAATTTCCCAACCTGAGGAGCCACGACTCCCGCTCTGTGTGTGTGTAGAGAATAAGTACAGCACAACTAAAAACAACCTGGATGATGTGCTAGCAATAAGTAGTAAAAACACATTTAAAATAATTTGAAAAATGTTTTATTAGTGAAATATCGATCGTCGTAAACAAAAAAAACATGCAATTTTACAAAGAAGCTGCCAAGACCATTTTCAAATTATTTTTTGGTTCGGTTTGAGAGCTTTCAACTTTCATAAACAACTTAAATCAGTTTCAACTAAGAAAGTAAAAATTAAGAGAAAGACACTGAGTGTACATGTGGGGGGGGGGGAGGAAATCATTCTTCGATGAGACAAAAGTCATCTAACTCCCCTACCCCCATCATGAATCGTTTCAAGGCTAAGTCTTCACAGCAAGATTACCATCTTCAGAGAGAACTGTCATAAAAGGGAAAAGGAAGGCAAGATAAGACGGAGGGAGAAAGAGAGAAAAACAGAAAAAGAGAGGAAGAAAGAGAAAAAGAGATAGAGAAATAAAATCCAGCCAAATAGCAACAAAAAAATAAGGCTCTAGTGATTTGACAGAAATCAGTCTTTTCTTATTTAAAAAAGTGGATTTCGACCAAAAAGTGGAGAACTCACATCCCGGGAAGACGATCTGAAGCACTTTCCAAACTGAACAGTCATACCTATTTTAAGTTGACCTAGATAACCTTGAAGGTCATGATAAATAAGAGGTTATTGTAAATTACCAATAAAAATGCTTTCTTCCTTATTTCGTTTTAAATGGTAATTGGTCAGTGTAAAAATGATAATTGGTCAGTGTAAAAATGCTACTTTGATATGGATGACCATATTGAGCCATAAAAAGTGAGATTTTTTGTCGTTTGTCCGATGTAAAGTAGCAATAAAATTGGGGGGAAGTTTATTTTGATGAGTCTGATGTGAATAGTACTCTGGTTGAATGTAATAACTTTTAGTCGGATATAAAAATGAAGTATCATTTGGATTATTCAGACTACCATTCTCATCTTGGATGTTATTCTCACAACATTTCGGCCGATGTAACCTCCAACCTTCTTCAGGTGCATCTTGTCAAACTCGAAAATCTGTACGAAATTTAAAACAGAACCATTTATTTAATCAATAGGGGTAGATTGTTCTCATTCTGTCAGCCATGACCAGTAAGTAATTCTTAATTATATTCTTAAGATCACATGTACTGAGGCTTGAACCTCCAAAAGACTGTCATTTAGAACTGATTTTTTTACTTAGCACTTTATCCGTTGTGCCACGGGTCCATGAAGACAGTTTGAACATGTAGTTCAGTTAGAACTTCTGTAGATTCTCCGGGTTCGACAGGACGCACCCCAAGAAGGTTGGAGGTTACATCAGCTGAGATATTGGAGAATAACATCCAAGATGAGAACAGTAGTCAGAATAATCCAAATTATAAATCCGCATCTCAAAAATTCTGTAATATAAAAATGTTGCCTTTCTTTCTTTGTTAAAAAAAAATGTAAACTTTCTCTCGGTTATTCTCTTAGTCACTGATATGATGATATATTTTAAAAGATGAGATCGCCCAATCATCGAAGATGCAATATAGAAAAGTATTTTTTTAAATTTCATATGAAGTTGCTGTTGTGTGGAACGTGAAACTAAAACACACTTCCTTGGCCTTCGGGCTACGATCAAAGTATAATAGTTGTTCTGCCCAACATTGGTGCAATAATATCCGGCGGGGAGGGGGGGGGGGGGATTGTTCACACCGGACGTTCATAGAATAGAAATATGTGACAAACCTCTACAATAATAATAGATAAGATATATTCTGAAACTACATTAACCAGAATTACTTCAATAAGTATGCTTCAGTTTGAACAAAGGTCGTACAATAATATTGTGGGATCCTCGTTGTTGCCGGAAGTCCAGAAAATGGAAATATTAAACGCATCAGCAATATACAACAGATGATGGATACAACTGTAACAGCGGGTCCTGCTAGTCGGCATCATCTGCATATAATTAATCAACGACCATGCATCCGGGTCATAATAATTGTTACAATAATTGTTTATATGACCATATATGCAACCACGTGAATCAATCGTATTACCATCCAAGTATTTTCATCATTTTTAGGGCCGCAGTACTAAGGGTCTATCTTCAAAATCCATTTGCACCTAGCTTAATCTCTTCATTAGGATGATAATAGCTAGAAAAAAAAAGTCATTTTTGGAAAAAAAGTCATTTTTGAGGTATAGGGGCATTTTATGTGATTTTGCCGTTTTTCGGGTTAAAATTTGACGTGAAAATCAATGATTGTCAATAACTTCTGAATAAGTGGGCTAAAAAGGCTTATATTTTCACCAATGCTAAATTTTAGTGTACAGGACAAGTGCATGGATAAATTTCTATCAAATTTTCTGAAAATTGGCCAAAAATTAGGGCATATGGGGCAAAAATAGGCCAAAATTGGGGTTTTTTCTACCAAATATCCGTTTTTTTCTCCGGGAATTTGAAGGTTTATAAACTTTATTGATGACACATTTTCATTGAGCCTAGAAATTTCCATACAACTCATACTGCCAATTACAAGTGGTATTCCCTGGAGTCTGAGTGGCACTAAGTTTCCTCAGAATTTCAGCTCTCTCCTTTTTTGATAACCATTGCAAATCATTTTGCATTATCGCAACAGCCATTTACCATTGATTTCTTGCTGATAATGACCGTTGGCTTCCTCTGCAATCTGAGTGGCAATAAGCCTCCCAAAAATTTCAGTACTCTCTGCACCCTTTCAGTGGAGGTCTGGATAGTGCTCTCCCTCTTCCATCTTCATTGACCCTCATGTTCATTTTGTGCTGTACCAGACGAGGTTGATACCACCATTTTTTTTAATCAACAAACATATAACCGGGTCATAATAATTATTACAGTGTTTGTTATAACCGACACTTATTTCTACAGCAAGAAGACAAAATATTCATTGTTTTGAATACAATTGCTACAATAAAGAAGAGACATATTCGTTTTATTCATTTTAAGAATATTTAGCTGACAATGGCAATTATTTTTATGGAAGAAGAAAGAGTAATTTTTTTTTTTAATAGATAAACATTTATTATTTCAAAAGTAATATTATTAACAGTAAATTACACAAATTGAGGTATAAACCACCGTGGAATATCTACGAGGTCCTGCTACTATACTGTAATAATACAAAATACATGCTAAAATATTCCTTAGTTTTAAGATTGAGCTATGTTTGAAAAAAAAATGTTAACTGAACAAGTCACCCATCTCTCTCTTAGCTATCTCTGCATTTCTTTTGTTCATCCCCTCTCACTCTACATTGATTCAACCACTCTCTACTATTTCTTAATGTCTCTGAGAATTTTGAGACTCTTTTCCTCAGTATTAATTCTCATCTCAGAAATTCAAAAACATTTCATGCCATATTCTCATTAAATATTAAAATAGAAAAGAAAAAGAAAAACGGATTTCCAAAAGTGCTAGCGGAGTTAAATAAAATTTGAAATCGTAAAAGTCTGTGACTCTAAATAAGGTCAATTTTTAAACTTGGTGGAATGCATTCCAGTATTCTTGCAATGAAAACTATTTATCCTAAGAATGAAACACTTTAATGCGACTGCCAAAAAAGGTAATAGTTTCATAGTGAGAAAAGTAAATAAATTTTGGTTGTATAGTAAAAATTGTAAACAAATCTCTAAAATAGAATGATGTACTTTGCGCAGAATGGGTGAACATTTGACCACAAATAACAGATTCTTAAAATCAAAACAGCTTTCTAAAGCATAGATGAAAGTGATAATTTTCAAAAATCCTAAAAATATTTTGTATTTATACCAAAGTGATGATTATATCAAATTTTACTTGGGTCCAGGAAAAGTTGACATAAAATAAAAGGCTGTCATGAATTCTGATGATATCGAAGCTTCACATCTCTCTATATAAAACTCAATATCTGTGTATGTGATGTTTATGTGTATTCTTATCTAAAATTTACCGGGGAAGACAATGGAAGTAGTCTCGAATCTCTAAATGCACACCTAAGAGGACTATGATGGCATAACCCCCTTAAAACTTCAAATATATCCTATTTTTATGTAATTTAAATCATATGAATAAAATTCTCTGGGGACGACAATGGAAGTGGTCCCGAATCTTTATGCACCGAATATCTATCTACCCCCATCTCTACGTGGTAACAGAACCCTTTTAAAGGTTCAAATACATATATCCGATTTTAATGAAATTTAAACCATATGTATAAAAGAGAGTTTTCCAAAATTTCAGCTTCTACCAACTATATTAAGGGGTGAAATGGGAGGAGGTAGCACTAAATACAAAGTAATTAATATGGTGTTACGAACAGAGTGAAAAAGTACATAGTGATCCTCATTCAATCCCGAGCAACGTCGGGTCTTCCTGCTAGTTTTATATAAATTTTAATTGGAAAAAAAAAGACTTGAATAACAAAACTGTATTTTTGTGAAATCAGTCCATATATAACCAACTAAAAATGAAGATCATTTGTAATATGATGATCTATGTTGAAACTATAAAATAATTTCAAAACTATTCAAAATAAAATATTAAAAAACTTTTTAAATTATATTTTTTGGAAAAGATGCAACTTTAGATCACACTACACAAGTTTGACTTTTTTTTTTTAAACTTCTGATAGTTTTCGTTGTTTTGCTCCATTTTCTTTTTCATCTTTTGTGCTATTTGGTGAATTTTTATTTTAGTTAACTTTGTGGAGGTCTCTTGATCTTCACGTCTTCTGCTTTCTTCAGCTTCTTTTTTTTTCAATTTGAAGCCTTCGATTATATTTCCCATATGTTAAAATCTGAAATCCCGAAATTCTGGGAAAACCCGGAACACTTTTTTCATCACTGCTAAAGATATCCAACTTAACCAATCTTGGAGTGATCAAATGTCAGCTTTTGAATTTGGCCCAATTTGGTTAAAAATAAATAAATTATTAAAAAGGCTTGTCGCTTAAGCAAACATCTACTACAAAAGTGTGTGAATATCCTGCCATCAGATTGGAAAAAAAAAGTCAAATAAAAAAAAAAATACTAGCTGTTCTTACCCGACATTGCTCGGTAGTGTATTTACTTGCAATTTGTTTTGCTTTTCTTTTTTAGGAATTATGCCGGGTCTTTATTTCTTTTTCCCCCCCTCATGTTTTTTTTTTTTCAAAGAATTGGAAGCCTGTAATTGACATCCCTTTTCTTTTCCAAAATATTATTTCTCTCTTCCAAAGAAAGAGGAGTATGTAATGGAAGAATACAGAATTACTTCCCCTTTAAAAAAAATGGCGGCGATAATATAATTCAACCGGATAAATTATTTTTTGGAATGGAATTAACTGAAATTACATTTTATTTTTTTTAAACCATGGACCAATGTTCAACAAAATAAAATTGCTATTCAGAATGAAACATTGATTTTGTAGGAAGGAACCTATCGATGACAAAAATCGAGCATCTGACGTTACTTTATTGTATAGAAATAGAAAGCAAAAGAAAAAAAGAAAAAGATAAAGAAAAAAAAGAAAAAGGAGAAAAAGAAGGAGAAGGAGAAAAAGAAGAAGGAGAAAAAGAAGGAGAAGGAGAAAAAGAAGAAGGAGAAAAAGAAGGAGAAGGAGAAAAAGAAGATGAAGATTGTCTTTGAGAAATAAAAAATCAAGTCAAATTTTTTATTTGACCTCTAAACAAAAGAAACCCGACTGGTTACATTTTAGATCAATCCAAATATTTTTAGATTGTCTAGAAATGAACTCTATTGCATTTTTAATTCGATACTATCTTCAAAAATTCACATTTTTGACAAAGGTCAAAAAGTCATGTCTCTGAAATCTTTTGACCTAGAGATATAAAATAGACAGCATTGAATTTGTGCCATGACTTATAGATATAAGTGTACTAAATTTGAAAACAAGAACATAAGTTAGTCATGAGACTGCATACCTCCACTTGACAATGTAAGGATGTGCCAAAGTCTTATCTGGGTCTTACTTCTTCACATTAAGGTATTATCGAAGTTCTGCCATGGAAATGTTGATAACTCAAAAACTATTTATCTGATCAAGCTGAATTTGTGCATAGTGCTTACTGCTATCAAAGAGCATCAAATTCGGAAAAGTCGAGTCTCTACGATGAACATAACCAAAGTCATGACCAAAAGTATGACTTTCACCTTTTCCTGGACCTTGACCTTTGATCTAGATATCCCAAAATTAAATCAGTTCTATGTTGAACCGAAATTTTGACCAAGTCTGGTGACAATTGGTCAAGCGATGTGGACACTAAGCTGTACACAAACAAACATGACTGAAAACAATCTCTGCCTTGGCAGAGGTAAAAATCTGTGGATCACAGTGTGTATGTGTTTGGTTCAAGGTGTTATGTTATTCGTTCAAATCTTCAAATCAGTTGAATCTGAAATATTTTCTATTAATTCTGCAAGATTTGAATTTTTTTAATTTGTTAAAAATATTTTCTCCAAAATGTATTCATTGAAAAGGTCAGTGTATGTGTATGCGGAGGAGAATCTTTAGAAGCAACCTCTTTTACAAAACTACTAGCCGGGGATATCTGGCATTTCTCAGGAGCTCGGATAACAAAAATAAAAGAGTGTTAAAAAAGTGTACTTTTCAAACCTCTCTTAATATAAAAGAAAGAAAAAAGAAAAGAAAAAAAAAAAGGTAATTTTCACCTCCACCCCACACATTAATTTTGTCCCTGATGAACCTAAGGGAATCAATATTACAGTATTGTTTTTTGTTTGTTTAACAATAATCAGGATCACACTTAATCCAATGATATGTAAATATGCTTTGTAAATATATTTTGACTGACTGACACAGAGAGAGAGAGATAGAGAAAGAGAGAGAGAGATAGAAAGAGAAAGAGAGAAAGAGAAAGATAGAGAGAAAGAGAGAGAGAAAGAGAATTAGACTTTGCTTCATAAAGATAGATGAAATCCTCAAAGAAATTCTGTTTGTCATTTACTTTTTTTTTTAAATATAAATTTTTCATATTTTTGTTTTGATCAGTGTCATAACATCAATGCCCGGGGTATTTACAAGTGTGTATCATCAGTAATTTTTAGTTGGAGAATGTTTATTGTTCAGCTTAATTGTGTGTGTGTATACATTATATCTATATATTTCCACAATCAGACAACGCCATGACCTACACAAACCATGAAAACCACAGATCGGAAGCCCTAGATTCGAATTTCGCCCCCCTTTGAGCTCATCAATAGGACACATCCAACTCATGATTTGAAATCCGGGGAAAAACTCAAATATAGAGCTTCTAGTCTGTGTGGACTGTAGTGTTGTCTGATTGTGGAAATAATTATATAGTATCTCACATAAAAATCTAATATATATCTATCTATATATCTATATTATCATATCTCTCTCTCCCCCCTCTCTCTCATATATATATATATATATATATATATATATATAAATACATTTAAAAATGATACGCGGAAATCTCTCTAAGGCCCTTTCGACTATCATCTCGTCAGGAGAAAATCGATAGTTTTAATTAATAATATTGTCGAAAGAATGCTATTGTCGAAAGAAAGATGCTGGCTATATAGGGCGCACTTCCTTGCATTTGCAGACCCGCATAAACCAGCACGTTCCATCAAAAATACGTCAGGGAAGGGTAGGATCCTTGGGTTACCCCTCCTCTAATACTTTGGACTCTGCTATTGGCCAGCATTTGGTTGAAAACCCTAGCTGTGCCAGTAGCTATAAAATAGACCGTTTTGAGGTCTTGCATAGAGCAGATTCCAAGAACCATTTGAAAATATTGGAGTCTGTCTCTATCGCTATGCGAAAACCTTCCTTGTGCCGGCAGAAAGAATTTGTTAGATCGCCTAATCTCTTTGGGGAACTTTGAACTCCCTCCCTCCTTTTTTTTTTTTTCTTCCCTAATGCAGTGCCTTTTAATCGTTTTTTAAGTAAATCATTAAATTGACTTTTAATCGCTCTATCGTTAATTTAGGCACTTTCAAATTCCCATTTGCTCTTTCTTTCAACAATATTATTAATTAA
This sequence comes from Sepiola atlantica, assembly GCA_963556195.1. Lineage (NCBI taxonomy): Eukaryota > Metazoa > Mollusca > Cephalopoda > Sepiida > Sepiolidae > Sepiola > Sepiola atlantica. Next base: position 25,290,974 of record OY744554.1, on the reverse strand, counting down.
AACTATCGATTTTCTCCTGACGAGATGATAGTCGAAAGGGCCTTAGAGAGATTTCCGCGTATCATTTTTAAATGTATTTATAAGTTTTGTACCTCAAAACATTTATTATATATATATATATATATATATAAAGTGGTGTACTAAAAGCGAACTTTTAGGAAAGGTAAAACCTATTGTGAAGAGTATACAGCTCAATATCCTTCTCTAATTCCTTTCCATTCTTCTTTATATATATATATATATATATATATATATATGAGGATTACTCGTCCTGGAACAAGTAAAATTAATTTGCCTAACACAAGTATTTGGACCACTTTTATGTCCCCTTATGAAGATTAAAATTAAGATATGATATTAAACCTTATGTTTAGGGTACTACTTCAGATGAAGCGCCTAATTTCCATGACTGCTCGGCGGCAACGATTGGGCAGGTTGCAGAAGCACCCGAGAGCTGCCGAGACGAAAGTGAGGCTGAAGCAGAGCTGACTGATTAGGTTGCTGCCAATCATCTGCGCTCAGCACAACAAAACAAGCGGAAGGAAGACCTTTTGAACCGGCCGCAAACCATCCGTAAACCCTGACCCTCGCCGAAAAAATATATGAAATTATAAATATTAATATAAGCATGTAAATTATAAATATTAATATAAGTTTTAATTTTAATATTTCGAACAGTCCTCTGTTCTTTATCAAAAAATATATCTTTTGATAAAAATTGAGTGAATATGAAACTTTGTAAAACACTCATTCCTTCGTCTTAACGTACAGGTCAGTCCGCACGAAACCTCTACTTGCTCTCAATATCAACATACACAGGTCCATCTTGTTGTAGCAGTTGCATGAGGGACCTAATTTATTTATATGTGTGCGCAGTATCATGCGTTAGATTGAGTTGTGGTTTGGTTTCGCTCACGCCTACACTTATAACTGCATAGAAGTTAGAATGCAACTGTGCATACTCATAATTAATGCGTGCCAACAAAGCTTAGGCCCAAAATATGATTCAAACCAATTCCAGAGTTGATCGTCTCATGATGGGATGTGTTATCCTGTTTTCGTTTTGCCACAAGTGGCCTGCTAGAATGGAACTCCAGGATACAGCATTCGTTTATCGACAGAATCCAGCCTACCACACAATTCTCGTTATGTTCCAGTGTTTCGTTGAATAAAAGTTGATGCATATTTAGTAGTGGAGATGTTGGTGTTGTTTATGGAAGATGGTGACTCTTTTCTTGTTCAATATTTAATTTCAGTCAGATGCGGCCAGACACAGCTAACTCTATCAAGTTACGTTCTGCATCTTGACTTTCTTCCTAACACATCATCTAACCATAAAATTGTAATTACCGTTAAGAACAAATAAACTTTCATTTTAAAAACGAAATCCTTTTTTATTAAAACGTTTAATTTTTAAATCCATTTTGTTTCTTTTTGTTTGAATGCCAAATGTGGACGGGAATTTGGTGTCTATTAAAATAAATTTGATGTTATCTAGAGTATGTTATGTTTATTTGAAATGTTTGGCTATTTGTGAGTAGGGTGTTTTGTGTAGTTTTTATCTCATACTAAGATTGTTATTAGTAAATCTAAGTTTAAAAGCTAATTTTGTCTCTCCCGTGTATTCGCTATTTGGACATTTTGTGCAAAAGATGTAATATATAACATTGGGGCTATCACACATAAGGTGTGGCAGTTGTATTTGGGACTGTGAAGGGGGGGGGGGGGGGGTCTATCACCAAATGTTGACAAACCAAAGACCTTATTTTGCTGCAGATATTTTTCACTATTGATTAAATTCGCTTAAAAAACAAAGAAACAAAACAAAACAAAAAACAAAGAAACAAAACAAAACAAAAAACAAAGAAACAAAACAAAAAAAAACAAAGAAACAAAACAAACAAACAAAAAGATTATTCTGGTTTAGAAAATTAGCTACTATTTTACCCTTACACCATATACTCAACAAAATCTTATTCTACATTTTTTGCAATTACATGTAAACAGCCTGAAAACCTAGGCGGCAAAAATAAAAATATTGTTAGAATTTAGAGTCGGGGATCAGTTTCGCATATAAATTTAACGTAAATTCCAGACCAGATAGCTTATTTAAGAACATGTAACCAATTTTTGTTTTTATTTTAATCTTGGCAATTTTCTTATTTTCTTGGAAATCAATTGTGGGTGTGGTGTTAAGGATATTCTTTTGTGCTTTTGTGTATTGCCACCCAGACTTAGGGTTAGTAGTAGGGTTACGGTATATCTTAATTTTTATATCTTTGTTTTTATTTTTACCACCAAGCTTTTCAGACTGTTTACATGATATTTATCACTAGCTTTAGTCATGTGTATAGGTTCAATATTGCTATCTCATACAAAAAAAAAAATTGGTTATATGTCCTCAAAACACTATCTGTTCATTACCGCCTGTTGGCCCAGAAATGGGTAATCATTTTGTTAAATTTATATTCGAAATTGATCCCCTACTCTAAATTAATAAGTTTTTTAGGCTATATATATGTAATCGCCTAAAAAAAGTAGAACCTCATTTTTATTTTGGGTTAATTAGCAGACGGTGTAAGGTATAAATTTACTAAAAATAGCATGAAGTATGTACCCACAATATGACAACATTTATTAATTTAGTAATAGCAGGGCTACTCGGCATTGCCCCCCCCCCCCACACCCGGTCATGGGTAAAGGTAAAACGTGTGTAACATCTTTCTTTTAAAACTTCTCTCTCTCTACACATTACTTTTTGAACACACATCTCCCTCTCTCCCTCCCCCTCTCTCTGGCAATTGGTTCAATATAATGGAAAGAAAGAAAAAAAAGAAAACTCATCTGCAGCTGACTAACTGTTTGGCCTAGTTACAGTGTTGTTTTTGGAACAACTACAAGTAAGATTGAAAGAAAGTAATCGTTTCTGCTCTGCACTAATTTAGTTCTTGGTGCCCCCCCACACACACACACAAGGGAATGAATTTTTCAGTATTTTCTTGATACCGAATCAAAATATGTATAGTTTGTAAGTGTATCTTAGGTGGTTTCTGAGATTCAGACGGACAGACACACGCCTTTCCGTTATACAATAGATTTAACAATATTTCTTAGACAAACTTTCATTTACTTGATTTGGATTGTTTTTCTCGTCTTGGCTGATGTAATTTTCATACCGTTTCGGCCATTTTATACTTTTTTTATTCTTCAACTGCTTTTTATCGTCTATGAATTTCGAATTGAACCCTTTATCAACTCGAGTAAAACTTGTGAACGTATCTAAGAAAATGCAATTATTTCTAAAAGGGCATAAAAACACAGAAGGCAGAGCAATTAACACGGATTTTTTTTTTAAGTCTTTTATGTCAGAAATAAAAAGTCAAATAAAATAAAAACGACTTCTTTGTTGGGTAATTCTAAAAGTTTACGACTATGGATCCAATTTTAGGTTGTAAAAATAGAAACAAATTATTTTATTATCGAAGAAAGGAAAAAAAAAGAATAAAAAATTAAAACGACGGAGAAAAAGAAGAAACTAAAAATAAAACGGGGGGGGGTAGAAATAGAAAGGTGGTGGGGGGGGACAAATAGAAAGGTGGGGGGGGGGACAAATAGAAAGGTGGTGGTGGGGGGACAAATAGAAAGGTGGTGGTGGGGGGACAAATAGAAAGGTGGTGGTGGGGGGACAAATAGAAAGGTGGTGGTGGGGGGTACAAATAGAAAGGTGGTGGTGGGGGGACAAATAGAAAGGTGGTGGTGGGGGGTACAAATAGAAAGGTGGTGGTGGGGGGACAAATATATTCTTCAATAATAAAAGAATTTGCTGTTTTGATTTATTTTAAACATAATATAAAATACTAGCTTAATCTAGCGTTGCAGTTTGTTTTATTTAAACTATGCAGCCCCCCCCCCCCCAAAAAAAAAAAAGAGTAGTATTCTTTGTTCCAATCAACGGTAAGTAACTTTGTATGGATGAATACAGAGTTATGTTCTCTTTTTTAAGATGGCGGTCATTTGAAAATAATTCTGACCCAGGCAAAATATTTTCTGGAAGGAATTAAATCAAATTACATTTTATTCCTGCTGCAACGATCCATAAGACTAAATGATGCACCAGAATCAAATATTGATTTTGTAGGAAGAGGTGGTATGGTTTGGTAGTTTTGTTTTACGGCATATCAACCCTTTTTGGGTTATTTAATGCCGAATCTGGTCATTATAGTAAAAGTTTTTATGCTTCAAGTTCTTTATATCTTCAAATGTTTAATCATCGTTTTTGGTTTGGTAGTTTTGTTTTACGGCATATCAACCCTTTTTGGGTTATTTAATGCCGAATCTGGTCATTATAGTGAAAGTTTTTATGCTTCAAGTTCTTTATATCTTCAAATGTTTAATCATCGTTTTTGGTTTGGTAGTTTTGTTTTACGGCATATCAACCCTTTTTGGGTTATTTAATGCCGAATCTGGTCATTATAGTAAAAGTTTTTATGCTTCAAGTTCTTTATATCTTCAAATGTTTAATCATCGTTTTTGGTTTGGTAGTTTTGTTTTACGGCATATCAACCCTTTTTGGGTTATTTAATGCCGAATCTGGTCATTATAGTGAAAGTTTTTATGCTTCAAGTTCTTTATATCTTCAAATGTTTAATCATCGTTTTTGGTTTGGTAGTTTTGTTTTACGGCATATCAACCCTTTTTGGGTTATTTAATGCCGAATCTGGTCATTATAGTAAAAGTTTTTATGCTTCAAGTTCTTTATATCTTCAAATGTTTAATCATCGTTTTTGGTTTGGTAGTTTTGTTTTACGGCATATCAACCCTTTTTGGGTTATTTAATGCCGAATCTGGTCATTATAGTGAAAGTTTTTATGCTTCAAGTTCTTTATATCTTCAAATGTTTAATCATCGTTTTTGGTTAGGTAGTTTTGTTTTACGGCATATCAACCCTTTTTGGGTTATTTAATGCCGAATCTGGTCATTATAGTAAAAGTTTTTATGCTTCAAGTTCTTTATATCTTCAAATGTTTAATCATCGTTTTTGGTTTGGTAGTTTTGTTTTACGGCATATCAACCCTTTTTGGGTTATTTAATGCCGAATCTGGTCATTATAGTGAAAGTTTTTATGCTTCAAGTTCTTTATATCTTCAAATGTTTAATCATCGTTTTTGGTTTGGTAGTTTTGTTTTACGGCATATCAACCCTTTTTGGGTTATTTAATGCCGAATCTGGTCATTATAGTAAAAGTTTTTATGCTTCAAGTTCTTTATATCTTCAAATGTTTAATCATCGTTTTTGGTTTGGTAGTTTTGTTTTACGGCATATCAACCCTTTTTGGGTTATTTAATGCCGAATCTGGTCATTATAGTAAAAGTTTTTATGCTTCAAGTTCTTTATATCTTCAAATGTTTAATCATCGTTTTTGGTTTGGTAGTTTTGTTTTACGGCATATCAACCCTTTTTGGGTTATTTAATGCCGAATCTGGTCATTATAGTAAAAGATTTATGCTTCAAGTTCTAAAAATAAAATAAAAAAGGGGAGGGAGAAAGGGAGAGGGGCTGTTGTTTTTGTTTTTGGTTTTGTAGAACATAATTAAGTTTTACAAAAAAAACAAAAAAAAAAAAAACGTCAATGTAGGTGAATTTCGTCTCAGGGAGCCACAGGGCAGTTGTAGGAAGAAAGTTATCGATGATAAAGAAATGATAAAGAGACCGAGTTTACTTCATTTGGCTAAGATCAAAGTGTAGTATCTGTTCCGATGGATACTGCACTCCATACTGGTGTTGTCTTGGCCTTCGGGTCTTGATTTACGCCGGTCAATGGGTCTGTCCTGTGCAGTTCTGGGAGGTCCACCTTCCCAGGCTTTGCCTCCCCTCTTTGGGGAGGAGTAAGTTTATTGCTTACTGTCTGAGGCGCCTCTACCGGGGAATGCCGACGGGGCTGCCCAGGCAATTTTTAAACCCCACTTTCCTGACCCGACCTTGGGTCACATCTTACTTGTGAGAGTAAGATAAAAACTGGCCTTGTGCCTAACTCCTGGAGAGGAGTAAATCAATACTCTTTAATGTCTCATTGCTGCCCCTGTGGAGGCTGTTAAAATGACGTTAGGGAACTAACATATCTGTTGTGACCTTGAAGGCCCGATAATAATTAAGACAACACGGTGGTATATTTACAAGAGTGTATTTACAGAAGTACAGAAACAGTATGTTACAGAAAGTCTGCGTCCGATACTGTGGCTGCAACAACACTTTGTCGTAACTCTATATATAGTGTCTGGAAGAGCCCATCTATTCCCGAAATAGGGTAGATCAACATCACACTATAACAATATCAAACTCTGTTAAATATCCCATCTGATAGTTCCCAAAAATGCCCACTTAATTCCTTTATCATTATTTTTAAATTCATTAGGAGTGGATGGAGCAAGTTCAGGGAACTTCTGCCTTTAGTAACCAGCAGAGCATTACCACTGTCGACCAAGGGAAGAGTCTATGCATCGTGATGATTTATAGAGGTAAACCTGGCCACTGAGGGTTGAGGACATGTGTTGCATGAAGAGAAATTATATGAGAATGATACGATGGATGTGTAACGCGAGTCTTAAAGACAGACTTAAATCTGATGACCTCAGAGGAAGATTAAATCTGGACAGTATCGGGAGATGAGAGCAGAACAGGAGACTTTGATGCTATGGTCATGTTGAAAGAATGGATGAGAGTTTTTTGGGTTAGTAGATGTAGAACAGTTGAGGTAGCAGGTCCAGTTCACAGGGGAAGGCTAAGGAAAACATAGGAGGAAGTGATGAAGTAAGACCTAAGGAAAAAAGGGTTAAATGAAGACCTGGCCAGAGACAGGTTAGTTTGGAAGTCAATTTCTTAAAGCCGTCCAACACATGCCAGCATATAAAACGGACATTAAACTGATGATGATGATGATCTAATTCCACCTTTAAATGTTCTATGCCGTTTTTAATCTGATCTGGCAACTTGTTCAAAAAATGCCATTATTTTGAAACTTTCAATTAAATCATCACTCATTCTTCTCTCTAGTAAAGTAGTTAATCCTAATTTTTCCAACCTCAACCAATAACCAATCTTTTACCTTTTTTATTAATTTTGTGACAGTTTGTATGCAGAAAGATAACTATTCTAAAACGTTAAACATTTTGTGGGAATTGTTCATAAGTTTGGAGTTCCTGATACGATAATGTTATATACTGTGTATGGTTGCGAAAGAGCGAAGAATGACAGTAACACGTTGCCGAGGAAGCAATGTAAAGCAACATCATCATCATCATCATCATCACATTCGGTTTAATGTGTCTTTTACTATGTATCATAAACCAAAATTTTATTTTCATTACAGTACAGTACCAAAGACTGACGGACTTTTACCTAATAAACCCGATCAAACAGTAACCTGGGTGTGTTGTGATGGGCACATCAGACTTTTCTGAGCAACAACCTAAGCTTATGGTTATTTTGATCTGACTTAGCTTAAAGTGGTGACACCCAACCAGCCCCGAACATATAAGCCTTTTTAGTCCACTTATTCAGAAGTTATTGACAATCATTGATTTTCACGTCAAATTTTAGCCCGAAAAACGGCAAAAATCACATAAAATGCCCCCCCCCCCTATACCTCAAAAATGACTTTTTCAAAAATTCTTTTTTTTGCTATTTATTATCATCTTAATGAAGAGATTAAGCTAGGTGCAAATAGATTTTGAAGATAGACCCCTAGTACTGCGGCCCTCTACCTGAATCTCTATGTTAACCTCTCTGTGCCAAATATCCATGTGCCCCCAACCCTAAGAGACTCATGGGGAATAAATTTCATTAAAATCAGATATACATATTTGAAGTTTTCAAATACATATATCTGATTTTAGTGAAATTTAAACTATATGTACAACACATTAATTCAGAGAGTTTTCCAACATTCAGGCTTCTTCCGACTATATTGAAGGGGGGGGGGGGGCAGTAGAAACAAAGAAAATAAGATGATGTTAAAAGCATAGTGAAAAGTACATAATAATGATCCTCATTCAATCCAGAGAAACGTTGGGTCTTTCTAGTAATAAATTTTTTTTTTTTTTTTTTTAACATAGTTCACCCCCAAACAAGGCAGGCCGCCACTGTAGACGTAAGGGGATACTGAGAAAAAAGAAAAGGGGAGAAGGTAGGGGGCGGTCAACCTAGATTGGCATCTGCGCAGCGAGATGTCTGTTTACATTAGTTTTAAATTTTTGCATGTCTGTACTGTTGGGGAAACAGGGGGCAGGGAGGGGGTTCCAGAGGCCAGCAGTATGAGGAAAGAAGCTATTTGAGTAGAAGGCTCTCCGACATCTGGGGACTTCCACAGTGAATGAATGAGATTTAGTTGATTGTCGAGTTAGTCTAGTGAATTTACGTTGAGGGGGCACCAGAGTAGCCAATTCATCGGAGCATAATCCATTGAAGTATTTGTAAAACAAGCACAAGGATGTTACATTGCGGCGATGGGACAGGGACTGGAGCTTGGTTGACAGTGAGGGACCTATTAGGTTGGCGATTCTTTTTTGGACCTTGTCAAGGAGGGAGAGACTAGTAGATGATGCACCAGCCCAGATGTGACAACAATACTCCATGCATGGGCGAATGGTGGATAATGCCAGGTGTGAGGAGTTTACTAGCACGGTAGAGGGAGCCAACCTTCTTTGCGGCAGCCTTGGCAATGTCTTCAATGTATTTGTTCCAATTCATGTTACCTGTGAAGGTTAGGCCGAAGAGTTTGAATGATGGACTCTCAGGTAGGGTGTTATTTGCCATGACAATCGGTGGTTGAAAAGGTTCCTTGTAGTTATTGAAGGAAAGGAGCTTAGTCTTTGCGGCATTAAAAGTTATCAACAATTTATGACCCCAATCCACTACAGCCTGGAGGTCATTTTCTAAAGATTCAGCCAATGCCTCGGATATGATTGCGTCGGTTTTGCCAACATGGCGAGAGTAAAGGGTGATGTCATCAGCAAATAAACCAATCTCAGACTTTATGCCATCAGGGAGATCGTTTATATAGATCAGGAACAACAAGGGTCCAAGGATAGATCCCTGGGGTACACCAGCATTTATGTCATGTTGCATAGATGAGCGGCCATCGAGGACAACCTGGATTTTTTTTTTGTCTAGGAAGGATCTAATTATATTAAGTAATTGCCCAGTAATACCGTATGAGCGTATTTTCAGGAGAAGCCCTTTTATGCCATACCTTGTCAAAGGCCTTGGATATATCAAGCGCTACTGCCCTAGTTTCTACTAATAAATGAGTATCTACTAATAAATTAGTTTCTACTAATAAATTAGTATTGTAAGGAAGAATATCTTATTCTTCATTTTACGCTTTTAGTAGTATTTTGTATCTCATAATAAAAAAGGCCCTGCTGGCACGGGTGTCAAATAAACTTAAAACCGACCCTAAATGTATAAAAATATTGTCTCAAATGTTTCTGTACCGTTTGTTTCATTTAGCTGGCGCCAAAGAAATTCATCCAGGACGCTTGATAATAATAAATCTGTCGTTCCATCGTTACACCCACGTCACGCGCACACCTTTTCCGTCTTTCTCCTTTTTTTTTTTTTTTTTTTTTTTTTTTTTTTTTTTTTTTTTTTTTACTTTTTTTAATATTTTTCCCACATTGCCACCGGACTTAGTGTTTTTTATTACTTTTTTTATACTAAAGCTTGATCAGGAAGATTAACCATCCTCCACTCTATAATAAATACCAAATGTATATTTATTTGTATATTTTATTTAAATAAATATATATTCGTCTTCTCACACGACTAAAAAAACATGACTTTTCTAGCCTCCAGACGAAAACAATTCAAGTCGTGAGGGAAAGCGAGAAAGCAAATAGCAAGTCAGATTAATCCCAGTCGCCTTAAATGAATTCAGAAAGAAATCCCCCACTCTAAATAAACAGCTAACAGTTTTATTTTTATTTAGATCATCAGAAATTACAGACGTAATTCTATGATTTTATATGAATATTAGTGCGAACATTGGCGAAGCATTTTTTACCATTTTTTTGACGCCGGGTGTACAGTACTATTTATTGTTCATCAACATGGCGCACTAAAATCTGATTTTTAAATTGATTCAAACAATAATAAAATTTAATTTTAAATTAAAAGTCATTAAACACACATACACACGCTCTTCCTTAACCCTACTACTAATCTAAGTCCGGGTGGCAATAGGAAAAATATATTTTTAAATTTAAAAAAAAAAAAGACAGAACCTGCAACAGCACCGTTTAAGCTCAATTTCGCCGACTTTCTTTTTCTTTCTTTTTTTTCGTAAAAAATAAATAAATAAATAAAAAATTGTTCATTGGGTACTTATACATACATGACCCATATCGATCCGAATGTTTCCGATTGGGATTTATAGAACAAACCGGAAATGACCGAGCCGTCGCCGAACAGTCAATTAGTAAAGACATTACATGAATTTTTTGATATTTTTCTCCTGGTTAGGGAAAATTACCCCTGCTCTCCCGTGACTTTAATAATTTTCTTCAAATTATTAAGTGAATCAACTTTATTTTTATTATTTTTTTCTTTGAGGAAGTTTTTTGTTCAACTTGTTTTTCCATGTACTGTACAATTACCTATCATGAGAATTACAAGTGTTTTTTTTGTTTTTTTTTCAAATATAATAGATTTTAGAAGGGGATCAGTTTCCTATATAAATTTAACGTAAACTGATCACCCATATTTAATCGCCATTTTTTTGTATACAAGCAAAATGTGTACCCAAATATAATATTTTTTTTATTTTAAAAGGATCAAAATTAACTTCTTTTTTACAATAACATTTTTATTTTTACATTAACAAATTCGCGAATCTGTTGAAAATAAATTTCTTTAAAATTTGTATTAAATTTTTTAGATTTTAGAGGGGGGATCATTTTCGCGTTAATTAGCTCCACTCGTTCGCCAGTTTCTGTTGCATGGGCAAACTAGTGTGTTCTGGGTTCGTTTGGGCATCGTTTCTGGCGGTGTTCGAACGTAAGGGCAATGGAATGGCCAGAGCGCATAAATTCAAAGGACGACCGTTTCCAAATCACAAAAAGGACTTGTCAAGATCAATATAAGCTAACTAGGACCCGTCGTTAGGGTTAGGCTTAGCGTTAGAGCTAGAGTCAAAGTAAGTTCGGGTCCTAATCTGAAGTGCCTCAAAAAAAAAAATGTTAATGTTATCTAGTGAATTCACTACTTTCCGGAAATTGTCGAACCGAACCCAAAAAATTAATTATATAACTTGCACGCTGTTCTGCACAAGTATTGGAATTGTAGAAATTAAAAAATTAAAAAAAATAGTCTGTAAAAAAACGACCGCCACCCCTCTTCAAAAAAAAAAAAAAAAAAAATGTTTTTCTTGTCAAAAAAAGACAAAATTAAAAAAAAATGTTTTTAAATAGTTACTATTTTTTGTCAACAAGTTTTTGAAAATTGGTAAACGCCAAAAAAATGGGTGATATCGTTTAAAATATTAAATTTATATAGGAAAGTGATACCCGACTCTAAAATATTGGTTTAAAAAAAATTAAAAAAAACAGAAATCTCTAGCGACATACCCCTACACGAAAATAAAATTGGTCAAATTAGTGATGGTTATAAAGTGGGTGATCAGTTTACGTTAAATCTATATAGAAAATGTATGCATTTTTAAGTGTAGTTAACTGAACAAAAATATGTGTGAAAAAACAAACAAATGTACAAGTGTTGGTAAATTTATAGAAGTGCACCTCTCGTATTTCGCCCCCTAAAAAAAATGTTTCTACTTTTTGGGGCAAATTACATGTAAACAGCCTCAACAAATATCCGGTAAGAAAAAAATTATGAAAATTTTAATTATTTTAGATGTTAGGAGGGGTGGGGGATCACTTTCCTATATAAGTTATATGTAAAGTGAGCACGCATTTCTTGGCCACGGAATCTCACCCCTCACATTTTTCCCTCTAAATAAATAAAAATTTTACTTTTTGGAGGCATTTTAGATGTTAGGATGAACCCCTAACCCTCTGTTTACATGTAATTTGCCAAAAAAAAAGTAAACATTTTATTTATTTAGAGGGTGAGATTCCATGACCAAGAAATGGGTGCTCACTTTACGTATAACTTATATAGGAAAGTGATCCCCCACCCCTCCTAACATCTAAAATAATAAAAATTTTCAGAATTTTTTTTCTTACCGGATATTTGTTGAGGCTGTTTACATGTAATTTGCCCCAAAAAGTAGAAACTTTTTTTTTTAGGGGGCGAAATACGAGAGGTGCACTTCTATAAATTTACCCAAATGTTAGCAAAGCAAAGTTACTCTTCTACCTTCATGGCTAAGTTTATTTGTGTTTCAACTGATAATCGCTCAAAAATCGAAAATTAAACAAAATACTGTTAGAACATTACATTTTCGCATGATTTGTGACATTTATTAGATGTATTTCTACCAGTATTTTGTTTAATTTTCTTATTTTTGAGCGATTGTCAGGGGCACAGGGGTACACGTGCATTGTTTATCGACGCCATCTTTTTTTTTCGTTCTAATTGAACACTGTTTGTTTTTACAAAAAAAAAAAAACCGCTTTAAAATAAGTTAAAACAAATAAATTTATCCAGGTGGGTACTTGGCTTTGGTAACATTTATTTGTTGCACATTTGTTTTTGTTTTTGTTTTGTTAACTACACTTGAAAATGTCCGGAAATTTATATAAAAAAATCTAAAATATTTGAAAAGAATTGCGGTGCTTCTTTATTGTTAGGCCTCTCTTAAAAATATCTAAAAAAAATGTAAAAACTTTGTTATGTACTTACCAACTGAAAATAAGACTGTTCCAAAAATTACGCAAATTCATCCAGTGTTTATTAAATTAAAAATTAAAAACGATTTTATCAATCGATCGCCATTTTGAGTTTTCCCGAAAACAAAATTTGAGTTATCTCCCTTGCCTAATAAGTAAGTATAAATGTCTATATATACGTAAAATCGTTTTTTTTTTCTTTTCTTTTTCTTATAATTTAATAAATACTGGATGAATTTGCGTAATTTATTCTGTACAATCTTATTTTCAGCTAATACATGAGTACATAAAGTTTATACATTTCTTTAAATATTTTCATGTCGTCGTGAAAGTAAAGAAGCACCAGAATTTGCCCCCCCCCCCCCCAAATTATCTAGCGAAAGGATCGGTAATTGTGCACAAAAGAAAAAAGTCCGTAAAAAAGGTGAAATACAAGTTGTGGTGGTAAATAACGAACAAGCAGCGAACTTTTTTTTTTTTTTCAAGAAAAAAAATTCAGTTACGGCTTTTGGCCGCCAACTTTAATTTTTACTTATAAACACCGTCTGCAGCGATAAACTAAAATTGTCCAGTTTTGATCCGAGGCGTTATTGAATGCACTGTAAAGTTTTTTATAAATAAAAAAATGTTAAGATCGGATTAGATCAAATTAAATCTGTCTACTTCGATTTAAGAAATACTTTTGATGGAAATAATATGAAAAAAGAGAGAGAGAATAAAGACTTACCCTGACCCTTTGACCCACGCTGTCGTAATAAATGTGACACCTCGCAACAACAACTCGACCCATTATAACTTCTTCCGGTCCGTCTCCACCCCTTCCCTCGGTTTTAATAGCCAAAAACGATTAGAAAATCATAAAATTAAAAATAACAAGTGCGCTCACAAGTCTCCAACAAGTGCGCTAATCATGCCATGCGATGGGTTTCCCCGTTATCGGCGTAAACAAAACCAATAGTTGTTTTACGCGTCTTTCCTACGTCCCCCATTTACTCGCGAGGGCTAAGTTAGAAATAATGTCAGTTTCTAATATGTATGTGTGTTTAGTGATGGTGATGGGGGTTCCAGCTCCCTAAAAGGGGGACACTCTGGATTGGAAACAAGAAATACCTATATAGTTCTGTCGAAATTCTTTCACAGTCAGTCAATAAACTTTCCCGCATGTGAGTTTGGCCGTTCATTTTTTTTAGGGTGGTCGAGGACGGACGTCTAAAACTAGTACTGACAGGTTATTTACTGACCTACAAATTATTATAATGTACCTTAACTTCTGCTGGACGACCTGTTAACTTTTATTTTATTTTATTTTTGTGATATGATTACTTATCAGTCGGCAGTACTTTTCCCGGTCGCCAACGGCCGCCAGCGCCAAATGGCTCAAGTGACTCAATCGCAGTCATTTAAAAATAAAGAATAGTCTTCAATATTAAAGATAAGCATATAATTGTCTCTCCCCCCCCCCCTAGAATACAGGGTTTTTCCCCGGTTTATTTTTATACTTTTCCACTGGCCGCCAACGCCAAATGGCTCAAGTGACTCAATCGCAGTCATTTAAAAATAAAGAATAGTCTTCAATATTAAAGATAAGCATATAATTGTCTCCCACCCCCCTAGAATAGTTTTTTCGTCATCAATTATTTGGAAAGTTTGTATTTTTTGTCAGTTTTTCATTATTAAATATTTAAAAAGTTAAAAACAATTATTTATTAATAAATAAAGAGAATTCAAACATGACATTTTATTTTAAAATTGAATTCTATTTATTTATTAATAAATAAAGAGAATTCAAACATGGCATTTTATTTCAAAATTGAATTCTATTTATTTATTAATAAATAAAGAGAATTCAAACATGACATTTTATTTCAAAATTGAATTCTATTTATTTATCAATAAATAAAGAGAATTCAAACATGGCATTTTATTTCAAAATTGAATTCTATTTATTTATTAATAAATAATTTTTAACTTTTTTTTTCAATTAATAAATTGTCAGTGTAGTCATTAGTTTTAATTTATTTTTTCACACTTAAAATTTAAAAATACACTTTATTTTAAAAAGAATTAATGTAAATTTATCGTTACGACACGTTAAGAATAAATCGAATAACTAAAGTTTTTAATCATGTAAAAAAAATTGCTAACATTGACGCAGTTCGTAACGTAAACATAATTTTTTTAAACATTTTTTAAAAGTTTTATTTCAAATTCTAAGGAAAAACATTGGTAAACAGACGTCATCAATAATTTCAGAGTATTACTGAATTAAAACTAATACCAAGTTAAATATGAATCTTTTTAGTTAAAAATAAATAAAATCTTTATTACGTACATTCACAAATATTTTAATTAAATAAGCATTTCTTTTTTTATTACAACAAAATACGGGTACTTAAATTAATTACATTTCTTTATAACCTTAAAAAGAATAAAGAAATTAATGGATAATAATTTTTCAACTTCTATAAACTATTACAAAACCATTTTTATATATAAAGTTAAAACTTATAAACAGAAATATTATGACATTTTTGTCTTCCATATATTCTGCAAAGTCGTTTACCGATTGACTGAATGCCGGATTTTACTAAATTATGAATTTTGAGGGGATAATTTTGCTAATTTTTAATAAAACCTAGGAAATTTTTGTTTTAATTCAGTATCTTATGACTTTAATTTAATAATTATATTTGAAATAGTTCCTAAAAACTTATATTTATCTTTTAAGGGATTTTTACAAGTAATTTCTTCAAAAGTTCAAAATTCACTGATTTTTTGGGTTTTTTAGCCGTCGTGATTACATTGTTCATTATATTTTCTTTTTCACACGTAAATATACAGTTTTTTCCGTTTAGAGATTAAGTTAAGGCTTTTATCTTTCAAACACAATCAAAGTTTACACAGAAACTAATTAAATAATTAATTATAAGTGCTTTTTAATAAGCATTGTCCGTACAAGAGACGGCCATTTTTGCACGTACCTAGAAAATTAAGACAGTCTGCGGTGAACTCATCCAAAACGTTTTGTAAACAGTGCTTATCCAAAATTACCGTGAAATATCAGTATGAATTACGTACCCGTGACAGATATGAATATACGAATTTAGGAAAACTCGTCACAGGAAAATTGGTAAACGGAAAATTCGTAAATGGAAAATTCGTAAACGGAAAATTCGTAACTTTTGGCCAAGTAGGAAAATTCGGCAATTATCGAATAAATATCGATTGAAAATAGATTTTAGAACCGTTTTTACAGGAGATATACTTGTAAATACGAGGCTACCCACCTCCCCAGTGGAGAACATTTTTTCATATTATTTTTTTGGTACTTGTGCAGTTTACGAACCGGGCTATTTTTTAGATAAGATTTTCAAGTTAAATTAAATTTTTACTTCAAAATCACTGTGAGAAAAAGTGGTTAATCCATCGTTTCAAAACTAAAATGGCAGACAATGAATTGGCTGTATTTTTCTGATTTTTTTGTTCCAACCATACAACGATTTATTTGAAAGAAGAATTTCTTTTTTTAAGTATTAAATAAAGTTGTTAGTTAAAACAAGTTTTAGGCAAGATGAAATAAAAACACTGAATTAGTTAGAAAACAATTTTGCTTTTTTAAATACATGGAAATTTTCTAAGAATTTAAAGCCAGTTACTCGATAGTTTATAAATTCCTTTCAAGTTTTGCACACACACGAAGTAATTGATGTTTTGTCAATCAAAATGGCTGACTTGTTTACGAATAAATCTAAATGAATTATGATGGATTTCATCTCGTAACTTAATTACGAACCAGGCTTGAAAGAATAACATTATTTAGACAACGATTTTTTACATGAGGAGAATGGGGGGGGGGGGTTGCTTTGTTAATTATTCTGTACTTTCACGTAACGATTTAATAAACGGAAGATATCGTAAAAATTGAATTTAACTTGAAAATTTTATGTAAAAAATAATCCGATCCAAACCTTTAATTTCGTAACGTAATTACGAACTGGGTTGAAATAACATTATTTAGAAAGCCATTCTTAACATGGAGTGAGGGGAGGGGGTGTTAACTATTCTGTACTTTTACCTAACAATTTAATAAACAAAAGATATCGTAAAAATTTAATTTAACTTGAAAATCTTATCTAAAAAATAGCCCGGTTCGTAAACTGCACAAGTACCAAAAAAATAATATGAAAAAATGTTCTCCACTGGGGAGGTGGGTAGCCTCGTATTTACAAGTATATCTCCTGTAAAAACGGTTCTAAAATCTATTTTCAATCGATATTTATTCGATAATTGCCGAATTTTCCTACTTGGCCAAAAGTGACGAATTTTCCGTTTACGAATTTTCCTGTGACGAGTTTTCCGGGCACCGAATATACGATATTATATTCATTCCATCACAGGTCTGTAAATCATACAGATATTTCTCAGTTTGTCTTATTTCCCCCCCCCCCCGTGTCTCAGTAATTCTGGATAAGCACGAAATATCAAAATGGGAAATACAAATTAGCAATAATCATTAAGAAGATTCCGAAGGCTACGTTTGTTTTTTTATTATTTTTGTTAAAAAACATATCAAATAATAAAAGGAAAGAAAGGAAGGAAGGAAGAAAACGTGTGTGTAAATGAATGTAAGAGTTGTGAGTTGTCTATTTTTATATTCTGAACGGATATGTAAACAGAAGGATTAAAGGGTCTTTGGTATTTGATGATGAAATAGTGTGCAAGCTGCCACGTTTTATCTTTTGTAGTTAATGAAAAAGATAAAAGGAAATAGGACTGTGGAAGCGAATGAAATTGAAAGTAGCGACCATCTTGCATAAACGTGTTTTATTTTTTTATATGTTCAAAAATTATAATCCGATTATTTGTTATTCTTACATGTCTGTCCAACGCGTAAATAGACAAAAATCTAGAAATGCAGATGAAAAATAGAAATGTAAGTAAATAGTTAATGTACCTGGCGTGACTTGGGAATGGAATTATTGTTGTTACACGAATCATATGATGTGAGAAATGTGAAAGAAAATTCCATAAGGAAAGAATAGTTTAAAAGTATGAATAATGTAAAAACCGTTCTGTGTGTTTTTTATTTTTTTTGTTGTTTTTTTTTTTAAATGGTAAACCACTTTTCCTGTACGCCATCATTCTAAAATACATCTGGAAAGGAGCAAGTGTACTTGAAGAGAGCAGCCTCTATTTAGACTGAAAATCTGTATATATAGTTAGTAAGAACGAAAATATGAAATAATAGCGACGATTTGACAAAACAGTCAGTCTATTAAGAACAGTCCCAGTGAAAGGGGAGCTAAGGGAGTAGATGTTAGTGGGAGAGTGAAATTACCTCTGACCTCCTGTATGAATGACTGTGTTAGGTGAACCGGCTGAGCCACAAAAATGTAAGGAAATTTTAAAGAGAATGAAAGGAACACATTTTCTGAAAACACACATCAGGAATTGACCTAAGTGGCTGGTAGAACAGATTAGCATATGAAGAATTTGGTTCAAAAGCTATAATGGCCAATGAAATAGGGGGAAAATTGACTATAATAATCGGAGTTTATATGTAATTATTTCAACTTGACCTAAGTAGGTCAAACTTGATCTATTATTAAACAAAATGTGTCTCCTTTCTGTAGTGTGAAATAAAAAATTTTAATAATGAAGTCCTGATAGGGAGAAGTTGTGGTCATGTTGTAACTGATTGTCAACTTGATAACAGAAGCACATTTCTTTTATCGGCGAGATAAAATGACAGAGAAACAATGAAATGAGGAAAGTTTACCGTGTTTTCTATGGAAATGAGGTTAGAATAAATTTAAATAAGTCGGATACATAACAGCACCTATGTGGACCCCTCGAAAAATCTTATTTTTAATCTTCAGATTATAGATTAAGCACAAACCCTTCAGATTATAAAAAAATAAAAAAAAATAGTATCTACCCGGCGTTGCCTGGGAGTCTTTTTACTTTGGTTTTTTTTTTTGGGTCATTGCTACACCTCTCTTCCTCTTTTTGATTTTTCTCTTAATTTTTTGTAACAAAAAGTATTGTACTTCTATAATTAAGGATATATATATATATATATATATATATATATATATATATATATATATATATATATAAAGTGGTGTACTAAAAGCGAACTTTTAGGAAAAGTGAAACCTATTGTGAAGAGTATATAGCTCAATATCCTGCCTGCACTTATTGGACATTTTACCCTTTGGATTTTCTATTTTCGCCGCACCTGAAGTTGTGGCTTCTTGGAATTTAACTTTGATTCCTCTCTCACAACCTTTCGGGCCTTTTAACGACCTACCTATCTACATCTCATTCTCTCCGCTGGACTTTTCGACACCGGACTTTTTAGCAATCGGACATTTGCTTGCATTCAGGCAGAATTTTGCCTTGTGTTTCTTCCCCCTACAACTTTTATTTTATTTTTTCACATTTTAAATCTTGGCCTTTGCCAACTTATCTATCCCAGCGACTTCCTTTGATGATAAGATTTTGATCTTTGAAAAGCCTGGCTTAAGGAAAATTTAACTTGAATAAATTGCCTTTTTTGCGGAATATACCTTGCTCTGAGCAATTGAATTGAATTATGATTTGACTTTTGCTGCTCTAATTCCTTTCCTTTCTTCTTCATATATATATATATATATATATATATATATATATATATATATATATATATATATACATACATACATACATACTGGCCTGAATGTTTCAGATTGTGATTTACAGAACAGACTGGAAATGACAAAGCCATTGACAATAGTCAGTAAGTACTGACATTAAATAAAACAACTTTTTCATTTTTTTTACGACTTAAGGTTAGTGTCAATTAACCCCCTCCATGTTAAGAATGGGTTAATAAATTTTTTTTGTTACATTATTAGGTGAACAACTTTTATTAATTTATTTTCATTTTAAAAAAATTTTCAACTTCATTTTTTTGAGAGACTAAATAAGTTTTTAAATTCAACTAAAAGAGTGCATTGTTTGTGTTTGTTGCGATTTAGGGGTTTTGTCAAAATGCAATTAGTTCTTCAGGACACTGAACAGTTGCTGTCACCAATGTAAAATTACTTTTAGTTTTGCAGCTGTAAGCTTTAGTGTCGTCTGCTTTTTTACATGGCTTTTAAATTGTAAACGGGTTTATTCCGTAAATCACAATCAGAAACATTCAGATGAATATGTATCCCCAGCTACAGAAGCACTAAAAATATTTATACTTTTAGTAAAATAATTCAATGGAAAAATGGATGTTATTAAAAAAATAAAATAATCGGTTTTGCAATAAAATCGATCAAAAGTCTTTAAGTCTCATGAATACTTTAAATTTTTACTTTTACTAACATTTTACTTTTTTAGTATTTTGAAAGTTAAATTGAATTAATATGGTATCATTTGAATTTAATTAATATGGTATCATTTGAATTTAATTAATATGGTATCATTTGAATTTAATTAATATGGTATCATTTGAATTTAATTAATATGGTATCATTTGAATTTAATTAATATGGTATCATTTGAATTTAATTAATATGGTATCATTTGAATTTAATTAATATGGTATCACTTGAATTTAATTAATATGGTATCACTTGAATTTAATTAATATGGTATCACTTGAATTTAATTAATATGGTATCATTTGAATTTAATTAATATGGTATCATTTGAATTTAATTAATATGGTATCATTTGAATTTAATTAATATGGTATCATTTGAATTTAATTAATATGGTATCATTTGAATTTAATTGATATGGTATCATTTGAATTTAATTAATATGGTATCATTTGAATTTAATTAATATGGTATCATTTAAATTTAATTAATATGGTATCACTTGAATTTAATTAATATGGTATCATTTGAATTTAATTAATATGGTATCACTTGAATTTAATTAATATGGTATCATTTGAATTTAATTAATATGGTATCATTTGAATTTAATTAATATGGTATCATTTGAATTTAATTAATATGGTATCATTTGAATTTAATTAATATGGTATCATTTCAATTTAATTAATATGGTATCATTTCAATTTAATTACTATGGTATCATTTCAATTCAATTAATATGGTATCATTTGAATTCAATTAATATGGTATCATTTGAATTTAATTAATATGGTATCATTTGAATTTAATTAATATGGTATCATTTGAATTTAATTAATATGGTATCATTTGAATTTAATTAATATGGTATCATTTGAATTTAATTAATATGGTATCATTTAAATTTAATTAATATGGTATCATTTGGTCATTAAAATCTATATCTTATATATTAATTGAATGAAATTGTTATAAAACTAATTAAACCCGGAAAAAAAGATTTTCTTGTCTAGAAAGATCAAACGAGCAAAATGAAAACAAATGAAGGAAAAACGCTTGTTACTCGATAAATCAATCAAACGGCTTGGATTCATTTCGACAGACTGTTCCGAATCTGAATATCTCTCTCCAAAGGACAATCTGATTCAGAAATGGCAGCTGAATTCTGAACCCGAAGAGACTGACAAAAAAAAAAAAAACAATAAAAAAAAACTGCAATAGCAAACAAAATTTTTTAAATCCTTTTTAAAAAAAATTAATTCTGTAAAAATCCACAAATGCATTTTGATTTCTTCTTCCCCTTCGTTCGTACACACTACTTTATCAATCCCCCTTCCCTGCATTGGTCACTTAATCAACACACTATTCTGACTTCTGGCTGATTTTGCAAGCAAGCCAGGCTAAGCTAGATAGCTGCATTTTGTTTGTTTGTTTTTAGGGGATTTGTTGTCTTTTCCGAACCAGATGGTCTTTTTGGACAAGGTAAACTGATTCAAATTTGGAACGGTCTATTGAAACAAATCCGACCCTTGATTGATTTGTTTAACTCCAAGTTACCCCCACTCCGCTTTGTTTTCGCTTTACCGATTTTAGTTATAGTTTTTTATAGAAATTTGGTTCAGTTAAAAATTTAATAACCAAACGATACTATAATAATTAAATTTAACTTTCAAAATCCTATTTTCAAAAAGTAAATTATGGGTAATCTTTTCGTTATAGATAAAGAAGAACTAGAAATAAATATGACCTGTTGGGTCACCCATTGAGCTCGAGTTAATTGTTTGAAGCGGGGGGGGGGGGGGGGGGGGCAAATACAATTCATTTTTTTTTAAATAGAAAGGCAAAATTCAACTCTTTTTCTCCCTACCTTTCTCCAGCTATGCATTAAATAGAATTGGTGAGCAAATTGCAAATTTCAGATAACTAGTAAATTGAAATGGATTTTTTTTAAACAACTCAGTCCAAATACCAAGGAATATTTTAACATGTATTTTGTGTAATTAAAATACATAGGAAAAAAGCCTTATGGAAACAAACGTTGATTAACTCAGCTTTAGTATAATAATAGTGTTTAAGTCTGTGAAAAAGTGTTCATTCAGAATTAGATGTACACGTAAACTGTGTTTATTTCTTTTTTTTTTTCTATGACATTTTTTAAATGACCAACATTTTGAGATAAACCTCTTTTTCAAAAGAAAATTAAAAATTGTGAGCAGAATTTGTTTTTGCTTGCGTCATCATCGTATCATGTCAATACTGGATCCATCGTTGGGCATCAAATCTTGGTACAAGTTGGTCCATCACTGCAGTCACTGAGGATGTGTTCCATTGTTTGTCTGCGATTTCCACAATTGTTTGTCGTTGCTAGTCTCCACCTGTCAACGTTGCTGGCTGTCCTTCCAACCTTTGCTTTTGCTCGGTTCAGGGTCACCCAGTCTTTCCTTGGGAGATCCGTTTCTTGTGGGAAATGTTCTCGGGGTTCTTGGATAGCTTTGTTCAAGTAGTCATTACAATAAGTCCATCTCTCGACGTGGTTGTTCTGTGACCGTGCAGGGTCAAGGATCTCTTTGGTCAGGAAACTGCTTCTTCGTTTTAATCTGCCTCTTCATTGTCCATGGCCATAGGGGGTGTCTTCTGTCGGTTTCCTGTTTGTGTTTTTTGGATTCTCATATCGAATATGGTGCGGTGCAATGCCAGCCAATCTGTACACCACTGATGAACTTAGTGTCCCAGTGATTCTGCAGCATGCATTATTTAGTGGCAAGTAGCCAAACCACTGTTAATTTCACTGACGGTTTCTTGAAACCAAATGGAGACCGATTGCTACACTATATCCACTTCTGGAAGGATCACTTCTACGTTTTGTTTGCCTATCTGCTGTTATTGGATACGTCATTTCAAATCAAAGTGGGTTTAATAAAAAAGCATCTCCGAGATGTATTTTTCTCTCACAAAACATCAAAAATTATAAGCAATTCCAAGACGTCGAGTTGAGAATGACATGCACACTTCAGAATGGATTAAGACAAATATTTTAACAAATGCATTAGGAGCAACAACAAAAAAATGCACAATGTGCGAATGAAAAATGATTTTTATGTCAAAGAAAAATTAGAAATAAAAAAAATTTAATTACTTGACGAGAATATGAAATGATTAGAGGAATTCAATTACAATAAACCAAATAGGGAAAATAAACAGAAGTGGTGGGGCAGGCGGAATGAGCGACGGAATGAGCTGAGAGAGGAACTGCGAAGAAGGCACAGACGAAATGGACGGCGGGGGGGGGGGCACAGACGAAATGGACGGCAGGGGGGGGCACAGACGAAATGGACGGAAGGGGGGGGCACAGACGAAATGGACGGCAGGGGGGGTACAGACGAAATGGACGGCAGGGGGGGGGGGCACAGACGAAATGAACGGCAGGGGGGGGGGGGCACAGACGAAATGGACGGCAGGGGGGGGCACAGACGAAATGGACGGCAGGGGGGGCACAGACGAAATGGACGGCAGGGGGGGGGGGGCACAGACGAAATGGACGGCGGGGGGGGGGCACAGACGAAATGGACGGCAGGGGGGGGGCACAGACGAAATGGATGGCAGGGGGGGCACAAACAAAATGGACGGCAGGGGGGGCACAGACGAAATGGACGGCAGGGGGGGGCACAGACGAAATGGACGGCAGGGGGGGGGGGCACAGACGAAATGGACGGCAGGGGGGGGGGGACAGACGAAATGGACGGCAGGGGGGGGGGCACAGACGAAATGGACGGCAGGGGGGGCACAGACGAAATGGACGGCAGGGGGGGGGGCACAGACGAAATGGACGGCAGGGGGGGGCACAGACGAAATGGACGGCAGGGGGGGGCACAGACGAAATAGACGGCAGGGGGGGGGGGCACAGACGAAATGGACGGCAGGGGGGGGCACAGACGAAATGGATGGCAGGGGGGGGGGGCACAGACGAAATGGACGGCAGGGGGGCACAAACGAAATGGACGGCAGGGGGGCACAAACGAAATGGACCGCAGGGGGGCACAAACGAAATGGACCGCAGGGGGGCACAAACGAAATGGACAGTAGGAAGGTAAACCCATTTTGTTTTAAATTCTTGCAATATGCCTTATTTTAATAAAACAAAAAGGTCATTTTTTTAAATTTGATATTTGAAAACATTTTATTTCTGTTTTGCACACCAAAGTTTTTAATCTCAGTCAGGCGTGAGGCCGATCCATCTAAATTTTGATGGCAAGTTTAATTACAATAAACGACAAGCCTCATGACATTCATCAGGTGAGAAATTTTTTTTTTTTTTAACTTTTTACATTAAAGTAACAAAAAAGTGTCAAAGAGAGAGGGAAAGAGAGAGAGAGGGGGGTCTACTATGACATCACAAGAAAGTTTAATAAATATTTGGAAATTCACCAAACAGGTAGATTGAATGGACACATTCTTAAGAATAGTTATTCTTTTTTTATCGACCGAATTTCTGATCAGGGTGTAGGAGTCGGAAGGTATGAGGGCAAACTCTGACTCTGAGGATTCTAAAATATCCGACTCAGACTCCTTATTTTAAAGTCTTCTTATAATCAAACTATTTGCTGATTCTTCGGAGATTAAAAAGTCTGAGTCCCACTCCTACCAAAATCTGATTCCGCACCCCTGGTTGTAAGTAACAATTGCTTTAAGTTTATTTCTTTTATACGACAAAAGGTCAGGGATTTGTTCCAGCAAATATTCATCTGATTATCCCAATGTAAATCTTTAGCCCTGATAAAAACGAAAACATGATCTTGCAATCAATTTTGATTACATTCTCAAGTAGATGCATGAAAGAGTGATTTGCAGAAAAAGACATTTTACAAGTCATCTTACTTTTTGGATTATTCAAACAACTATTCTCATCTTGGCCATCATATTCACAACGTTTTTGCCGATGTAACTTCCGACCTTCTCCATTTTATTTTTACTTAAGAACCTTCTAGTCGAACTCTGAAACCTGTTACAGAATTTTAAACAGATCTCTTTATGTGGTATTCAACTTAATCTTTGATTTAATCTGATTGAAATCAGACATCCATCTCCTCTGTAACTTTTAAACGCTAGAAGGTTCAACTGTGCCAAGGAACTGAAAGGCTTGACCACTGCTTCATGTTACTAAATATTAATTTTTGAGCACTAAATCTGAAACTAGCAGCGACTTAAAACTCTACTCAGTGGGAGTATACTGGTTGTGTATCCCTGTCTCAACCAAGGCAATTGGAATCCCCCTTCCATTGGGATATTTATTTACTCCTTCGCTAGGAGTTAGGCACAAGGCCAGTTTTATCTTACTCCCACAAGTAAGATATGACCACAGCTTGGGTCGAGTAAGTGGGGTTAAAAGCCAGCGCTCGAGAGGTGAGCACTCTGGCCATTTAAAAATTGCCTGGGCAGCCCCGTCGGCATTCCCCAGTAGGGGCGCCTCAGACAGTAAGCAATAAACTTACTCCTCCCCAAAGAGGGGAGGCGAAGCCTGGGAGGGTGGACCTCCTAGAACTGCACAGGACAGGCGTGCAGTATCCATCGGAACAGATACTACACTTTGATCTTAGCCAAACAGAATTTGGACTTCACGGTGGGTGGCAAAACACAGACCCAGTGAATAATTCTTTTTTTTTATGAAATAAATAATTTTTTTAAAACCAAAAGGGCAGGTGTAGCCAAAAGGACAGGTAACGCCTTGGTGGACAATCATCTAGATATGATGTCTCGATAAAAATACTGGTCCCCATCACCTCACTAGGTTAGCATCAGGAAGCGCATCCGGCCTATCAAAATTGTGCCTAATTATGAAATATGTTCCAAAATAAATTTATTCAATACACTTTCCAATATACAAAGGGAAGTGTCTGTTTCTCAAATCTTTGTGGTTAATAATAGCTTTCTTCCTATAAGATCAATGTTTAATTCTGGTTTGGGGGGGGGGGGTCTTTGTGTGTGAGACATTGGTCCATGTTGTTAACAACGAAAAGTGTATTTCAATTTAATTTCTTTCAAAAAATAATTTAGCTGAGTTTGAAGATTTAAAAAATAGACACCATCTTAAATAATGACCTAGATAGCAGCAGCAGCCAGTACAAATATTAGATGCTTAGCATTACAAGAGATATAGCCAGCCAAAATAGCTCAGTTGGAAGAGTATCAGACTGTAAATCTAAAGGTTACTGTTTCAATCATAGGTCTCATCTGCTTTTTTTTTGTTGTTGGAAATCTATTATTTACTATTAATACATTATATATTGACATAAGAAATGCAATGGCATCAAGTACTAAAACCAATGCATTTCAGTTTCTTCGTAGACAAGTCAGCTATTTTAATATTTTCTATTAGGTGAATAAAAAAAAGCACTGAATTTGTTTGATCTTTCGAAGATTTACAGCAATTTTGAAACATTTAAACTGTTCAATAAAAATTAATTTCAACTAGCTTTAAAATTCTTAGCAAATTCTCATTTAATTAAAAGATTGAAAGTTTGGGAAGCTATTTACAGCCATTTTATAAATACAGACATTAACAAAATTAGTTATAATTTTATAACAATTTTGTTCAATTAATAATTTCAAGTAAACTTTCAAAATTATATTTAAAAACAAAAAAAAAATAATATTTTGATAAAAACTTTAAAAAACGGCAGAGTTAAAAAATACAAAATAAAATCAAAATAAAAACACTCCCGGAAAACGCTGGGTATGGACAGTTAAAATTTTATAAAATAGTATACACATTATTTACTAAAACGAACTTTAAAAAAATCCTATTTAAAAAATAATTTAATTTTGTAATTAAAATGCATTTCCATTTCTTTGTAAATAAGTTAGCCATTTTAATCTTTTGTTTTAATGTTTTTTTAAAAAATGAATTACTTTGTGACCTTTCAAAATCTGAAGAAAACATTCAAACTGTTGAATAGAAAGTCATTTAAACTGGCTTTAAAATTCTTAGTAAATCCTTATGTATTGAAAGTTTTGGAAGCTTTTTACATCCAATTCTTCTTCTATTCATTTAAAATCACTTTTCCCTTGTTCAGACGTTTTCTGGTATCACGATTTAGCAGATCAGCTGCCTCCAGATTCCACTCTGAGCTCTTGCCTAATCACTTGCTTCCAAGATTTCCTTGGTCGGACAATCTTCCTGCGATTTAAGCCATCCATGTTTCTACAGTGGTTTATTCAGGCGAATGAATGCTCCACATGATCATACCAACATAACCGATTCGTTCGTCTTTAGGATAATCTCTTTGCTGGGCAAATGCAGATCCATCTAGTCATGGATCTGCCATTGCGTTACAGTCGGGTGAGTGAGACCCCAGCATTCACTGCCATATCCCATGATGCTCTTGACACAGCTGCTATACAACTTACCAATTATTTTATAAATAGAGATTAAAACGTTAACAATTAGTTATAGTTTTAAGAATTTGATTCAATTAATAATTTTAATAAGATTGGAGAAGTCGCCATAATTGCTGAGAACAGGGAGACATTTATTACTGAAGCAAAATAATTTAAAAAAAAATTTTTTTTTTTTTTTTTTTTTTAATTATTTTGCTTTAGTCTCCCTGTTCTCAGCAATTATGGCTACTTCTCCAATCTTATTAAAGTTTATATTGAAATTTTGTACCTGCAAAAATCTAATTAATAATTCATGACAAAATGTAATAATTAAATTTAAATCTCAAAAATCCTATTTTTAAAAAAAATGAAAGTAAAAAAAACTCATGGGGAAACGCCGGTGACAACAGCTAGTACATAATAAAATGATTAAATTTAAGATCTATTTTCTTTAACCGTGGAAATTCCACAAGCCCTGCTCGCGTGATTTCATCTCCTGTCATTTTATTATCTTTACTGAATAAAAGAAATGAAAGAATATATTTGTTTATGAAACAAATGTGAAACTTTAGAAGTGGCAAAACGAAGAAGGAAACAAAAAACGAAAAGAAAACAAATTCTTTTTAGCCAATCAGGAAAAAATTCAAAACCGGATGAACATCCTCTCAACAATTCTGTTCATTGCAGGTCACGTTGAAAGAATGAATGAGAGTTCTTAAGTTTGTAGATGTAAGACAATTGAAGTAGCAGGTTCAGCTGACAGGGGAATGCCAAAGAAAACATGGGAGGAGGTAATAAAAATGGACCTGATGGATAAATAAAGACCTGGCCAGAGATAGGTTAGTTTGGAAGTCAATTTCTAAGAGCAGTCCAACGCATGTAAAACGAACATTAAACTGAATATGAATATGATGATGATGAATTTCAAGTATTAACAGAAATCTATATGGGTCTTTTCCCAAGGTTTTCATAGCCAAGCGGTGGCAATACTGAAGAGAGACACGCTCCCAACTAACATATAAAGTTATCTTGTGAGATTTTATAAGTTGGACCTAAATAGCATTTAAGCTGACATAAACTTTGATTCTGACTAGCCAATTGTTGCACTATATTATTGGGACTATAATAACATACTTCACTACAGTTTTTTTTTTTATCTCCCTCCCACAGCGATAAGATGTGACACAAGGCCAGAAAGTGGGATTGAAAAGCCAGCGCCCTACAGGAAGAGCACTCCGGCCTACAAAAAATGCCTGGGCAGCCCCATCACCATTCCCTGGTAGGGCCGCCTAAGGCGATTAGAAATAAACTAACCTCTTCTCAAAGGGTGAGAAGGCAAAGCCTGGGAGAGTGGACCTCCTATAATTGCACAGGACAATCTCTAAAACAGGCAGAATCAAGGACCAAAGGCCAAGGCGGCACCGGTCTAAGGGGTGTAGCATCCATCGCACACTACACTTTAATCTCAGCCAAAAGTCAGAATTTATTAAAAAAATTATGTACTTCCACCCGGATTACTGGTAATATGGAAACATTTTTCAATTATGACAAAAAAAAATTAGCAAGGAGGATAACTCATATCTTTAATTGGAGGAATTTAAGAGAGTTGTCTTCCTTACAACTAATTTCTTTTTAAGTTTAAAAAATGCAAAAACAAATAAAAATTAAAAACTAAAATGACTTCAGTGTATCCCGAGCAATGCTGGGTCGGTACAGTTTTATCATATAATAATGTATGGAATCTAAATTGTTGTCAGTCTGTTTTATTAAGTTGTTCGGAAAATAATTTAAAATTTCGGAAGCAATAATGTATTCATTGAGATCATGTTCTCCGACCGTTGAAATACTGACATCAAGTGCCTTAGAACATTCGATACTTTTACATGTGTTTTGTTCAACAATTGCTTTCAACCGTTCATTGTTAAAAGTGCATGGCCGTCCTCTATCTTCCTCATCTTGATACTCTTAATTACAACTACGGAACTTCTGAAATCACTTTTGTACTGTCCGATCACTTGTGGACCCATCTCCCCAGGGTCTGTTGATATCGGTCGACCACTAAGTTCGAGATGA
Organism: Sepiola atlantica; assembly: GCA_963556195.1. Lineage (NCBI taxonomy): Eukaryota > Metazoa > Mollusca > Cephalopoda > Sepiida > Sepiolidae > Sepiola > Sepiola atlantica. Next base: position 25,261,321 of record OY744554.1, on the reverse strand, counting down.
TGATACAACAGTGGGTTTTGTTCTACAATTATTTTCGAACGTTCATTGTCAAGAGTGCATGGCCGTCCTCTACCTTCTCCATTTTTAAGGCTCTCATTACCACTAGGAATTTCTGAAACCACTTAAAAATTCAAAGCTAAAATGATTTTACTGCATCCCAAGCAACACCGGATAGATACAGCGAGTTTAAATATATAAATACATTGGGTTTCATTAACTTTGCTCTACTGACCAATGAACATTGACCAATGAAAAGAAGAAAATGAAAACAAGTTTTATTGTTTGCTTTGTTGACCCTCCATATAAAATGTATGCGAGCCATCACTCAGAATTAACTTTGCCATTTCAAATAATGTTGACAGGTATGGTGACTCCTGACGAAGCTATTAAAAAAATTACAATTCATTTTTTTTTTTTCAACAAGATTATTCAACCATTGACCAACGTTACTTACACTGGGATGTTTCGATACAATAGAGCCCCCCCCCCTCACACACAAGGATAGACTGTTAATGTTTTATTTCTGTTTTGTGGGATTTGTTTTGTTAGTTTTAACAAAAAGATTTTCTGAATAGAAAAATAATAAACCTGTGAACAATAGACGTATCTCGCATAATTACGCTGTTGAATTTTACGTGGCTGAATACTGCGATCACTCACAATTGTTCAATTCATGTACGAAAAAATATAAAATATATCATCCACTCTAAAATAACGAGCAATGTGTATTATATATATATATATATATCTCCGTACCATCACACAAAAGTTAGTAAAAAAAATCTATTTCAAGTATTTAAGGGAATTGAGAAAGCTAATCTATTTCCAATTTTTTTTCTATCTGCTTACTATACAGATTTAAACGTTTTTTTTTTGGGGGGGGGCTTTTTAAAACTTTTCAGTTTTCTTTCTCTTTAATATTTCTTTTTATTAACTTCACTAATTCAGCTATGATTTTATATGAATATTTCTGTGAATAATTTTTCCCATCATATTTGATAAGAGAATAAATGATATTTGATAAGAGAATAAATGTGAATTGTGCATTGAGAACAACGAAATGAAAGTTTGGTTTGAGTTTTTAAACTTCTCGGAAAGTCAGCAAAATGCCAAATAGCAACGGTCCAATAATAATATCTTACATGAGATGAAATGTGAGTTAATCAATGTTTGTTTCCCTAAGGCTTTTTTCTTATATACTTTAACTAGAAGAATACCCGTCCTAAATAGAGCAGTTTTGCACCACTTTTATGTCCTCTTACGAAGATTAAAATCAAGAGTTCTACTGAACCTTATGTCGAGAATCTGTATTTCAATTTTTATCAAAATCCATTACATGATTTTGATTCTAGAAAATATCTAAAATGTCTTAAGGGTTCTTAAGAAACTGAAATTCAAGGAATCTTGCTTAATTGGTGTCTAATGACTATGGATCAAATTCAATGCAAATCTGAAATATTTAAATTTTCAAATCAGAGGTTGTGTCCAAATACTCCAAAGAAACTGAAATTTGGGGAATATTTACTAATTGATGTCTAATATCTACTGTTAGAATTTTTTTTTTTAAATCGGAAGTATCTGAATTTTTAATCCCTCTTTGTTCCCTTTACATAAAGCTAAATTGAATTAGATATAGCCCACATTACCCACTGTTACGTATAACAAGTGTGCTCCAAAATTTATAATGATCAGTTAATTAGTTTAGGAGCAATATATGAATAAACATATCCTCTTACCTAACTATATATAGATACATGCTAAAATACACACTACAACATACCTTATTTCTGAGATTGAGTTATGTTTGAAAGAAGTTTGATTTGTTTTAATTAGTTGTAATTTATAATTAACTGAACAAGTCACCTAGCTTTACCTTAGCTATCTATGTATTTCTCTTGCCATTACTCACTATGTTGATTCAACCACTCTAATATTTCTTAATGTCTGTGTGAGCATTTAGAGAAAGAGTGACTCTCTTTTTTAGCGTGGCCATCAAATTTACATATGTGTGTCTGCAGACACGGCAAACACCTATGTAAATTAGATGGCAAAATAATAAGCTCCTTTACTTCTATAGAAGAAGAATAAAGAATAATAATACTTCTATATAATAACATTAATAATATAGAAGTAAAAAGACTTATGTTAATATTTTAGCTATGACGTTAACATAATATTTAAAGTAGTTATCACAAACCAGCCTAGAGTTTAGTGTGAAAAAATGAGTAAATATAGTGAAATTCCCTTCAAATTTAAACTTGTGATAATTCATTAATTTTGGGGATATTTAGATCAAATTTGAATGTGAACAAAATTAAATCTTTTCTCTTTATACAATGTACAATTATTTCTCTTTTGTCATTAATAGTTTTTATTCCTTCGGTTATTTCAAGTTAGGTTACTATTTTCAGTGACGGGTGATTTATTTTTTATGTTGGTGTTTTTAAACTGAATCTGCACAATATTGTGTTTCTATGCATATAAAAACAGTCCCATCTTAAAAAATAAACACTTGTCAATATGGTTGGCTTAATATAAGGTTTTAAGTTGTCTTTCACAAAAAAAAATAAACACTGGTCAATATGGTTGGCTTAATATAAGGTTTTAAGTTGTCTTTCACAACAAAAAAATAAACACTGGTCAATATGGTTGGCTTAATATAAGGTTTTAAGTTGTCTTTCACAACAAAATAATAAACACTCGTCAAGATGGTTGGCTTAATATAAGGTTTTAAGTTGTCTTTCACAACAAAAAAATAAACACTCGTCAAGATGGTTGGCTTAATATAAGGTTTTAAGTTGTCTTTCACAACAAAATAATAAACACTCGTCAAGATGGTTGGCTTAATATAAGGTTTTAAGTTGTCTTTCACAACAAAAAAATAAACACTCGTCAAGATGGTTGGCTTAATATAAGGTTTTAAGTTGTCTTTCACAACAAAAAAATAAACACTCGTCAATATGGTTGGCTTAATATAAGGTTTTAAGTTGTCTTTCACAACAAAAAAATAAACACTCGTCAAGATGGTTGGCTTAATATAAGGTTTTAAGTTGTCTTTCACAACAAAATAATAAACACTCGTCAAGATGGTTGGCTTAATATAAGGTTTTAAGTTGTCTTTCACAACAAAAAAATAAACACTCGTCAAGATGGTTGGCTTAATATAAGGTTTTAAGTTGTCTTTCACAACAAAAAAATAAACACTCGTCAATATGGTTGGCTTAATATAAGGTTTTAAGTTGTCTTTCACAACAAAAAAATAAACACTCGTCAAGATGGTTGGCTTAATATAAGGTTTTAAGTTGTCTTTCACAACAAAATAATAAACACTCGTCAAGATGGTTGGCTTAATATAAGGTTTTAAGTTGTCTTTCACAACAAAAAAATAAACACTCGTCAATATGGTTGGCTTAATATAAGGTTTTAAGTTGTCTTTCACAACAAAAAAATAAACACTCGTCAAGATGGTTGGCTTAATATAAGGTTTTAAGTTGTCTTTCACAACAAAATAATAAACACTCGTCAAGATGGTTGGCTTAATATAAGGTTTTAAGTTGTCTTTCACAACAAAAAAATAAACACTGGTCAATATGGTTGGCTTAATATAAGGTTTTAAGTTGTCTTTCACAACAAAATAATAAACACTCGTCAAGATGGTTGGCTTAATATAAGGTTTTAAGTTGTCTTTCACAACAAAAAAATAAACACTCGTCAATATGGTTGGCTTAATATAAGGTTTTAAGTTGTCTTTCACAACAAAAAAATAAACACTCGTCAAGATGGTTGGCTTAATATAAGGTTTTAAGTTGTCTTTCACAACAAAATAATAAACACTCGTCAAGATGGTTGGCTTAATATAAGGTTTTAAGTTGTCTTTCACAACAAAAAAATAAACACTGGTCAATATGGTTGGCTTAATATAAGGTTTTAAGTTGTCTTTCACAACAAAATAATAAACACTCGTCAAGATGGTTGGCTTAATATAAGGTTTTAAGTTGTCTTTCACAACAAAAAAATAAACACTCGTCAATATGGTTGGCTTAATATAAGGTTTTAAGTTGTCTTTCACAACAAAATAATAAACACTCGTCAAGATGGTTGGCTTAATATAAGGTTTTAAGTTGTCTTTCACAACAAAAAAATAAACACTCGTCAATATGGTTGGCTTAATATAAGGTTTTAAGTTGTCTTTCACAACAAAAAAATAAACACTCGTCAAGATGGTTGGCTTAATATAAGGTTTTAAGTTGTCTTTCACAACAAAATAATAAACACTCGTCAAGATGGTTGGCTTAATATAAGGTTTTAAGTTGTCTTTCACAACAAAAAAATAAACACTGGTCAATATGGTTGGCTTAATATAAGGTTTTAAGTTGTCTTTCACAACAAAATAATAAACACTCGTCAAGATGGTTGGCTTAATATAAGGTTTTAAGTTGTCTTTCACAACAAAAAAATAAACACTCGTCAATATGGTTGGCTTAATATAGGGTTTTAAGTTGTCTTTCACAACAAAAAAATAAACACTCGTCAATATGGTTGGCTTAATATAGGGTTTTAAGTTGTCTTTCACAAAAAAAAATAAACACTCGTCAATATGGTTGGCTTAATATAAGGTTTTAAGTTGTCTTTCACAAAAAAAAATAAACACTCGTCAATATGGTTGACTTAATATAAGGTTTTAAGTTGTCTTTCACAACAAAAAAATAAACACTCGTCAATATGGTTGGCTTAATATAAGGTTTTAAGTTGTCTTTCACAAAAAAAAATAAACACTCGTCAATATGGTTGGCTTAATATAAGGTTTTAAGTTGTCTTTCACAACAAAAAAATAAACACTCGTCAATATGGTTGGCTTAATATAGGGTTTTAAGTTGTCTTTCACAAAAAAAAAAATCCAAGTTGAAAAATTATATATATACATATATAAAATAGAACCAGTTTTTCCCCTATTTCTTTAATCTTAATAGCTTTGTTAGCAAAAGGTGCATATTTAAAACTTGAGTCAGTTTTGGCAAATACTTCTCGGTATTTTTCATTTCCAATCGATGAAATCAAATTTCATCCGATCAACAGTTTGTCTTTGACTACTAATATCATAGAGGAAGTTGGAGGAGATAACCCTCTCTGTTTCAAGTCCTTTTCTTGCCACCAATGACACCATGAAGAAATCTGGAAGAAACCTAACTAAAATCAATTCTTCAAATTTTTTACTAATAGTACCCTCCCTTTTTTTCATAAGTTATTTCCCTAAATTGTATGTTATTTGATCTACTTATGCAACATTCCCATAGCATGCATTATAATCTGTGTATTAATAACACTAGTGCAGTGGGCAAACCGATAAGACAGCAGTCTGCTAAGAAACGATTCAGAGTTCAATTCCCGTCTAAGGACACAAATCTTTTTTACATTTATTACTTTAAAATCGCGATTGACTTAAAAGTGAAAAGTGAAAAAATAAATGTCCGACCGTTTTTTTTTCGATCCTGAACCAGCTTTCGTGACGTTCGACTCGGAATCGTTCTGGCTGTCCTACGCAAACGCCCGAGTGTTGACGAGCTGAAGCAGCGAGCAGCCGATAACTTTGTTACAAATTGAAAATAAGTGCTTTCGAAGACGGATTTTTGTCAGGAAGTTTTTTTGAAGAAAATAAATCCAAAATGAATTACGAACAGCTTTGCACTGCAGTATCATCGCGAGCAAGTAAAAATAAATAATAAAATTTTAAAAAATATGTTGTGATAAAAGTAATTTTGGTACTTTTTTTTTTCTTCAAAAAAATTCCTTGTAAATAAAAATACAGTATTCATTTTATAACAGTAACCTCGCTATGTTTTTTTTTCCTGTTGTTTCTTTCAAAAAAAAATTAATGTAAATATGTTTAATTTTCTTTTAAAAAATTCCTTACCCTAACAAAAAAAAAAAAAAAAAATTATCATAGGACGCAGCACCGTATCAAAAATGTCGTCTGGTACAAATCGGCTCGTCAACTCTCGGACGTTTGCGAAGAACAGCCGAACGCTTCCGAGTCGAACGTCACAAAAACTGGTTCAGGATCGATAAGAGCACCTTTTTTTTTGCTATTTTTTGGTTTCCACAGCCTTCGTGTTTTACAAAAGGTTTTGTAAAACAACACCATTTGTCAAAAACAAATGGTACTTATACAGAATTTAAACCGGACTGTTTTTTAACCCTAATCTAAATTTTAGGTTTAGTTCGGTAAAAGTCGCTGTAGAAGAATCAAGCAAATAAAATCACTCCGTCCAATAAATGATATACTTTTTTTTAGGCTATACATGTGAACACCCTGAAAAACTTGGTGGAAAGAAAATAAAAATATTTTAGAATTTAGAGTGGGGGAACAGTTTCGCAAATAAATTTAACATAAAATGATCCCCTATTTCCGAGCTATTCTTGCGTTTTATAGCAGTTAACCATTTTTTTTTTTTTGCATTAGGAGATAAATCCTGTGCGTTTTGTTTTTTTAAGAAGGGGGTCTATTTTTTTTTTTTTTTGGCAATTACGTGTGGGTTTACGACTTTGCTACTCTGGTTTAAGGTTAGTGGTAATTTTTAAAAAATAGTTAACTACACAGTGCTCGAAAAAGCTAGATTGGCCCGGAAATGGACGATCATTTTATGCTAAACTAGAATTTCATTGGGAGTAGTTGAGGGTGTTGATCTTTATAGATCAACACTCTCAACTACCATAATAAAAATCAACAATTTAGAAAAATAAATACAATCCATTATCCAATAATATCGATAATAATAAGTGCTTCCACAAAATTTGAACTGAACCAAACTGCCTTTTGCCAGGATTAAACCTAAGGGTTAAAGTAAAAAAAAAATGTAAAAAAACAGTTCGGTTCAAATTCTGTAGACCTACCAAAAGATAAAAGGGTGCTTTTACATGTGAAAATCACAGTTCCAATTAAATTAACCGGGAAACTCTTTGATATACTTATGTATCAAACAAAAATAGGCATGTACACCAAAAATTAGCAAAAACTATCGAGTATATTTTTAATCAAAAATAAAAATCCGTTATATCGTTTTTTTTCGTGTTCCGCCATTGATTCGAGCGAAAAACACGAAATTCAAGGGGAGATAACTCAGTCTGTCATATTAACAAGTTATAAATCAATGGCAGTCATAAAAATAGGATGAAACTGATGTTTATTTTTAATTAAAATTCTACTCGATCATTTTTCCTACTTTTTGGTGAGGATACGCATTTAAATCTGCTGCGTAAGTATATAATACTTTTTTTTTATGGTATTGTAGAAGCGCCGATAAAAGGTATAAACGCAAAATAGTCATCTAAAAATTTAATAGCGATTCCCGAATTTCGCCGACAAATTACGGACATTGCCGAGACATGCAGACGATAAATTGTTGAGGCAAATATTTGGAAAACCCGACCCTTTCGCCAGTTTACTTTCATAAAAATCCCCAGTTCCAATTTATCGGCTTCCGCCCTTAATTTTCAGTTACCCCCCCCCCCCCAAAAAAAAAGACACTAACACTAAGTCCAGGTGATAACAGAGACCCCTCCCCCCCCCCCCTAAAAAAAAAAAAGAAAGAAAACAATGCCTTCTTCTGGTCAATCAAGAAAAAAATACACAACAAATTGTTCGCAAAAAGAAAAAAAAAAAATGTTCGTTCGCCGAACGTTCGGGTAGCTACGTACGTCACGACTAGGGAATCTCCGTAAGTGCTGAAATTTTTATAAGACTATTCTGTACTAGCACAAAAATAAATAAAATGCAATGTAAATATATCGGTAATTGTTTTCACGAACCCGGGTTTCATTTGTATAGTCGCATTTCGGTTATTTTCGTGACTCGTTACCGTATTTTGCCGAGCCAATATCGGCAGCCATGGGGGTCGATCTATACAAGAACCCTTACATAATGACAATGAAGGAAGTCGTAATTTTTATTATTATTTGTACTTTTTGCTGGCAATAATTTGTTTGTACTCGAACAAAATGAGGACAAATCGGCCGCACCAAAAAAAAAGTGAGAGATTTTAATTGTTTCTTCTGCCGACAACCGCAACAAAATGGCCTGTTTAGTTTTGTGGCGATTATTAAACTTGAGTTATAAATAAATTGATTACTTACATTGGTTCAGGAAGGATAATAATAAAACCATCTTATTGTCTTGGAAGTAAGTGGAAATGTTGGAATTGTAAAAACACATTGGAAGAGAGAGAAGGTCATTTGAGGGTTAACACCGGCGGTGTTTACTCTCTTTAAGTTCCTTATTTTTACAAGGGACAAACGTTTCTACCCGGTGTTGAGGGGTACTGACTCCCATGCATTACTTACTCTTTTCGGTGGCACCGAAGGGTTTACCCCATCCTCGTTAAGAGGGGTGTCGTAAATACTGACAAACGTTTGGTAAATTTGTAGATGAGCACGCTCAGATAAATCACCCCCACCTAAAACAAAAATGAGATTCTACTTTTTTTAGGCAATTACGTGTGAACACCCAGAAAAAAATGGCGAAATAAAAAAAGCAATTATTTTAGAATTTAGAGTGGGTGGTTCAGTTTCGCATATAAATTTAACGTAAAATGATCACCGATTTCCGAGACATTCTGGAATCGAAAAGCGTTTTAGGATAGTTGTGCTGGAAAAAAACTCACTTAACCCTACCAGTAACCCTAAATCCGAGTAGCACTACCCTAAAAACCTTTAACTCTTGTACTAACCCTAAGTCCGAGTGGCAAGCCGCCACAACCTCGAAAAAATCTTCTCTTACCCATACCACTGACACTAAGTTCGAGTGGCAAGCACTCCCTGAATTTATCTCCCTTAGAAAAAGAGTTTTTGTTAATTGCCCTAAAAAACTATCCGTTTGAATATGGTTTGGAAATGGGTGATGATTTTACGTTAAATTTATTTGCGAAACTGATTTCCCCAAAATTCTAAAGTAGAATCTCACTTTATTTTATTTTTTTTTTTTTGTGGGGGGGGGGGGATATTTTACTGAGGGTGCTTATCTATGATAATACCAACGTTTGTTTAGGGCCACTTTGTGTTGTTTCTCTCAAGAAGTCATCCTCCCAGACATTACCTCCTTCTTTTGGGGACGTTGGGGGGGGGGGGTATTGCCGATCGCCTGGAGCGCCTTATGGAGGAATGCCGACGGGTTATTTTCAGGCAACTTGCGTACTTGTGGCGCCCATTGTCTACCCCACATTAAAGCTCCACATTGTGTCACATCCGGCTCTCGTGGGGAGGTTAGTAAATAGAAACAAAAGTTTGTTTAGGGCGACATGGCATCGTTTCTATCGCGAGGTCATCCTCCCAGGCATTAGCTTCTCCTTTTGAAGTGCGGGTGGATTACAGTACAATGCAATAAAAAAGCTAAATTGACCACTTAGGGTCACTAAAAGTTGAAGGGTGGGTCATTAACAAAATGGCCGACCCACAATACAAAAGAAAAACAGGTGCTTATGCTGATTAGCGGCCAAATAAAAAATTATTTTTATATAAAAACAATAATATATACTTATTCAGCATTATATTCTTACTCACTGTACGAAAAAGTAGAAAAAATTATCCACTAGAACTTTAATTACAAGTATTTTTCCATTCTGCGTATCATAACAGCGACTCGTTCAGTAAGCTTCCATCTTGTTTTTTAAAAAGATTTCAAGGGCAGATAACTGAAATCTTCTTAAAACCAAGATGGAAGCTTACTGAACGAGTCGCTGTTATGATACGCAGAATGGAAAAATACTTGTAATTAAAGTTCTAGTGGATATTTTTTCTACTTTTTCGTACAGTGAGTAAGAATATAATGCTTAATAAGTATATATTATTGTTTTTATATAAAAATTATTTTTTATATGGCCGCTAATCAGTATAAGCACCAAAAAACATAGGGCAAAGAGGCAGACAGATAATGCGATACGAGAGGTTTTTTGTGTTTTTTTTCGTATAGACACCCGGAATTAGGGTTAGTGGTGGGCTTATACAAAGGCGACTATTTTTTTGTTGTTTTTTGTTATTGTTTTTTTTTTTTTTTTACTTTTAACAGTAACACTGACATCTTAGTTGAATGTAAATATTATTTATTAAATAAAAACAATAAAACATTTATTTTATTGTGTTTTTTTTTATTGTAAACGTACTTTTGTTTTATGTAATATTGTTTTTTTCATTTAGTTTTTTAGTTCATTTGTGTAAATTGTTACATTTCATGCGAACAGTTTTCTTTTTGTTTTTTAAATTATTTTTTAGTTTCAACGTGATTTGTCTCGAGTCTTGTGAAATGCATATTGTACAAATAGAATAAACAAGGAATAAATTACGATAAAATAGTGGTGAAAAGTTTTCACTGAAAACGTAACAATATTTTATTTAAAGAAAGATGTTTTTAGCTGTTTTGCGTGCATATGTGCAAGTTGTATTGTGTTAGTATGAGAGATTGTGCAGTTTATATAAGCAGAAAATGTTGCTGATGGAGAGATGTATATGTATGTGTGTGTGTGTGTGTGAGAGAGAGAGAGAGACAAAGAGAGTGTAACAGCAGTAGTAGTAGTTTAACTGTTTTTAAGCTGTTTATTCGAATCTTTGGTCGAGATCAAAGTGTAGTATCTGTTCCGATGGATACTGCACCCTATAGACTGGTATTGTCTTGTCCTTCGGGGCTTGATTTACGCCGGTCAATGGGTCTGCCTTGTGCAGTTCTAGGAGGTCCACCCTCCCAGGCTTTGCCTCCTCTCTTTGGGGGGGAGTAAGTTTATTGCTTACTGCCTGAGGCGCCCCTACCGGGGAATGCCGCCGGGGCTGCCCAGGCAATTTTTAATGGCCAGAGTGCTCACCTCTCGGGCGCTGGCTTTTCAAACCCCACTTTCCCGACCTGACCTTGGGTCACATCTTATTTGTGGGAGTAAGATAAAAACTGGCCTTATGCCTAACTCCTGGAGAGGAGTAAATCAATATTGAATCTTGGCCTTTTGGCCAAGATCAAAGTGTAGTATCTGTTCCGATGGATACTGCACCCCATACTGGTATTGTCTGGTCCTTCAGGCCTTGATTTACGCCAGTCAATGGGTCTGTCCTGTGCAGTTCTGGGAGATCACTCTCCCAGGCTTTGCCTCCCCTTTTTGGGGAGGATTAAGTTTATTGCTTAATGTCTGAGGCCCTCTGCCCAGGCAATTTTTTAAATCACCCTAGCACTCCTCACATTCTACTGTGTGGGACGTAGATAAATAGGGGGATTCGAATAGGCTATTTTGCCGGGACCGGCAGAATAACGATGGGGCTGTTATTTTGCTGGTTCATGTTTATTTAACCGAACTGTTACAGTTACAGTGAAGATTTCACGAGTCAACTTAACTGCCCGTTTATTTTTATTTCAACATTTTTCCAATAAAAAAAGAAATAATTAAAACTTCTGATTATTTTTTTAAAATTAAATAAATAATTCATACGGCGATTTTCGCCACGACTTACGAAAAAATAAGTTTTATTTCACCATAGACTAAGTAACTACGATGAATTTTTATGTCCATTTAAATGCATTTACATATTGTTTTTATTGTAAAAAAAATACAAATTATGTTTTTAAGTACAAATAATTCGCTTTGAAACCCGTTTATGTCTACTTTTTTTTTTAATATAACTCTTTCCTGGATTACCTCACAATGTTTGTTTGCGTTAAAATTCGTCGTTACATGTAACAGTTGAAATTATTGACAATTACTACTGTTGTTATTTTATCGCAAGAAAAACATTCAATTTAATGGTTAATTTAGTGAAATGATGACAAATAGTCCTAACATTTATCTTAAAAGATAGTTAAAAATCAGTTTCAAAATTGCTGTTTAGACTGTTTATAAAATTACACATACTGTTGAAAAAAAAAGTATATCTGATTTAATTTCTTTAGCGACTTATCTTTAATTATTTTTAATAATCAGATTTCTTCACAAGAGTTATTTAAATGAAAACTTTTTTTTTCTTTAATAACTAAAACATCTTTTATCCGACGCAAATCTTCTATATAAAATTGAATGTGTGTGTGTGTGTGTGTGTGTGTGTGTGCCCTATAGAAAAGAATGTTAGAGAATATAGATACAATATAAAAGTGTATTATTATGTAAAATTCACAGAGTAAGTTGATGGGCGTATTCCCGAATCTATAAACCCACCCCTTAAGGGGTCCATGGGGCAGATTTCATCATTCAGTTATTTTTCATTATATTTTATAGTAATTGAAATTGCTGAGTCATATTGTAATTTAATTACGTAATAATTTGAAATAACTTTTAATTTTATTTAACGTTTCTTAGCGTCGATTCTATTTACATGGAGGGGGTAAGAAACTATGCGATGGTCCACCACTAGCCGCCACTGACCGTCACTCTGTATGTACACAATTACATGTACATTATATAATATCTTATATAAGAAAAGTATTCGGCGTTGTCCGGCAAATTATACCTCAAGTACATAAAACAATTTATGGTTCTTAATGAAATTTATTTGTTAGAGGATAGCTAAGGAAGAACGATAACTCACGTTTAAAACAATTTTGGTTTTTAAAACAAGGTTAGAGAATATACATAACATATAAAAGTGTATTCTCATGTAAAATTCACAGAGTAAGATGATGAGAGTATTGCCGAATCTATAAACCCACCCCTTAGGGGTCCATGGGGCATATTTCATGAGGGGGGCTCGTTTTCAGTTATTTTTCATGAATGAATCTCTACACCCACCCCTTAGGGGTCTATGGGGCAGATTTTATCAGGGTGGGGGTCGTTTTCAGTTATTTTTCATTCTATTTTATAGTAATTAGAAAATGATGAGTCATATTTTTCTTTAATTACGTAATACTTTGAGATAACATTTAATTTTATTTAACGTTTCTTAGCGTCAATTCTATTTACCTGGAGGGGGTAAGAAACTATGGGAATGTCGGCCACTAGCCGCCACTGACCGCCACTCTGTACGTACACAAATACATGTACATTTTATGATATCTTACATAAAAAAGTATTCGGCATTGTCCGGCAAATTATACCTCAAGTACATAAAACAATTTATGGGTTTTAATGAAATTTATTTGTTAGAGGATAGCTAAGGAAGAACGATAACTCACGTTTAAAAACACAATCTAGGTTTGTTTTAAAAAAGTTAGAGAATATAGATAAAATATAAAAGTGCATTCTCATGTAAAATTCACAGAGTAAGATGATGAGAGTATTGCCGAATCTATAAACCCACCCCTTAGGGGTCTATGGGGCAGATTTTATCAGAGGGGGGCGGTTTCAGTTATTTTTCATTCTATTTCATAGTAATTAGAAAATGCTGAGTCATATTTTGCTTTAATTACGTAATACTTTGAGATAACATTTAATTTGATTTAACGTTTCTTAGCGTCAATTCTATTTACATGGAGGGGGTAAGAAACTATGCGAAGGTCCACCACTAGCCGCCACTGACCGCCACTCTGTACGTACACAAATACATGTACATGTACATTATATAATATCTTATATAAGAAAAGTATTCGGCGTTGTCCGGCAAATTATACCTCAAGTATATAAAACAATTCATGTTTTTAATGAAATTTATTTGTTAGAGGATAGCTAAGGAAGAACGATAACTCACGTTTAAAAAGACAATTTAGGTTTGTTTAAAAAAGGTTAGAGAATATAGATAACCTATAAAAGTGTATTCTTAGGTAAAATTCACAGAGTAAGATTATTTATTTTCATTATATTCTGAAATAGGGGGGGGGGGGCAGAACATAGGTATAGACCGGACAATTTGTCCTTCTCGGCATTGTTCGAGATCAATAATTATTATTAACATTATTTTTATTAATACTTTGATTTTACCGCTACTTTTGGCAGTTCTGTGAAGACCTCCTTACTAACATTACAGTATTAAAAGATAAAGGAAGAAATATAAAGAGACGGTTAGGGGGAGAGAGAGGCGGGAGGATAGAAGTTTTAACATCAAAATGTTACATATATTATTTAACTTCTATTTTTTTATGTCCCGAAGCAATAAATGTAAGATTACACTATTACATTTAAAGCAGATGGCTCCGGGGAGAAATGAATTACATTATTATTAGTTTTTAACATATTTAAGCAAGAGAAGAATCATATGGGAAAAAGGAAAATAGAGGGTTAAAGGAGGGAGGGAAATAATGGTGACCAGGGAAAGAGAGACGGCTAGAGAAAGAAGAGAGATTGAAGTTTTTATATAAAGAAGTTAAACACACTTTAATTTCTACTACTTTTTTTTATCGCCCCGGGCAACGCCGGATAGCCCTGCTAGTTACTTCTAAATCCGACTAAAGAATCTAATTGTCTGTAATATTTTCGTTCATTTAATTAATTTTTACTTTTAATGTTTTTCGTATTAAAAGCAGATATTTCTTTTCTATTCAAAAGATTAAAATAACCGACAGAATAACAACTGATGATGACGATGAAAATAAATTGTTATTAAATATTTGTTCCTTCATATTTGTTATTTCATTACCCTTTCTTTCACAAAGTCATAACAGTTAGGTTAAAAAAACATTAGCTGGCAAAATAGCCTCTTCCTTGTTTATTGCTCTTGTTCCTCAGAAGCTGTTGGCAATGCTGATGATTGAGATTTGCACTGGCATGGCAGAACATATTAGTAGTGTTGTTGTCCCATGCACATTGGATTACATCATTAAAGATGACATTATCCATTAAAACAGGGATACTGGGAGTAACCTTGTACAGTGGATGATGTCACAAAACCAAGACATTATTCCCTCAAAGAAGAAGACAAGATCGTTTGTGGCGTTGTATCAAGACATACTTTCGGAAATGAAGAAAAATAAAAGATAGAATTTAACAAAAAAATTATCTGGCCTGGAAACTTCATGTTTACCCCCCCCCCCCCCTCTAAAAAAAAATGATATTTAAAATGAAAATGAGGAAAAAGTGTGGAATTATCGTTTGATGCATGTAGGTCAAAATATATCAGTACATGTAGGTCAAAATATGTAAGTGCACGTCTTTTCTTTTAATCTGAAGGAAGTTTTGGTCAACGTTTTTAGCAAAGTACTAGACCACCTGCGAACCAGTTGGGTCAGTATTTGTTGCATATATTATTAAGTATTTGAAACTTCTAAAATGTTTTCATAAATATTTGATAATTCCAAGTTATGGCTGTTACTGTTTTCAAACATACATATACTATAACGAAGGACCCAGTCTCTTCCTGGTGACGATACCAATATATAACAGGTACCCCACTCTCTTCGTCCCGTTGGTATCGTTGTCGGCCACTCACGCACAGGTGTTTGATATTCCGGTCGCGGTGCCAAGTATAACAGATACCTCACTCTGATCCGATGTCACTAAACCACTTTGTGGTCCGCTCGTGTCTCTATCTGTGCTCACGTCTCTCTGATTCTCTACACAGAAATCTTGCCAGACCGTGAACACCCTCTTAGGCCGATGATCGTTGTAGTGGCAACAAAAAAAGGATATGTCGAATCTCCTCTAGGTCGGGATGAATGAGGATAGCTTCGTTGGTCCTGTGAAGGCAAGGTTATTCAAGCAGAACAAATCGACAATAGGAATAATTCAACAAACATCGGCGATTTCTTTTTATATCAAATAATTATTAACAAATAAAGGAAAAAATTTGGTTACGGTTGAATTGAAAATCTATCTTGATAAAATGTCCTTTGGGTTAAACTATCTCGTCGTCTCTCTGTGCGCGAATTAATTTACAATGATTATTTTCACAAGTTGTACTAATTAAGTCATTACGCTATGTTTAGAAAACGATGGCTGAGCCCGGGCTACGACTCCCACGGGATCCGAGAATCACGACCCGCTCGGGCCGAGATCTCAGTTCCAACTGATCGTCTAACTGTTTTCTCGTTCCAAAACCCAAAGATCCTTTCGCTTCCCAAAAACGTGTAATTCATACCCTTTCTTTCTCAAACATCCCTCTTCCCCTCCTGGGGGTGGGTGGTGTGCGCGCTACGGACTTACTCTCTTTCTCTCTCCCATCCCTTTTTCTGAGTCTTTCTTCCTCTCCTAAAGTTGGGTGGTGTTGGGTGGTACGCTTTTCAACGGACAATTTGGAATTCATCTCTTAGTCTTTATCTCCCTAGAAACCAATTATTCCCTCTCTCTCTGTCTTCCAAGTGTTGACACCTCTGATTAAGATTTTGCCAAAACTTTTGGCAGCGTGTGGCCAATGTATCTCATTGTGTGGTGATAATTTGGTTTGACAACCCAAGCCGCTTTTCCAGACATTTCGACGCCTTAACCCAGTTTGTTTTCTATAGCTGATTCCGTGTTGAATATATACTAGTCTTAATTCTCTACCTCATTTCTACGTAGGGTCCTAATTATTCTGCCATATACGTCCACAGACTGTTAGTATTATATAAATTAGCACCAACTCTTTACTCTTTTCCACCGTGGTAGGGGCAGTGGCAACGTGGTAGTGTAAGAGCTAT
The DNA here is from genome assembly GCA_963556195.1 of Sepiola atlantica. Taxonomy (NCBI): domain Eukaryota; kingdom Metazoa; phylum Mollusca; class Cephalopoda; order Sepiida; family Sepiolidae; genus Sepiola; species Sepiola atlantica. The sequence goes on along the minus strand of OY744554.1, from coordinate 25,244,820 downwards.
CCAGTTAGCAGTACTCTGGTGAAAATGCAGAAATCAACATCAGAATCTGTCGTCTCTGCCTCTACATGGACATGTCAAGTGCGGAACCGCATATCCATTGCTTCTGCGCATGCAAAACTACTATTTCTTTGTTTATTCTGGAACAAACCTTCCCCAAATTCACATGCAACAGCTTGGCCTTGCTGCTCTCAGTGTCAAGAGGAAAACCTGTAATCTTGCAGGTTTAATGAATAGCTATGGACAACGAGAACTTCATGCAGACCAGCGATTTTCGTGGGCTGTGCAGAAGTCCGATTCATTCAACAATCAGCAACAGCAAGCAGTTACGGCTGTTGCTGCTGCTTTCAAACAAAAATACACATAGTATTATACGAGATCACATTTTCAAAAGGCAGAAGACTATAAGTGTTGAATATCCGTCAGCAGTTGACCTTAATGATTGCATTGTAAACAGAATATTACATACAGGTGGCTATAGTAAAACAGAGATGCTGCCTGTGTAGATGGAAGAATATTATCCAACACTTACAGAAAAAAATTTTTTAAGCAGAAGTGTTGCAACCACCTGCAGAATAAGAAAGAAAGAAATACATCCCCTTGCTAAATAACCAATACACAGCTGGAGAGATGCGTGGTTACAGGAAGTTGTGTAGGCGACATGCCAGAAACGGCATTGGGTTGTGTAGGCGATATTCTTGAAGAGGCATTGCAGTTTGAGGATGCATGGGTTTCCAAAAATGTTATATTAACTGATTTTTGATCTGGCAAAAAAAAAGTGTCCAACTAGAAAATTCGAAATTTTGACTCCTGTTAATTACTGTTTGAGCACTCTAAACTTTTTCGATTCTCACCTAATCGACTCATTTCTCGCAATGAATAATAAATAACACCATCATATTTTCTAAGCACAGCATTATATACAACATAGGTCACAATCAGAATCTCCTTCAAGTGTATACGTTGTTGATTTTTCCGATTAAAATACAAATCATTATTATTGGTGCAGAAGATTTATCATGGGTTTTTTTCGAATATAAAATAATAATTAATGTCATTCAGATGATGATAATTCTTCCACTATCAGCTAAGACTGTTGAATATGCTGACTGCATCTCTGCAAAGGGGTACGACCCCCTCCAACAGAGGCATCTGTTGGCCGTGAGTGGCCACCTGTGATGTCTAAGGACATGATCTTAGTGGCTGAGCACATTGTGTTTTAGTTTCCAAAATGGTTACATGGTTTTCGGCACTCCACTTCGACACTTGCTTGGGCTAGATGGGAGGTCGGAGAAGTCCGATTTGATCAAGCGGCTGTTTACAGCATGCCCTAGCAAAAAAAACGTTAATCCCAATTATTCTATTCAACTTGATCTTTCTCTGATCAGACATGAATCCCTTCTGTAACTTTTAAATGCTAGAAGGTAGTGGTTGATGGTCAATCATGCTAAGGAAACGAAAGGCTTGATCACTGCTTCCTGTTACTAAATATTAGTTTTTGGGTACTAAATCTGAAACTAGCAATGACTCAAAACTGTACTCGGTGGGAGTATACTGGTTGTGTATCCACATCTGAACCATTTGGAATCCCCCTTAGTATATGCCCAACAGAAGTTGGACTCAGCAGTGGCGGAACATAGACTCAGTGAATAATTCTATGTTTTTAATGAAAAACAAATTAAAGAAAAAACAAAAGGGCAAATGAAGTGGGCAATCACCTAGAGATGGTGTTAGGGTTAGGGTTGACATCAGGAAGGACATCCATCCGGCCTAGAAAAATTTTGCCTGCATTAATAAATGATATCTTCTGTAGGGAGCATGAAGGGGGCTTACCTGCGAAACGTCCTCGTGTTTGTCTGTCCTGTGCGCTGCGGATGAAAGAAAGGAATCCAACATGGCGTCCATGAACCTTTATTACATATGGTTCACGCAGAGTCTCGCGAAGTCTCGTTGCACACATGCAAATTAGGTGTGTCTCAGTATAATAAAAGCGGGTCTCTCACCATCTGATTCGACTCGGTGCGAAGCAAGTGCACGTGTAACGAACGGTGAGAGTTGCTTTGGAAGTTGACAGAGTGATTTGCTACCTTCGTTATTACTACAAGTAAATTTGTCGATTAGTCTTATGGTAATTTAAAAACTGTTGCAAGGATGATGTCGACGTCACAAACAAAAAATAAATAAAAGTTAATAATAACAGCCAAAGCAAGAATAACAAAGTCAAATAGTTTATGTAATATTTGCAAAGTTTATTCTCGACAAAAACAAGAGAAACGGTACAATTAGTCATTTTGCTTGTGTGGTTCTAAATATTGTGAATATAACATCTAAGTGAATGATAAGGCACGAATATAAAGAATAACTTGAATAAAAACAAATGGAAGTATTTATTATATATTTACAACTGAAATAAAATTACTTTATAATGAGGACGTAATTATTTGTATTCACTGTGCAATACATCGATGAATGTTTGTCCCAAAATGTCAATTGGTTGAAATGCAAGGGAAATAACTCGGCTTTCGAAAATACTATGTATCCCAAGGGAGATAACAAAGAGCAAAGTGTTACTTCCCTTTTGAATATAAAATGTTTCATTATTATTTTCTAGATGAAATCTGTTCCATCTAACAAGAATAATAATCCGAATAATCCAAATAATACATATTACTTAACTCAAGACTTCTACCCGATCATAGCTGATGGAACAAAAACAATCTACCCCCGTGGATTAAATAAAGAGTTCAATTTGAAATTCTGTATAGGTTCCTGTGTTTGACATAATGATTCCTAAGTTTGACAAGATAAACTTGAAGAAGGTCGGAGGTTACATCACCTGAAATGTTGTGAAAACACAACATCCAAGATAAAAATAGTAATCCAAATAATACATGCGGTTGTAATTGAGGTCCTATTAATGCTGAGAGACCTGCTTGGGTTTGACCTCTTGATGGGGGTAGATGCGATAAAAGCCACTTTGGCCCTACCAGACCGTTGTTTTTCAAGGTAGAAGGTACTTTTTAACGAGGTTGGAATTTGTTCTGAACGTGGCTGTGTAAATCTTATCACAAAACGACCAAATTAAGAAGGCTTACATCGATTATATGGATGAAAGGGTTGCATCCGCAACGAATGTTGTTGAACATTTGTTGTGCTTTGGACTGGCCAGCAAAAGTCTGAAGCAACCGAAGGATGGGACCCGGGTGCTTGGCTTGACTATAAGGAGTAGACGATGCCCTGTTTTGGACATGTGGGAATGGGTTGCCTAATGTCTCAGACACTATTACCAAGTTCTTGTTCTGTGGTAAGCTTGTTGGGCATCTCCCAGTGAACGTCTGGCTGCGAGTAGCGACTGGTGTCATCAAGTGAAGGGAAAGCACAGTGACAAAGGGATGAGACAATCGAAGCGAGGATGTACCATTAAGAAGTATGCTAATGGAGACCGTGAACAGTGTAGGTCAGGCCTACCCATGCAAAGGTAAAAGGTGCGTAAATAGCGAGGAGCTTGACGTGTGGGCTGACGCAAGTTCCTTGGCCATAAGTGTCCTGCTTGAATCATGTGGGACTTCAATTAAAGATGTGGTTGGATACAGCCAGAATCAGACACATGACACATCAACTTTAGATGTTAATATAAAGGGAGTGAATTTTGCTATATACTTGAAGGCCAAATCCTTACATCTGAAGACTGACTCCTTATGTGTTCACCGATGTGTTCACTAACATATTGACTAGCAAATCCAGAGTAAACACTAAATGCTCATCAGAAGACGGTTGCAAACCTTTTCAGAACTAGTTAAAGGGTACATGCTGGTGGTAGACATTGGTCTAGTCAGGTCAAAATAAAGCTGATAAGATCACTAGAGTTCCGCAGAGATGGCTGGGGCAATGAGGAAGGAAGTAGAGTCTGTGTCACAGATATGTGCAACCGGCAATAATATAAGCTGAGCCAAATACAACAGATCTATTTGAACAACGGTCATCCTGGAGTGAAACAAACTGTTAGGAATAACTAAAGGAAAACGGAATTATGTCCGTTGGATCATTAACGAGTTATCGCCCCTTATCGAGTGGCACGGAGTGAAAAGTAAACATTAACCACGGAGCAGACTGGCAGATATTCCATCTCGCGTTATAGCGGCTAAATAACTCATTTCATTCTAATTACACTTTTAATAAATCTGTTAAACCTTTCTGTTGAAAAGTCATCCATTTTGTTTTACGAGTTATTAATTATTATAACCTAAATTACATGGTTTATAACACAAACAATGTACCTCATCAGGAGGATCGCCTCTGGTATGACAAAAAGAGCTGTTAAATCTTCAATTGCATTCTATCGTGAATGTTTGTCTATTGATCCTGTGCCGATACGATGGCAACATGGGAAACTTAAATCATCAAGCATATGGCAGTGACTGGGTCATTCACTATGGGGGTGTTCACTACCTAAACCTCATCAATCGTGAGCCTACCCATGTGGCGACTCTTGCGGCGAGAAGATTCTGCCGTTGTGATACAGTGCCTCATGTCTATTTTCTTTGAGAGGTGTCCACCTGAAGAAATCTTGACCGACAACGGTACAGAGTTAGGCAGCAATAATTTCAGAATGTTTGGTCAAAGTCTGCATATGTAGCGTCGGGGAATGATATTCTCAAGAGGTCTCATAGATCAATAAAACAGATTGCTAGAAAGAGATGCACTGCTGAAGAGGCAGTTAATTGGTACAATGTCACACCGAAAGATCATGTTCATAGTACGATGGCTCCGGCAAATGCGCTATATCAGTATGAAGTCCAGGTGAAAGGCATCGATGAAGCTACCAGAACACAAGCATGGAATTTATGAACAGGGAGATGTTGTGCCTGGCCAAACAGGTAACATGAATTGGAACAAATACATTGAAGACATTGCCAAGGCTGCCGCAAAGAAGGTTGGCTCCCTCTACCATGCTAGTAAACTCCTCACACCTGACATTATCCTGTATCTCTACAAAGCAACCATCCGCCCATGCATGGAGTATTGTTGCCACATCTGGGCTGCTGCATCATCTACTAGTCTCTCCCTCCTTGACAAGGTCCAAAAAAGAGTCACCAACCTAATAGGTCTCTCACTGTCAACCAAGCTCCAGTCCCTGTCCCATCGCCACAATGTAGCATCCTTATGTTTGTTTTACAAATACTTCAATGGATTATGCTCCGATGAATTGGCTACTCTGGTGCCTCCTCGACGTAAATTCACTAGACTAACTCGACAATCAACTAAATCTCATTCATTCACTGTGAAGGTCCCCAGATGCCGGAGAGCCTTCTACTCGAATAGCTTCTTTCCTCGTGCTGCTGGCCTCTGGAACTCCCTCCCTGTCCCCTGTTTCCCCGACAGTACTGACATGCAGAAATGTAAAACTAATGTAAACAGACCTCTAGCTGCGCAGATCCCAATTTAGGTTGACCCCCCAATCTTCTCCCCTTTTCTTTTTTCTCAGTAGCCCCTTACGTCTACAGTGGTGGCCTGCCTTGTTTGGAGTGAACTATGTTAAAAAAAATTTTTTTAAAGGTACAGGAGTGAATTTAGGACAGAAACTGTAGTGGAAGTGGTGAGTCTCCAAACGGTCTGTGTTGATTGAATGCCTCGCCATGTAAGAGATCTTTGCCTGTATCCTTGGTTGGTGAGCAATTCCGAAGACAGTTGAAGTGCAGCGTCAAGCGATGGCGAATTGTGTGTACCGGTGATGAATAATGAGGCTGATAGCTCAGTCGATGACAGCTTTAATCGTTTGAGTGAAAGTGATGGCAACGACAATAGAACCACCTCAAGAAACGACCAAATCAGTTGTGTTACGTCTCCGAAGGAGCCACTGATGAAAGAGGCCACCTTGCAGTTGCTGTGTGTGTGATGATGAAAAACGGGGGGGGGGGGGGTGTAATGGACAGAAACAATCCCCCCTTCTGGTGTAAGCGACAAAAAATAGCCTGCGTTGTGCATGAAAGCCTGGCAAGGAAATTGGCATAATGGCCAGGCGAACTGATAAAAGCGAGGAGTGTTTATACATGGTGTTGAACGAAATGGATGGCGATAGAAGCGGCAGTAATGACGGTTTATTGTTAGAAGATTGTCCCAGATTTTTTGTTTTTGTGTGTTCCTTCTTTTCAAAAACATTTACAGCAAAAACTCGTCTAGCTACAACCACTGTAAATAATTTCCCTTTCGTTGTCTGTGTACCTATAACTAAACGAAATTTCCATGAGCAAAGTTTCTCTCCAAGAACTACCCATCTGTGGAACACAATCCCATAGGGCTGCTTCCCAGCTGACTAAAACATGGTCGTTTTCAAGTCCAATGTTTGCAAATTCTTGTCGAGCCATTCTCTTAAGTAATCAAATTTTGCCCATTTTCAATCATCGTCTCCGATCTTTAATGTGTTGACAAACCCATTAAACCTTATCCTTGTTGACAAACCCATTAAACCATATTCTTGTTGACAAACCCATTAAACCTTATCCTGATTGACAAACCATTAAATCGTATCCTGGTTGACAAACCATTAAACCGTATCCTTGTTGACAACCCCATTAAACCTTATCCTTGTTGACAAACCCATTAAACCTTGAAAGACTTTTTGTGGACAAACCTACACGTTAAGACAAAGAATGAATGCTGCACTAAGTTCAAAATGTCCAATTTTTAACAAAAGTTGAATTTCATTAATTTTTTTATCAAATAATACAGTTTCTGATAAAGAGTGAAGGACCGCATAAAATATTAAAATTTAAATTATAATAATTTTACATGCTTTTATGTTTTCCGTAGAGCCATTTTTTATTCGTCAAATGTGAAGAAATTCATTATTCTGGGCCAAGAAACACACTTTAACTTTGCATCATTTTATTAAAATTGAAAAAATGTATTATATTCTGCTACAATTGAAAGAACAGAATTTAATAATAAAAAAAAACGTAAGTCTGTCGCGCCCTCTGCTTTTAGCAGTCTGCTCCAGCTGCTTAAATAATGAAACCAGATGTTGTGGAACAATCGGAAGTAATTTGCACTTTTGATTCTGACCGAGTTGTGATCTCTATTTTAACTCTTATTTCAACATTAAACCAGATTGCTGTTGTGAAATAGGTTTGTCTAATCGAAAGATAATACAACACCTTATCATATTAATTAGGTTAGTTTACTTTATTATAAAACCACTTTCTCTTGCCTAACATTTTGTACATATCGCAACTTAACCTGTTCTATCGGATACGATACCTCCTGCATTCAACTGTCGACTTCCCGGCTGTCCAGTTATCGAGCCCAACAGCAGTACTGTAGGGCAACTTTTCAATCTCAAACTACTTGCATTCCGTCCTTACTCAGCAGTCCTCCAATCTCAATAATGTCCACTTCGACTAGCAACTACGTTGAGCGACCAGGCCTGACAAACTATCTCTCTAACCTCAGAGACGTCCAGCCGAGTGACCAGACCTAACAAACAGTCTCTCCAATCTACGAGACGTCTACGTTCGTCCAGACCTGGCAAGCTGTCACTCCCGTGATCAGACCTTACAGTCTATCCCACCTAACCTCAGAGAAATCCACATTAGAAAACTAACTTGTTCAAGCACTCCTCGTCTACGTTTCCTGTGACACCGGTAGCAAAATCAGCCTCTCTCTATAGTCCAACCCTTCCTCACTGTGTTAGAGACGGTGGCAACGTGGTAGTGTCAAAGTGACTTGGCTAACAGGGCTCTGGTGAAAATCTAGTCAACATCTAGATCTATCATCCTCTGGTTATTTCTGCCTCGGTGTATGTGGTAAGCAAGTCCATTAAATGAGGATAACAACATTAACAATCGCCATCTCTTTGTGTTTTCTGGGCTAAACTTTCCCTGACTTTGTATGCAAATGCTGATCCTTACTGCTCTCGGTGTTGGGGGTGTAGAGATCACAGAGTTATCTCCCTTCAAGAGTATTCCCTTTTTAATATTCAGAGCTGTGCCCCTTTAGAAAAAAGGTTCGGGTCTCAATATCTCGGAGAATGCGTGACCTTGTCCTAGTTCTCGCAAGATTCGAGAAATCTCACTGATTTTCCTTCTCTTTGTTTTGGTCCTCCTCATAGTGAAGCCGACCCTTTTTTGGGTCTCGGGTCCGGTCCTACCAGGAAACCTCAATGTGTTAACACACATGCATTTAACCCACTTCTTATAGACTATAAGGTCTAATCATGTGAGAGACAGCTCGCCAGGTCTTTGTCTTACGTCTCTAAATAGGCGAAGACAAATCACCATTGTTGGCTAGAAAACTTCTCACATCTGCCAGTATACAAAATACCCTCGACTCACTCGACGAGAAGCAAAATCCGACCCCTTCACTGTAGAGGCCATTTTCTATTCTGATAGCTTATTTCCTTGAACTGCTTTGCCTTTGGAATTCCCTTCCTTCTTCCTCTTTCCCCGACTGTACCAACATGCAGAAATTCAAATGTAATGTGAACAAACATCAAAGAAAAATGAAAAGAAAGAAAAACATACAAATATACATGTAATGCGGACAAAATAAGTTGACCAGGAAAAGAAAGATGGCCGATATAAATAAATCAAGACATATGGAAAATGAAAAAACAAAATTATTTTCTTTTTTCATTTTCCATCATGTTGGAATATTCCATAATTTTCATCATATATATATATATATATATCATGGACTCTCCCGTCGATTTCGACGTATGAGGTCTTGACAACTCAAAATTTGTTTAGTCTACGATGGATGTAGCATGCTTACATTTACTCAATCGTAAATGGCATTTGAGTCCTGCGAGAGATTTGCAAACCAGCCCACAATGGATGCAAGAAGGAAGATCTTGAGAAAAATCGGCTGGGATACTTGTAGATGTTTTTGTTCTTTCGAACATAGAATATATATAAATTAATGTGAAAAATATATAAATGTTTATATATTTTTAATTTATTTCTTATTTGTTGACGTATAAGAATACAAAATGTCTTTTAGCACAATCTTTTTTTAAAAGAACATATATATATATATATATATATATATATATATATATATATATATATATATATAGTGGGGTTATGTTCCAGACACACCTGCGAATAGTGAAAATCTATAAATAGATTTTGATGCCTCAAAGTTAACTAAAAATCAGGTTTTTGTACATTAGTAATGTGTTTTTTTGCCTGAAAGCTACCAAATTAGCATAAATTAGCCTTTTCTGCTTGCAATTTGGTCGATTTTTTAAAAATGTTTCAGTTTGGTATAAGATTCACAAAAAATTGGATTACCAATGCTTTTGTATGAGCCACATTTAATATGAATCTTACGGAATAATTAGCGTTTTTAATTGCGTCTTTTTTTTTTGTCATTCCCACATTTCTTAATTTGTTCAAGACAATGTCGGTTTTCTTTTTTAATTCAATTTGATTATTTGCTCCTATGCAAATATCGTCTTGGTAACAGACCATATTTTTTATATTTTCTCCTAAAACCTGTTCGATGACCTTTTGAAATATGGCGCTTGCTGTTTTTATTCCATGTGGCATTCTGTTCCATTTCAGCAATCCTATTGGCGTATTTATCGTTGTTACTTCTTTGAAATTATCATCTATTGGAATTTGGTGGTATGCCGTTTTCAAATCTATTTTTGTAAAAACGCTCATTCCTGCCAGCGCATGTAATGCAATCTCCACATTAGGTATAGGATACGAATCCGAGCAAACTTTGTCGTTTACGCCTATTTTATAATCTCCACATATACATATGTCTCCGTCTGACTTTCTCAAAACTACAATGGGTGATGCCCACTTGCTACCCACAGGTGAAACATGTTCAATAAGGTCCTGTTCAATTAATGTTCGTAGTTTTGCTATTACTAATGGCAACAAATGTACAGGTAATTTTCGTGCTTCATAATAAGAGGGTAATAACATTTTCTTTTTATTTTAAACTAGCTTTGTAGTTTTTTTACTTTTCCGGGTTTTTTTCTATTTTTATCTCATTAATTAGTTTGGTAGAATTTATTTTAAGCACATCGTTTCCCAGGAGTCCGTGGTTCTTTTTACAGTTTGTGACAATTATAGGTATTATGTCAAATTTGTCTTTTAACCCTAAGGAACCTTCAAAGTATCCTAAAGTTTCATGACCGATCCATCAAATTGGCAGAGTTGTACACTGCTCTTTCGTAAAGTTGGCTTTTCAATACATTCCCAGAAATTTTTGGTATAAGTGTTACCTCACTTCCGGTATCCATTTGCATATGCAAATCGACATTGTTAATTTTGACTTTTAATGTATCTTTTTTCTTTTGTTCAATTTTTTCAACATTCTAATTTTTATTTTTTAATGTAAAGACTTCCCTATTGGTTTCATTTTCTTCAACTCTTTCGACGTTTTTCTTTTTGAACTTGCATACTGCTTGAAAATGATTAATTCTTAAGCAATTTGTACAAGTTTTTCCAAATGCTGGGCATTTTTCCCTTTTTATTTCGTGTTCACGTCTCGGCCTTTTGGCTAAGATCAAAGTGTAGTATCTGTTCCGATGGATACTGCACGCCTGTCCTGTGCAGTTCTAGGAGGTCCACCCTCCCAGGCTTCGCCTCCCCTCTTTGGGGAGGAGTAAGTTTATTGCTTACTGTCTGAGGCGCCCCTACCGGGAATGCCGACGGGGCTGCCCAGGCAATTTTTAAATGGCCAGAGTGCTCACCTCTCGAGCGCTGGCTTTTAACCCCACTTTCTCGACCCAAGCTGTGGTCACATCTTACTTGTGGGAGTAAGATAAAACTGGCCTTGTGCCTAACTCCGGGAGGAGTAAATAAACATCCACAATACCAACATTTTTTTTATTTAACATATACGTATCGGTGACTATTTGTTCACCGGATTGACTTATATGATCGTTGTATTTCTGTATTAATTCTTGTTGCTGTATAAAGTCAATGCAAGTATTTAACGACATGTTTCCTATTTCTAGCTGTTACATTATTTTATTCCGGTGTGACACATTGCACATACCTTCAATTAATCTTTATTGAATTCTTCGATAGTCTGTTCTTCTTGTCCGAGTTTTTCAAACTCACAATATCTACTCGCATTTCGTAGACGGTGTAGATATTTGATGATTGGTTCGTCAATTTCTTGTTTCATTGACATAAACTTCGTTCTTTCTGCCACGACTAACCATTTTTTAGGTCTCATATTTCTTTTTTGATCTGACTTATTCTTCCGAAAGTCAGGTCTTCTAGGTTCATGGGTTACACAATGTTGAGACTTTCATGATGGCCTCGCATCCAGCTGTAGCCCAAAATAAATCTGTTATTTCATTTTTGATCTGACTTATTCTTCCGAAAGTCAGGTCTTCTAGGTTAATGGGTTACACAATGTTGAGACTTTCATGATGGCCTCGCATCCAGCTGTAGCCCAAAATAAATCTGTTATTTCTTTTTTGATCTGACTTATTCTTCCGAAAGTCAGGTCTTCTAGGTTCATGGGTTACACAATGTTGAGACTTTCATGATGGCCTCGCATCCAGCTGTAGCCCAAAATAAATCTGTTATTTCTTTTTTGATCTGACTTATTCTTCCGAAAGTCAGGTCTTCTAGGTTCATGGGTTACACAATGTTGAGACTTTCATGATGGCCTCGCATCCAGCTGTAGCCCAAAATAAATCTGTTATTTCATTTTTGATCTGACTTATTCTTCCGAAAGTCAGGTCTTCTAGGTTAATGGGTTACGCAATGTTGAGACTTTCATGATGGCCTCGCATCCAGCTGTAGCCCAAAATAAATCTGTTATTTCATTTTTGATCTGACTTATTCTTCCGAAAGTCAGGTCTTCTAGGTTAATGGGTTACACAATGTTGAGACTTTCATGATGGCCTCGCATCCAGCTGTAGCCCAAAATAAATCTGTTATTTCATTTTTGATCTGACTTATTCTTCCGAAAGTCAGGTCTTCTAGGTTAATGGGTTACACAATGTTGAGACTTTCATGATGGCCTCGCATCCAGCTGTAGCCCAAAATAAATCTGTTATTTCTTTTTTGATCTGACTTATTCTTCCGAAAGTCAGGTCTTCTAGGTTCATGGGTTACACAATGTTGAGACTTTCATGATGGCCTCGCATCCAGCTGTAGCCCAAAATAAATCTGTTATTTCATTTTTGATCTGACTTATTCTTCCGAAAGTCAGGTCTTCTAGGTTAATGGGTTACGCAATGTTGAGACTTTCATGATGGCCTCGCATCCAGCTGTAGCCCAAAATAAATCTGTTATTTCATTTTTGATCTGACTTATTCTTCCGAAAGTCAGGTCTTCTAGGTTAATGGGTTACACAATGTTGAGACTTTCATGATGGCCTCGCATCCAGCTGTAGCCCAAAATAAATCTGTTATTTCATTTTTGATCTGACTTATTCTTCCGAAAGTCAGGTCTTCTAGGTTAATGGGTTACACAATGTTGAGACTTTCATGATGGCCTCGCATCCAGCTGTAGCCCAAAATAAATCTGTTATTTCTTTTTTGATCTGACTTATTCTTCCGAAAGTCAGGTCTTCTAGGTTCATGGGTTACACAATGTTGAGACTTTCATGATGGCCTCGCATCCAGCTGTAGCCCAAAATAAATCTGTTATTTCATTTTTGATCTGACTTATTCTTCCGAAAGTCAGGTCTTCTAGGTTAATGGGTTACGCAATGTTGAGACTTTCATGATGGCCTCGCATCCAGCTGTAGCCCAAAATAAATCTGTTATTTCATTTTTGATCTGACTTATTCTTCCGAAAGTCAGGTCTTCTAGGTTAATGGGTTACACAATGTTGAGACTTTCATGATGGCCTCGCATCCAGCTGTAGCCCAAAATAAATCTGTTATTTCATTTTTGATCTGACTTATTCTTCCGAAAGTCAGGTCTTCTAGGTTAATGGGTTACGCAATGTTGAGACTTTCATGATGGCCTCGCATCCAGCTGTAGCCCAAAATAAATCTGTTATTTCATTTTTGATCTGACTTATTCTTCCGAAAGTCAGGTCTTCTAGGTTAATGGGTTACGCAATGTTGAGACTTTCATGATGGCCTCGCATCCAGCTGTAGCCCAAAATAAATCTGTTATTTCATTTTTGATCTGACTTATTCTTCCGAAAGTCAGGTCTTCTAGGTTAATGGGTTACACAATGTTGAGACTTTCATGATGGCCTCGCATCCAGCTGTAGCCCAAAATAAATCTGTTATTTCATTTTTGATCTGACTTATTCTTCCGAAAGTCAGGTCTTCTAGGTTAATGGGTTACACAATGTTGAGACTTTCATGATGGCCTCACATCCAGCTGTAGCCCAAAATAAATCTGTTATTTCTTTTTTGATCTGACTTATTCTTCCGAAAGTCAGGTCTTCTAGGTTAATGGGTTACACAATGTTGAGACTTTCATGATGGCCTCGCATCCAGCTGTAGCCAAAAATAAATCTGTTATTTCTTTTTTGATCTGACTTATTCTTCCGAAAGTCAGATCTTCTAGGTTCATGGGTTACACAATGTTGAGACTTTCATGATGGCCTCACATCCAGCTGTAGCCCAAAATAAATCTGTTATTTCTTTTTTGATCTGACTTATTCTTCCGAAAGTCAGGTCTTCTAGGTTCATGGGTTACACAATGTTGAGACTTTCATGATGGCCTCACATCCAGCTGTAGCCCAAAATAAATCTGTTATTTCTTTTTTGATCTGACTTATTCTTCCGAAAGTCAGGTCTTCTAGGTTCATGGGTTACACAATGTTGAGACTTTCATGATGGCCTCACATCCAGCTGTAGCCCAAAATAAATCTGTTATTTCTTTTTTGATCTGACTTATTCTTCCGAAAGTCAGGTCTTCTAGGTTCATGGGTTACGCAATGTTGAGACTTTCATGATGGCCTCACATCCAGCTGTAGCCCAAAAATAAATCTGTTATTTCTTTTTTGATCTGACTTATTCTTCCGAAAGTCAGGTCTTCTAGGTTCATGGGTTACGCAATGTTGAGACTTTCATGATGGCCTCACATCCAGCTGTAGCCCAAAATAAATCTGTTATTTCTTTTTTGATCTGACTTATTCTTCCGAAAGTCAGGTCTTCTAGGTTCATGGGTTACGCAATGTTGAGACTTTCATGATGGCCTCGCATCCAGCTGTAGCCCAAAATAAATCTGTTATTTCTTTTTTGATCTGACTTATTCTTCCGAAAGTCAGGTCTTCTAGGTTCATGGGTTACGCAATGTTGAGACTTTCATGATGGCCTCGCATCCAGCTGTAGCCCAAAAATAAATCTGTTATTTCTTTTTTGATCTGACTTATTCTTCCGAAAGTCAGGTCTTCTAGGTTCATGGGTTACGCAATGTTGAGACTTTCATGATGGCCTCGCATCCAGCTGTAGCCCAAAATAAATCTGTTATTTCTTTTTTGATCTGACTTATTCTTCCGAAAGTCAGGTCTTCTAGGTTCATGGGTTACGCAATGTTGAGACTTTCATGATGGCCTCACATCCAGCTGTAGCCCAAAATAAATCTGTTATTTCTTTTTTGATCTGACTTATTCTTCCGAAAGTCAGGTCTTCTAGGTTCATGGGTTACACAATGTTGAGACTTTCATGATGGCCTCGCATCCAGCTGTAGCCCAAAATAAATCTGTTATTTCTTTTTTGATCTGACTTATTCTTCCGAAAGTCAGGTCTTCTAGGTTCATGGGTTACACAATGTTGAGACTTTCATGATGGCCTCACATCCAGCTGTAGCCCAAAATAAATCTGTTATTTCTTTTTTGATCTGACTTATTCTTCCGAAAGTCAGGTCTTCTAGGTTCATGGGTTACGCAATGTTGAGACTTTCATGATGGCCTCGCATCCAGCTGTAGCCCAAAATAAATCTGTTATTTCTTTTTTGATCTGACTTATTCTTCCGAAAGTCAGGTCTTCTAGGTTCATGGGTTACGCAATGTTGAGACTTTCATGATGGCCTCACATCCAGCTGTAGCCCAAAATAAATCTGTTATTTCTTTTTTGATCTGACTTATTCTTCCGAAAGTCAGGTCTTCTAGGTTCATGGGTTACACAATGTTGAGACTTTCATGATGGCCTCGCATCCAGCTGTAGCCCAAAATAAATCTGTTATTTCTTTTTTGATCTGACTTATTCTTCCGAAAGTCAGGTCTTCTAGGTTAATGGGTTACGCAATGTTGAGACTTTCATGATGGCCTCGCATCCAGCTGTAGCCCAAAATAAATCTGTTATTTCTTTTTTGATCTGACTTATTCTTCCGAAAGTCAGGTCTTCTAGGTTCATGGGTTACGCAATGTTGAGACTTTCATGATGGCCTCGCATCCAGCTGTAGCCCAAAAATAAATCTGTTATTTCTTTTTTGATCTGACTTATTCTTCCGAAAGTCAGGTCTTCTAGGTTCATGGGTTACGCAATGTTGAGACTTTCATGATGGCCTCACATCCAGCTGTAGCCCAAAATAAATCTGTTATTTCTTTTTTGATCTGACTTATTCTTCCGAAAGTCAGGTCTTCTAGGTTCATGGGTTACGCAATGTTGAGACTTTCATGATGGCCTCACATCCAGCTGTAGCCCAAAATAAATCTGTTATTTCTTTTTTGATCTGACTTATTCTTCCGAAAGTCAGGTCTTCTAGGTTAATGGGTTACGCAATGTTGAGACTTTCATGATGGCCTCGCATCCAGCTGTAGCCCAAAATAAATCTGTTATTTCTTTTTTGATCTGACTTATTCTTCCGAAAGTCAGGTCTTCTAGGTTCATGGGTTACGCAATGTTGAGACTTTCATGATGGCCTCGCATCCAGCTGTAGCCCAAAAATAAATCTGTTATTTCTTTTTTGATCTGACTTATTCTTCCGAAAGTCAGGTCTTCTAGGTTCATGGGTTACGCAATGTTGAGACTTTCATGATGGCCTCACATCCAGCTGTAGCACAAAATAAATCTCTTATTTCATTTTTGATCTGACTTATTCTTCCGAAAGTCAGGTCTTCTAGGTTCATGGGTTACACAATGTTGAGACTTTCATGATGGCCTCACATCCAGCTGAAGCCAAAAATAAATCTGTTATTTCATTTCCTCCTCCTTGTTGTCTTTTAACTTTTTAGTCCTTGCACTCACAGTGAAGCATCTTATCCATGTGTCCACAAAGTCGGGGTCCTCGAGAGACAATTGGAATCCTATCGGCGACACCATTGTTGTGAAGTTGTAGATTTACCTAGTCAGTTGCTAGTGTACTTTCACTGCTAGCTATACTTAAGGAGAGACTTATATAGTAATCTATTTCTACTTATGCTAATTATGGATATCAATTAGCCAGTATCACCACAGTCATATTGACTTTAGTTGGACTTAAATTCTTATCCTATTTGTAAGTTCTACCAAATTTATGAAGAAAATGTGAAGTCAATGCTTATGCTGAAAATCCGTGTTTTGTGAAACCGCGAATGGTGAGCCCACGAATAGCAGCGGTCCACTATATATATATATATATATATATATATATAAAATTAAACAATCAAGCACAACCATTTAAAAACAAAGACAGGATTATTTTTATTTTTATTTTCATTTATTAAATACTCCATTTATACATTTCTTTTCGGTTTTTTAATTATTTTATTTTTACTTTTCAAAATAGAATTTATTTTATTAAACTGTAGTATCTTATATTAATCTTTTTCTCGGTACTCCTGCAGTTTAGCTGAAATAATAACATTATTATTTAAATACCCGTTCGTAGAAGGAGAAATCCTTCTAGATTGCAGTAATTTTTATTTTTATCCCAATCCAATTAAACCCAACCTTTTGTCCAACTCTGCACTCTATTTCAATGTTAGCCAATTAATATAAGGCATTTTCTTACTTTTTCTTAACGATTTCTCAACTGTTAACTATTCAACACTTTTACCATTGATGTGGTTCCGATTTACTTGCCTCCTCACAAGGTCAGTTCTTAATTTGGGGAAAAATCCATCTGCTCAAATAGGGACACTCTGGATTGGGACAAAAATAAAACTTTGGGGAATGTGGAGCCTCCTCTTAATTACCATTGCTCCCAGGTCCACCCTGACCCGGAGTGGTAGTACCTGTTAGGGTCCCAACTATGGGTTAAATAGAAACAGATATTAAAAGGGGAAAGAAACAAAAAAGAGAAGAAAACAAGACCAGATTCGGCATTAAATAACCCAAAAAGGGTTGATATGCCGTAAAACAAAACTACCAAACCAAAAACCCTGATTAAACATTTGAAGATATAAAGAACTTGAAGCATAAAAACTTTCACTATAATGACCAGATTCGGCATTAAATAACCCAAAAAGGGTTGATATGCCGTAAAACAAAACTACCATACCAAACCAAAAATAAAAATTGCTGCAGGCTAGAAGGATTTCTCCTTCACAGATGGAGAAGAGAAATGATTAAGTACAGTATAACAGACACAACACTTCAACGTTATTTCTATTTTGAAAAGTAACAACCAAGTTAATTAAGTTAATTAATCGCCAACACTAACAGCGAAACGTTAGGTATTCCAAAATACATACGTATATCAACTCATAAAAATCTACGTGACTAAACTAGGATTTACTAAATAAACGTGACTAAACTAGGATATACTAAAATAATACTGATGCTTTCTGTTTCTTTATTTGAGACTGCTTCTACACTGTGTTAGAAGTCCACAGAGTTTCAATGACCTCGATGCTATCACTGGTCAAGTTAGGAATACATTCAGGGATGCATGTAGTGCACATGGACTACTACAGGATGCTAATGACTGGGATGCTGCTTTACAAGAAGCATTTATATCTGAATATTTGAAACATTTGTTTGCCACTATGTTCACTACATGTGCAGTGTCTTATCCAAAACGACTTTGGGATACCAACCTCATGAGCAACCTTCAATTGTTCGGAATGGCATTGCACAACTAAAAAAAAAGCAAACTTCTGACAAATACTTCCTATTGTTTCTCGTGGAAGTTCGGCGGGTGAGCTCAATTTTTGCATTAAATTGTCATATTTGTGAAAGTACATGAAGACTGTAACATTATCTACAAACGTGCGTGTGCGTCTCAATGACAAGATTGCAACAACTAACCATGGCAAGAGTGTTATTACTCCATGTATTGCATTAATTGTTTCTTCTGCTGTTTTACATTAACATTGTGGGGTCTGTGTTCGTGCTGGACAATCATAAGCACCAAATAATTCAATAGTTACACATTTGGCAAGGAATTTCTTCAGTTTTTCGACTTTCACAAGCAACACTGCGGCATGGGTCAGCTAGTATATATATATATATATATATATATATATATATATATATATACTAGCAAATATATGCTCCCTCCGGTCGCATATTTTTGCTAGGTCGAGAGCATGATATCATAATGAACAAACTGCATACATTGACTCCCCACAGGAAGAGGTAATGACTAAGAGGATTATATCATGACGAACGAACACTACCCCTCCCCCCAAAAGAGGAGTTAATGCCTGGGAGAATGACATCAATAAACAGAATAGATAGTAAACTACCCCGACCCTATAAAAAGAAGAAAGTCATCATGGGCGATTATATCGTAAGGAACGAACACATATTATACTGCCCCCCCCTTCCCCCCAAAAAAGAGACGGTAATGCCCGGGAGGAATGTATTATGAGGAATGAAAATATACTACACAAACCCCTAAAGGAGAAGGTAAAGCGTCGGAGTATTCCCCCCACATACATACCAAAAAAGCAGGATGTGAGTATGCCTGGTCGGAAATACCCCCTCTAAGATAGAAGAGGTAATACCTGGGAGTATCATCCCATAAAAGGAAAAGAGTATGATATGGCAAGTTTTATTGTACACGTAAAATGCAGAAATATAAAGTGGGCTGAAAAATATAGTCGCCATCTTTATAAATAAAGCTAAAGAAGAACGATAACTTTCTTTCATATATTTTTAATTAAAAAACCGTTAGTTATCGTTCTTCCTGAGCTAGCCTCTGACTTGTTTAGATGACGAATATATTTTTCCGATCTAGTTTGCCGTTGTGTGTACGATGAAAATTGATATATCTTAGGGGTTTTGTTTTTGTTTTTTTTTTACTAAAACATGGTTTAAGTAAAAAAATATATACATTCATTATGAGTAATGCCGAAACTTATTTTCACTTTAAATAATTTACGTGACTGAAATAGGAATTAACACCAAATGAAAAGAAAAATACCCCTTTTCCTAAATAGTAGGGGGTTAATTAAAAAATTCAGCATGCCTGTTTTTTTAAATTTATTTAATATTAGGGGGGGGGGGGCGAGAAATTTATTAAGAAGTGAAAGAAAACTTTAAATTAAAAAAATCTTACAATTTAAACAGAAAGTTCAATTTTTTAAATTTGTATCTCCTATATAAAGGCCAGTTGTCTGTATGTTTGTTTGTTTGTTTGTTTGTTTGTTTGTTTGTATGTCCACATACTCCTCCGACAGGACCCAACAAACAGTCACACGGTTGACATCATTATAACCGGCCAGCCCCGGGACGTATAATATCTCAGAACCGGAAAAAAAAATGGACTCTTCGAGGGTCGACTGAGCACTTTTCTCCAATGGGGGGGTGCCTTTTTCCTCGATTTTCAACGTTGTTTAGTACTAATTTGAGAAAAAAACAAAGAATTTGAGAAATAATGCACCGTCATGATTTTAACAGGAAATGACGTCAGAGGAAATCCCTAACGGCTCTTTTTTGAACATGAGTTTATAGTGAAGCAAGTGTTGCTTAATCACAAACGGCACTTTTTTTGAACACGAGTCCATAGTCAAGCATGGGTTGCTTACTTACTAACGGCACTTTTTTGAACATGAGTCCATAGTGATGCAAGGGTTGCTTAACTCCTAACGGCACTTTTTGATACATGCGTTTATAGTGACGCAAGTGTTGTTTAATCAATACCGGCACTTTTTTTAACATGAGTTCATAGTGAAGCAAGGGTTGCTTAATCCTAACCACATTTTTTCTGTTGACATGATAACATCCTCCTAGGTATTACCTCCTCCTTTTTGAGAGGTGTGAAGTTAGTGTAGTATCAGTAAAATTAAAGTAATAAATAAGTATGCTCCCCCACTGTTTTCACTAATATTTGTATGCTCCCCCATTGTTTTCACTAATATTTCTATACATATTGTATACATATTGAAAACTTGGGGTGGGTGTGGGGGGTGTCGGCATTCGCCGGTGTGAGCGCCTCAGGAGAAATTTGGGGAAGAGGGGGGGGGTATCGGCATTCGGCGGTGGGGCGCCTCAGGCCAAATCTGGGGAGGGTGAGTGTCGGCATTCGGCGGTGGGGCGCCTCAGGCGAAATTCGGGGAGGAGTGTCGGCATTCGCCAGTATGAGCGCCTCAGGCCGAATTTGGGGGAGTGTCGGCATTCGCCGGTGTGAGCGACTCAGGCCGAATTTGGTGGAGTGTCGGCATTCGCCGGTGGTGCGCCTCAGGCCAAATTTGGAGATGGGGGATTGTCGGCATAATGCAAAGTCACGATTTTAGCAGGAAATGACGTCAGAGGAAATCCCTAACGGCACTTTTTTGAACATGAGTTTATAGTGAAGCACGGGTTGCCTTATCCCAACGAAACATAAGTTTTTATTGAAGCAACTGTTGCTTAATCTCTAACGGCATTTTTTTGAACATGAGTCCATAGTGGAGCAAGGGTTGCTTAATTCCTAACGGCACTTTTTTGAACATGAATCCACAGTGAAGCCAGGGTTGCTTAATCAATAACGGCACTTTTTTGAACACGAGTTTGTAGTGAAGCCAGGGTTGCTTAATCCTAACTGCATTTCTTCTGTTGACATGGTACCATCCTCCCAGGTATAACCTCCTTCTTTTTGAGAGGTGTGAAGTTAGTGTAGTATCAGTAAAATTAAAGTAATAAATAATTATGCTCCACCATTGTTTTCACTAATATTTGTATACATATTAAATAACGTCTCAATAAGTAAAGTAAGAAGAAAAATAATTATGCTCCACCACTGTTTTCACTAATATTTGTATACATATTAAATAACGTCTCAATAAGTAAAGTAAGAAGAAAAATAATTATGCTCCACCATTGTTTTCACTAATATTTGTATACATATGATATAACGTCTAAATAAGTAAAGTAAGAAGAAAAATAATTATGCTCCACCACTGTTTTCACTAAAATGTGTATACATATTAAATAACGTCTCAATATGTAAAGTAAGAAGAAATATAATTATGCTCCGCCATTGTTTTCACTAATATTTGAATACATGTTAAATAACGTCTCAATAAGTAAAGTAAAAAGAGAAATAATTATGCTCCGCCACTGTTTTCACTAATATTTGTATACATATTAAATAACGTCTCAATAAGTGAAGTAAAAAGAGAAATAATTATGCTCCGCCATTGTTTTCACTAATATTTGAATACATGTTAAATAACGTCTCAATAAGTAAAGTAAAAAGAGAAATAATTATGCTCCGCCACTGTTTTCACTAATATTTGAGATTGAGGGCTCGGGGAAAATTTTAGGGGTCAGGACGAACTTTTTAGGGGTCAGGCCAAATTTTTTTTTTTTTTTTTTGGTTTTGAAGTCAAAATATTTCTCAGGGTTGGGGGAGAGTGAAAAATTAGGGGGCTGGAGAGATTTAGGGGTCGGGGAAAATTTTAGGGGTCAGGACGAACTTTTTAGGGGTCATGCCAAATTTTTTTTTTTTTTTTTTTTTTTTTTTGTTTTGAAGTCAAAATATTTCTCAGGGTTGGGGGAGAGTGAAAAATTAGGGGGCTGGAGAGATTTAGGGGTCGGGGGAAATTTTAGGGGTCAGGACGAACTTTTTAGGGGTCAGGCCAAATTTTTTTGTTTTTTTTTGTTTTGAAGTCAAAATATATCTAATGGTTGTGGGAGAGTGAAAAATTAGGGGGCTGGAGAGATTTAGGGGTCGGGGAAAATTTTAGGGGTCAGGACGAACTTTTCAGGGGTCAGGCCAAATTTTTTTGTTTTTTTTGTTTTGAAGTCAAAATATTTCTCAGGGTTGGGGGAGAGTGAAAACTAAGGGGGCTAGAGAGATTTAGGGGTCGGGGAAAATTTTAGGGGTCAGGACGAACTTTTTAGGGGTCAGGCCAAATTTTTTTCTTTTTTTTGGTTTTTTATTGTTTTGAAGTCAAAATATTTCTCAGGGTTGGGGGAGAGTGAAAAATTAGGGGGCTGGAGAGATTTAGGCGTCGGGGAAAATTTTAGGGGTCAGGACGAACTTTTTATGGGTCAGGGCCAGATTTTTTTGTTTTTTTTTGTTTTGAAGTCAAAATATTTCTCATGGTGGGAGGAGAGTGAAAAATTAGGGGGCTGGAGAGATTTATGGGTCGGGGAAAATTTTAGGGGTCAGGACGAACTTTTTAGGGGTCAGGCCAAATTTTTTTCTTTTTTTTGGTTTTTTATTGTTTTGAAGTCAAAATATTTCTCAGGGTTGGGGGAGAGTGAAAAATTAGGGGGCTGGAGAGATTTAGGGGTCGGGGAAAATTTTAGGGGTCAGGACGAACTTTTTAGGGGTCATGCCAAATTTTTTTGTTTTTTTTTGTTTTTTTTTGTTTTGAAGTCAAAATATTTCTCAGGGTTGGGGGAGAGTGAAAAATTAGGGGGCTGGAGAGATTTAGGGGTCGGGGAAAATTTTAGGGGTCAGGACGAACTTTTTAGGGGTCAGGCCAAATTTTTTTGTTTTGTTTTGTTTTGAAGTCAAAATATATCTAATGGTTGTGGGAGAGTGAAAAATTAGGGGGCTGGAGAGATTTAGGGGTCGGGGGAAATTTTAGGGGCCAGGACGAACTTTTTATGGGTCAGGCCAAATTTTTTTGTTTTTTTTTGTTTTGAAGTCAAAATATTTCTCATGGTTGGGGGAGAGTGAAAACTAAGGGGGCTAGAGAGATTTAGGGGTCGGGGAAAATTTTAGGGGTCAGGACGAACTTTTTAGGGGTCAGGCCAAATTTTTTTCTTTGTTTTTGTTTTGAAGTCAAAATATTTCTCATGGTTGGGGGAGAGTGAAAAATTAGGGGGCTGGAGAGATTTAGGGGTCGGGGAAAATTTTAGGGGTCAGGACGAACTTTTTAGGGGTCAGGCCAAATTTTTTTCTTTTTTTTGGTTTTGAACTGAAAATACTTCTCAGGGTTGGGGGAGAGTGAACAATTAGGGGGCTGGAGAGATTTAGGGGTCGGGGACAATTTTAGGGGTCAAGCGGAACTTTTTAGGGGTCAGGCCAAATTTTTTTCTTTTTTTTGGTTTTGAACTGAAAATATTTCTCAGGGTTGGGGGAGAGTGAAAAATAAGGGGGCTCGAGAGATTTTGGGGTCGGGGAAAATTTTAGGGGTCAGGACGAACTTTTTAGGGGTCAGGCCAAATTTTTTTTGTTTTTTTTTGTTGTGAAGTCAAAATATTTCTAATGGTTGGGGGAGAGTGAAAAATTAGGGGGCTGGAGAGATTTAGGGGTCGGGGAAAATTTTAGGGGTCAGGCGGAACTTTTTAGGGGTCAGGCCAAATTTTTTTCTTTTTTTTTGTTTTGAAGTCAAAATATTTCTCATGGTTGGGGGAGAGTGAAAAATTAGGGGGCTGGAAAGATTTAGGGATCGGGGACAATTTTAGGGGTCAGGACGAACTTTTTAGGGGTCAGGCCAAATTTTTTTTTTTTTTTTTTGGTTTTGAACTCAAAATATTTCTCAGGGTTGGGGGAGAGTGAAAAATTAGGGGGCAGGAGAGATTGAGGGGTCGGGGAAAATTTTAGGGGTCGGGCGGAACTTTTTAGGGGTCTGGCCAAATTTTTTTCTTTTTTTTTGTTTTGAAGTCAAAATATTTCTCATGGTTGGGGGAGTGTGAAAAATTAGGGGCTGGAGAGATTTAGGGGTCGGGTACAATTTAAGGGGTCAGGACGAACTTTTTAGGGGTCAGGCCAAATTTTTTTCTTTTTTTTGGTTTTGAAGTCAAAATATTTCTCAGGGTTGGGGGAGAGTTAAAAATTAGGGGGCTGGAGAGATTGACGGGTCGGGGAAAATTTTAGGGGTCAGGCGGAACTTTTTAGGGGTCAGGCCAAATTTTTTTGTTTTTTTTTGTTTTTAAGTCAAAATATTTCTCATGGTTGGGGGAGAGTGAAAAATTAGGGGGCTTGAGAGATTTAGGGGTCGGGGAAAATTTTAGGGGTCAGGCTGAACTTTTTAGGGGTCAGGCCAAATTATTATTTTTGTTTTTTTGTTTTGAAGTCAAAATATTTCTCATGGTTGGGGGAGAGTGAAAAATTAGGGGGTTGGAGAGATTTAGGGGTCGGGGACAATTTTAGGGGTCAGGACGAACTTTTTAGGGGTCAGGCCAAATTTTTTTCTTTTTTTTTGTTTTGAACTGAAAATATTTCTCAGGGTTGGGGGAGAGTGAAAAATAAGGGGGCTCGAGAGATTTTGGGGTCGGGGAAAATTTTAGGGGTCAGGACGAACTTTTTAGGGGTCAGGCCAAATTTTTTGTTTTTTTTTTGTTGTGAAGTCAAAATATTTCTAATGGTTGGGGAGAGTGAAAAATTAGGGGGCTGGAGAGATTTAGGGGTCGGGGAAAATTTTAGGGGTCAGGACGAACTTTTTAGGGGTCAGGCCAAATTTTTTTCTTTTTTTTTGTTTTGAAGTCAAAATATTTCTCATGGTTGGGGGAGAGTGAAAAATTAGGGGGCTGGAGAGATTTAGGGATCGGGGACAATTTTAGGGGTCAGGACGAACTTTTTAGGGGTCAGGCCAAATTTTTTTGTTTTTTTTGGTTTTGAACTCAAAATATTTCTCAGGGTTGGGGGAGAGTGAAAAATTAGGTGGCTGGAGAGATTGAGGGGTCGGGGAAAATTTTAGGGGTCGGGCGGAACTTTTTAGGGGTCAGGCCAAATTTTTTTTTTTTTTTTTTTTTTGAAGTCAAAATATTTCTCATGGTTGGGGGAGAGTGAAAAATTAGGGGGCTGGAGAGATTTAGGGGTCGGGGAAAATTTTAGGGGTCAGGACGAACTTTTTAGGGGTCAGGCCAAATTTTTTTGTTTTTTTTTTGTTTTGAAGTCAAAATATTTCTCATGGTTGGGGGAGAGTGAAAAATAAGGGCTGGAAAGATTTAGGGGTCAGGGAAAATTTTAGGGGTCAGGCCAAATTTTTTAGGGGTCCGCCCAAATTTAAGGGCGGCGATATGTACGTATTTAGCTTCCACACCGGGGCGGCGATAGGTACTTATTTAGCATTCAGCGGTGGTGATAGGTACTAATATAGCATGTGCACATGAGCGGTAATAAGTACGTATATAGTATGCACACTGGGGCAGTGATAGGTATGTATTTAGAATGCGCACTGAGGCAGCGATCGGTTCATATATAGCACGCGCCCCCGGGCGGCGATAGGTACGTATATAGCACGCGCACCGGGGCGGCGAAAGGTACATATTAAAAATTCACACTGGGCGGCGAAAGGTACATATTTAAAATTCACACCGGGGCGGCGATAGGTACGTATTTAGCATTCACACCGGGGCGGCGATAGGTATGTATTTAGCATTCACACCGGAGTAGCGATAGGTATATATTTAGCATTCGCACAGGGGTGGCTGTATGTACGTATTTAGCTTCCGCACCGGGGCGGCGATAGGTACGTATTTAGAATTCACACCGGGGCGGCGATAGGTACGTATTTAGAATTCACACCGGGGCGGCGATAGGTATGTATTTAGCATTCGCACCGGGGCGGCGATATATACGTATTTAGCTCCTACACCAGGGCAGCGATAGGTTCGTATTCAGAATTCAGGGGTGGCGATAGCTACGTATATAGCATGTACACATGGGCAGCAATAAGTACGTACATAGCATGCGCTCTGCGTCGGCGATCAGTACATATATAGCACGCGCACCGGGGCGGCGAAAGGTATGTATTTCGCATTCGCACTGTGGTGGTGATAGGTACGTATTTAGCATTCGCACCAGGGCGGCTATAGGTACGTATTTAGCATTCGCACCAGGGCGGCTATAGGTACGTATTTAGCATTCGCACTGGGCCGGCGATAGGTACGTATTTAGCATTCACACCAAAGCGGCAATATGTACATATTAATTATTCGCACTAGAGCAGCAATAGGTACTTATGTAGCATGCACACCGGGGCGCAATTGGTATGTCTTTAGTATTCGCACTAGGGCAGCGATAGGTACTTATGTAGCATGCACACCGGGGCGCAATAGGTATGTATTTAGCATTCCCACCGGGGCAACGATAGGTACTATTTAGCATTCGCAACGGGGCGGCGATAGGTACTTAAATAGTATCTGCACCGGGGCGGCGATAGGTACGTATATAGTATGTGGACTGGGGCGGCGATAGGTACGTATATAGTATGCGCACCGGGGTGATGATAGATACGTATATAGTATGAACACAGGGGTGGAGATAAGTACCTATATAGAAGGCGCAGATAGAGGTGTTACTTTTTATAGAAATATGTCATACTATTACCCTGGGCAATAGGTGAAATGGTGGGAAAGAAACAGCTTTTGCAAAAGGCAAAATTAGAAAGTAGCGGCGAAATGGGGCGACCAGGGAAGAGAAAGGTAGCAGATAAAGAGACGGCTATAGAGAGAGGGGGCGGACATAGAAGTTTGAATATAAAGATGTTACACACACGATCTTTCTTCAAATATATGTTTTTGTGACCCCGAGCAACGCCGGGTTGCCCCGCTAGTCTATTATATAAAGGGCAGTTGTCTGTATGTCTGTTTGTTTGTATGTCCAGTATCTCCTCAAAAACTACGCGGCAACATGTCAAAAAGTTGATATCTTTAGCACCGTACATATCCCGTAATCATAATATCGAAAAATCGCGACAAACGATTCACTCGCTGACAGTCAACCGGACCACTTTCCGACAAAAGGTAGCAGTTTTTTTCGTATTTTTCACGAAATTTCAACGTTAATATGTAGTAAATTCGAAATAATCTAATGTATTTATGTACTAATCCGATAAAAATGCCGAGTCACTGTAAACATCCCATAATCCCTTGCCGGATGTACCCGGTCTTGCCCTAAATTGTGTCCGGTTGTATCAGATCATCCATTAACTTCTGTCCGGTTGCATCAATAACAACATAGGAATCCTACGGTAAGAGTGTGTAGTGAAACAAGGGTTGCTCAATCACATCCGCACCTGTCCCATACTCCCTTGCCGGATGTACCCGGTCTTGCTCTAAATTGTGTCCGGTTATATCAGGTCATCATGACGTCAGAGAGTGGCAGTTTTTTTTCCCTCACACACTTTCTTTCATAATTATTAATAGACGCTAATATTCCCCCCCTCCCTCCCTGTGGCCGTTCTGTTATCATGATAGGAATTACCTCCTCCTTTCAGGCCAAATTGGGGGGGGGGGGGGGGGGGGGGTTACGGTATTCGCCGGTGTGAGCATTACCTCCTCCTTTCTTGAGAAGTGTTGAGGTAGGGTAGTATCGGTTCCGTTGTCATGATGCACTCATCCCATGCATTATCTCCTCCTTTTTTGAGAAATGTTGAGGTAGGGTCGTATCGGTTCCGTTGTCATGATGCCCTCATCCCATGCATTATCTCCTTTTTTTAGAAGTGTTGAGGTAGGGTCGTATCGGTTCCGTTGTCATGATGCACTATTCCCATGCATTATCTCCTCCTTTTTTGAGAAGTGTTGAGGTAGGGTCGTATCGGTTCCGTTGTCATGATGCACTCATCCCATGCATTATCTCCTCCTTTTTTGAGAAGTGTTGAGGTAGGGTCGTATCGGTTCCGTTCTCATGATGCACTCATCCCATGCATTATCTCCTCCTTTTTTGAGAAGTGTTGAGGTAGGGTCGTATCGGTTCCGTTGTCATGATGCACTCATCCCATGCATTATCTCCTCCTTTTTTGAGAAGTGTTGAGGTAGGGTCGTATCGGTTCCGTTGTCATGATGCACTCATCCCATGCATTATCTCCTCCTTTTTTGAGAAGTGTTGAGGTAGTATCGGTTTCGTTGTCATAGTGCCCTCATCCCATGCATTATCTCCTCCTTTTTTGAGAAGTGTTGAGGTAGTATCGGTTTCGTTGTCATAGTGCCCTCATCCCATGCATTATCTCCTCCTTTTTTGAGAAGTGTAGAGGTAGGGTCGTATCGGTTCCGTTGTCATGATGCACTCATCCCATGCATTATCTCCTCCTTTTTTTAGAACTGTTGAGGAAGGGTCGTATCGGTTCCGTTGTCATGATGCACTATTCCCATGCATTATCTCCTCCTTTTTTGAGAAGTGTTGAGGTAGGGTCGTATCGGGTCCGTTGTCATGATGCACTCATCCCATGCATTATCTCCTCCTTTTTTTAGAACTGTTGAGGAAGGGTCGTATCGGTTACGTTGTCATGATGCACTATTCCCATGCATTATCTCCTCCTTTTTTGAGAAGTGTTGAGGTAGGGTCGTATCGGGTCCGTTGTCATGATGCACTCATCCCATGCATTATCTCCTCCTTTTTTGAGAAGTGTAGAGGTAGGGTCGTATCGGGAAAATTTTAGGGGTCAGGACGAACTTTTTAGGGGTCAGGCAAAATTTTTTTTCTTTTTTTTGGTTTTGAACTGAAAATATTTCTCATGGTTGGGGGAGAGTGAAAAATTAGGGGGCTGGAGAGATTTAGGGGTCGGGGAAAATTTTAGGGGTCAGGACGAACTTTTTAGGGGTCAGGCCAAATTTTTTTGTTTTTTTTTGTTTTATTTTTGTTTTGAAGTCAAAATATTTCTCAGGGTTGGGGGAGAGTGAAAAATTAGGGGGCTGGAGAGATTTAGGGGTCGGGGAAAATTTTAGGGGTCAGGACGCACTTTTTAGGGGTCAGGCCAAATTTTTTTGTTTTTTTTTGTTTTGAAGTCAAAATATTTCTCAGGGTTGGAGGAGAGTGAAAAATTAGGGGGCTGGAGAGATTTAGGGGTCGGGGAAAATTTTAGGGGTCAGGACGAACTTTTTAGGGGTCAGGCCAAATTTTTTTGTTTTTTTTTGTTTTTTTTTTGTTTTGAAGTCAAAATATTTCTCAGGGTTGAAGGAGAGTGAAAAATTAGGGGGCTGGAGAGATTTAGGGGTCGGGGAAAATTTTAGGGGTCAGGACGAACTTTTTAGGGGTCAGGCCAAATTTTTTTGTTTTTTTTTGTTTTTTTTTTGTTTTGAAGTCAAAATATTTCTCAGGGTTGGGGGAGAGTGAAAAATTAGGGGGCTGGAGAGATTTAGGCGCCGTGGAAAATTTTAGGGGTCAGGACGAACTTTTTAGGGGTCAGGCCAAATTTTTTTTTTTTTTTTGGTTTTGAACTCAAAATATATCTCATGGTTGGGGGAGAGTGAAAAATTAGGGAGCTGGAGAGATTTAGGGGTTGGGGAAAATTTTAGGGGTCAGGCCAAATTTTTTAGGGGTCAGAATAAATTTTTTTGTTTTTTTTTGTTTTGAAGTGAAAATATTTCTCAGGGTTGGGGGAGAGTGAAAAATCAGGGGGCTGGAGAGATTTAGGGGTCGGGGAAAATTTTAGGGGTCAGGACGAACTTTTTAGGGGTCAGGCCAAATTTTTTTGTTTTTTTTTTGTTTTGAAGTCAAAATATTTCTCATGGTTGGGGGAGAGTGAAAAATTAGGGGGCTAGAGAGATTTAGGGGTCGGGGAAAATTTTAGGGGTCAGGACGAACTTTTTAGGGGTCAGGCCAAATTTTTTTGTTTTTTTTTGTTTTTTTTTTGTTTTGAAGTCAAAATATTTCTCAGGGTTGAAGGAGAGTGAAAAATTAGGGGGCTGGAGAGATTTAGGGGTCGGGGAAAATTTTAGGGGTCAGGACGAACTTTTTAGGGGTCAGGCCAAATTTTTTTGTTTTTTTTTGTTTTGAAGTCAAAATATTTCTCATGGTTGGGGGAGAGTGAAAAATAAGGGCTGGAAAGATTTAGGGGTCAGGGAAAATTTTAGGGGTCAGGCCAAATTTTTTAGGGGTCCGCCCAAATTTAAGGGCGGCGATATGTACGTATTTAGCTTCCACACCGGGGCGGCGATAGGTACTTATTTAGCATTCAGCGGTGGTGATAGGTACTAATATAGCATGTGCACATGAGCGGTAATAAGTACGTATATAGTATGCACACTGGGGCAGTGATAGGTATGTATTTAGAATGCGCACTGAGGCAGCGATCGGTTCATATATAGCACGCGCCCCCGGGCGGCGATAGGTACGTATATAGCACGCGCACCGGGGCGGCGAAAGGTACATATTAAAAATTCACACTGGGCGGCGAAAGGTACATATTTAAAATTCACACCGGGGCGGCGATAGGTACGTATTTAGCATTCACACCGGGGCGGCGATAGGTATGTATTTAGCATTCACACCGGAGTAGCGATAGGTATATATTTAGCATTCGCACAGGGGTGGCTGTATGTACGTATTTAGCTTCCGCACCGGGGCGGCGATAGGTACGTATTTAGAATTCACACCGGGGCGGCGATAGGTACGTATTTAGAATTCACACCGGGGCGGCGATAGGTATGTATTTAGCATTCGCACCGGGGCGGCGATATATACGTATTTAGCTCCTACACCAGGGCAGCGATAGGTTCGTATTCAGAATTCAGGGGTGGCGATAGCTACGTATATAGCATGTACACATGGGCAGCAATAAGTACGTACATAGCATGCGCTCTGCGTCGGCGATCAGTACATATATAGCACGCGCACCGGGGCGGCGAAAGGTATGTATTTCGCATTCGCACTGTGGTGGTGATAGGTACGTATTTAGCATTCGCACCAGGGCGGCTATAGGTACGTATTTAGCATTCGCACCAGGGCGGCTATAGGTACGTATTTAGCATTCGCACTGGGCCGGCGATAGGTACGTATTTAGCATTCACACCAAAGCGGCAATATGTACATATTAATTATTCGCACTAGAGCAGCAATAGGTACTTATGTAGCATGCACACCGGGGCGCAATTGGTATGTCTTTAGTATTCGCACTAGGGCAGCGATAGGTACTTATGTAGCATGCACACCGGGGCGCAATAGGTATGTATTTAGCATTCCCACCGGGGCAACGATAGGTACTATTTAGCATTCGCAACGGGGCGGCGATAGGTACTTAAATAGTATCTGCACCGGGGCGGCGATAGGTACGTATATAGTATGTGGACTGGGGCGGCGATAGGTACGTATATAGTATGCGCACCGGGGTGATGATAGATACGTATATAGTATGAACACAGGGGTGGAGATAAGTACCTATATAGAAGGCGCAGATAGAGGTGTTACTTTTTATAGAAATATGTCATACTATTACCCTGGGCAATAGGTGAAATGGTGGGAAAGAAACAGCTTTTGCAAAAGGCAAAATTAGAAAGTAGCGGCGAAATGGGGCGACCAGGGAAGAGAAAGGTAGCAGATAAAGAGACGGCTATAGAGAGAGGGGGCGGACATAGAAGTTTGAATATAAAGATGTTACACACACGATCTTTCTTCAAATATATGTTTTTGTGACCCCGAGCAACGCCGGGTTGCCCCGCTAGTCTATTATATAAAGGGCAGTTGTCTGTATGTCTGTTTGTTTGTATGTCCAGTATCTCCTCAAAAACTACGCGGCAACATGTCAAAAAGTTGATATCTTTAGCACCGTACATATCCCGTAATCATAATATCGAAAAATCGCGACAAACGATTCACTCGCTGACAGTCAACCGGACCACTTTCCGACAAAAGGTAGCAGTTTTTTTCGTATTTTTCACGAAATTTCAACGTTAATATGTAGTAAATTCGAAATAATCTAATGTATTTATGTACTAATCCGATAAAAATGCCGAGTCACTGTAAACATCCCATAATCCCTTGCCGGATGTACCCGGTCTTGCCCTAAATTGTGTCCGGTTGTATCAGATCATCCATTAACTTCTGTCCGGTTGCATCAATAACAACATAGGAATCCTACGGTAAGAGTGTGTAGTGAAACAAGGGTTGCTCAATCACATCCGCACCTGTCCCATACTCCCTTGCCGGATGTACCCGGTCTTGCTCTAAATTGTGTCCGGTTATATCAGGTCATCATGACGTCAGAGAGTGGCAGTTTTTTTTCCCTCACACACTTTCTTTCATAATTATTAATAGACGCTAATATTCCCCCCCTCCCTCCCTGTGGCCGTTCTGTTATCATGATAGGAATTACCTCCTCCTTTCAGGCCAAATTGGGGGGGGGGGGGTTACGGTATTCGCCGGTGTGAGCATTACCTCCTCCTTTCTTGAGAAGTGTTGAGGTAGGGTAGTATCGGTTCCGTTGTCATGATGCACTCATCCCATGCATTATCTCCTCCTTTTTTGAGAAATGTTGAGGTAGGGTCGTATCGGTTCCGTTGTCATGATGCCCTCATCCCATGCATTATCTCCTTTTTTTAGAAGTGTTGAGGTAGGGTCGTATCGGTTCCGTTGTCATGATGCACTATTCCCATGCATTATCTCCTCCTTTTTTGAGAAGTGTTGAGGTAGGGTCGTATCGGTTCCGTTGTCATGATGCACTCATCCCATGCATTATCTCCTCCTTTTTTGAGAAGTGTTGAGGTAGGGTCGTATCGGTTCCGTTCTCATGATGCACTCATCCCATGCATTATCTCCTCCTTTTTTGAGAAGTGTTGAGGTAGGGTCGTATCGGTTCCGTTGTCATGATGCACTCATCCCATGCATTATCTCCTCCTTTTTTGAGAAGTGTTGAGGTAGGGTCGTATCGGTTCCGTTGTCATGATGCACTCATCCCATGCATTATCTCCTCCTTTTTTGAGAAGTGTTGAGGTAGTATCGGTTTCGTTGTCATAGTGCCCTCATCCCATGCATTATCTCCTCCTTTTTTGAGAAGTGTTGAGGTAGTATCGGTTTCGTTGTCATAGTGCCCTCATCCCATGCATTATCTCCTCCTTTTTTGAGAAGTGTAGAGGTAGGGTCGTATCGGTTCCGTTGTCATGATGCACTCATCCCATGCATTATCTCCTCCTTTTTTTAGAACTGTTGAGGAAGGGTCGTATCGGTTCCGTTGTCATGATGCACTATTCCCATGCATTATCTCCTCCTTTTTTGAGAAGTGTTGAGGTAGGGTCGTATCGGGTCCGTTGTCATGATGCACTCATCCCATGCATTATCTCCTCCTTTTTTTAGAACTGTTGAGGAAGGGTCGTATCGGTTACGTTGTCATGATGCACTATTCCCATGCATTATCTCCTCCTTTTTTGAGAAGTGTTGAGGTAGGGTCGTATCGGGTCCGTTGTCATGATGCACTCATCCCATGCATTATCTCCTCCTTTTTTGAGAAGTGTAGAGGTAGGGTCGTATCGGGAAAATTTTAGGGGTCAGGACGAACTTTTTAGGGGTCAGGCAAAATTTTTTTTCTTTTTTTTGGTTTTGAACTGAAAATATTTCTCATGGTTGGGGGAGAGTGAAAAATTAGGGGGCTGGAGAGATTTAGGGGTCGGGGAAAATTTTAGGGGTCAGGACGAACTTTTTAGGGGTCAGGCCAAATTTTTTTGTTTTTTTTTGTTTTATTTTTGTTTTGAAGTCAAAATATTTCTCAGGGTTGGGGGAGAGTGAAAAATTAGGGGGCTGGAGAGATTTAGGGGTCGGGGAAAATTTTAGGGGTCAGGACGCACTTTTTAGGGGTCAGGCCAAATTTTTTTGTTTTTTTTTGTTTTGAAGTCAAAATATTTCTCAGGGTTGGAGGAGAGTGAAAAATTAGGGGGCTGGAGAGATTTAGGGGTCGGGGAAAATTTTAGGGGTCAGGACGAACTTTTTAGGGGTCAGGCCAAATTTTTTTGTTTTTTTTTGTTTTTTTTTTGTTTTGAAGTCAAAATATTTCTCAGGGTTGAAGGAGAGTGAAAAATTAGGGGGCTGGAGAGATTTAGGGGTCGGGGAAAATTTTAGGGGTCAGGACGAACTTTTTAGGGGTCAGGCCAAATTTTTTTGTTTTTTTTTGTTTTTTTTTTGTTTTGAAGTCAAAATATTTCTCAGGGTTGGGGGAGAGTGAAAAATTAGGGGGCTGGAGAGATTTAGGCGCCGTGGAAAATTTTAGGGGTCAGGACGAACTTTTTAGGGGTCAGGCCAAATTTTTTTTTTTTTTTTGGTTTTGAACTCAAAATATATCTCATGGTTGGGGGAGAGTGAAAAATTAGGGAGCTGGAGAGATTTAGGGGTTGGGGAAAATTTTAGGGGTCAGGCCAAATTTTTTAGGGGTCAGAATAAATTTTTTTGTTTTTTTTTGTTTTGAAGTGAAAATATTTCTCAGGGTTGGGGGAGAGTGAAAAATCAGGGGGCTGGAGAGATTTAGGGGTCGGGGAAAATTTTAGGGGTCAGGACGAACTTTTTAGGGGTCAGGCCAAATTTTTTTGTTTTTTTTTTGTTTTGAAGTCAAAATATTTCTCATGGTTGGGGGAGAGTGAAAAATTAGGGGGCTAGAGAGATTTAGGGGTCGGGGAAAATTTTAGGGGTCAGGACGAACTTTTTAGGGGTCAGGCCAAATTTTTTTGTTTTTTTTTGTTTTTTTTTTGTTTTGAAGTCAAAATATTTCTCAGGGTTGAAGGAGAGTGAAAAATTAGGGGGCTGGAGAGATTTAGGGGTCGGGGAAAATTTTAGGGGTCAGGACGAACTTTTTAGGGGTCAGGCCAAATTTTTTTGTTTTTTTTTGTTTTTTTTTTGTTTTGAAGTCAAAATATTTCTCAGGGTTGGGGGAGAGTGAAAAATTAGGGGGCTGGAGAGATTTAGGCGCCGTGGAAAATTTTAGGGGTCAGGACCAACTTTTTAGGGGTCAGGCCAAATTTTTTTTTTTTTTTTGTTTTGAACTCAACATATATCTCATGGTTGGGGGAGAGTGAAAAATTAGGGAGCTGGAGAGATTTAGGGGTTAGGGAAAATTTTAGGGGTCAGGCCAAATTTTTAAGGGGTCAGACCAAATTTTTTTCTTTTTTTTGGTTTTGAACTGAAAATATTTCTCAGGGTTGGGGGAGAGTAAAAAATTAGGGGGCTGGAGAGATTTAGGGGTCGGGGAAAATTTTAGGGGTCAGGACGAACTTTTTAGGGGTCAGGCCAAATTTTTTTCTTTTTTTTGGTTTTGAACTGAAAATATTTCTCAGGGTTGGGGGAGAGTGAAAAATTAGGGGGCTGGATGGTTTTTGGGGTCGGGGAAAATTTTAGGGGTCAGGACCAACTTTTATGGGGTCAGGCCAAATTTTTTTGTTTTTTTTTGTTTTGAAGTCAAAATATATCTCATGGTTGGGGGAGAGTGAAAAATTAGGGGGCTGGAGAGATTTAGGGGTCGGGGAAAATTTTAGGGGTCAGGACGAACTTTTTAGGGGGCCGGCCAAATTTTTTTTTTTTTTTTGTTTTGAAGTCAAAATATATCTCATGGTTGGGGGAGAGTGAAAAATTAGGGGGCTGGAGAGATTTAGAGGTCGGGGAAAATTTTAGGGGACAGGACGAACTTTTATGGGGTCGGGCCAAATTTTTTTCTTTGTTTTGGTTTTGAACTCCAAATATTTCTCAGGGTTGGGGGAGAGTGAAAAATTAGGGGGCTGGAGAGATTATGGGGTCGGGGAAAATTTTAGGGGTCAGGACGAACTTATTAGGGGTCAGGCCAAATTTTTTTGTTTTTTTTTGTTTTGAAGTCAAAATATTTCTCAGGGTTAAGGGAGAGTGAAAAATTAGGGGGCTGGAGAGATTTAGGTGTCGGGGAAAATTTTAGGGGTCAGGCCAAATTTTTTAGGGGTCTGCCCAAATTTAGGGGCGGCGATATGTACGTATTTAGCTTCCACACTGGGGCGGCGATAGGTACTTATTTAGCATTCAGCGGTGGTGATAGGTACTTATATAGCATGTGCACATGGGCGGTAATAAGTACGTATATAGTATGCACACCGGGGCAGTGATAGGTATGTATTTAGCATGCGCACTGAGGCAGCGATCGGTTCATATATAGCACGCGCACCGGGGCGGCGATAGGTACGTATATAGCACGCGCACAGGGGCGGCGAAAGGTACATATTTAAAATGCACACCGGGCGGCGAAAGGTACATATTTAAAATTCACACCGGGGCGGCGATAGGTACGTATTTAGCATTCACACCGGGGCGGCGATAGGTATGTATTTAGCATTCACACCGGGGCAGCGATAGGTATGTATTTAGCATTCGCACTGGGTGGCGATATGTACGTATTTAGCTTCAGCACCGGGGCGGCGATAGATACGTATCTAGAATTCACATTGGGGCAGCGATAGGTACGTATTTAGAATTCACACAGGGGCGGCGATAGGTATGTATTTAGCATTCGCACCGCGGCGGCGATATGTACGTATTTAGCTTCCACACCAGGGCGGCGATAGGTACGTATTCAGAATCCAGGGGTGGCGATAGCTACGTATATAGCATGTACACATGGGCAGCAATAAGTACGTACATAGCATGCGCTCTGCGGCGGTGATCAGTACATATATAGCACGCGCACCGGAGCGGTGAAAGGTATGTATTTCGCATTCGCACCGTGGTGGTGATAGGTACGTATTTAGCATTCGCACCGGGGCGGCTATAGGTACGTATTTAGCATTCGCACCAGTGCGGCTATAGGTACGTAATTAGCATTCGCACTGGGCCGGCGATAGGTACATATTTAGCATTCACACCAAAGCGGCAATATGTACATATTAATTATTCGCACTAGGGCAGCGATAGGTACTTATGTAGCATGCACACCGGGGCGCAATTGGTATGTCTTTAGTATTCGCACTAGGGCAGCGATAGGTACTTATGTAGCATGCACACCGGGGCGCAATAGGTATGTATTTAGCATTCACACCGGGGCAACGATAGGTACTATTTAGCATTCGCAACGGGGCGGCGATAGGTACTTAAATAGTATCTGCACCGGGGCGGCGATAGGTACGTATATAGTATGTCCACTGGGGCGGCGATAGGTACGTATATAGTATGCGCACCGGGGTGATGATAGATACGTATATAGTATGAACACCGGGGTGGAGATAAGTACCTATATAGAAGGCGCAGATAGAGGTGTTACTTTTTATAGAAATATGTCATACTATTACCCTGGGCAATAGGAGAAATGGTGGGGAAGAAACAGCTTTTGCAAAAGGCAAAATTAGAAAGTAGCGGCGAAATGGGGCGACCAGGGAAGAGAAAGGTAGCAGATAAAGAGACGGCTATATAGAGAGGGGGCGGACATAGAAGTTTGAATATAAAGATGTTACACACACGATCTTTCTTCAAATATATGTTTTTATGACCCCGCGCAACGCCGGGTAGCCCCGCTAGTCTCCTCTATAAAGGACACTTGTCTGTATGTCTGTCTGTCTGTCTGTCTGTTTGTATGTCCAGCTTCTCCTCAAAAACTATGCGGCGAATTGTCAAAAAGTTGATATCTTCAGCATCGTACAACACCTGGGATCATAATATCTCAAAATTACAACAAAAAAACATGTTGCTGGGGGTCAACGGGGCCAGTCTTCGGCAGCGGGTCTGGTTTTTTCAAACTTTTCTAATGTTATTCAGTAGTAATTTGGAAATCAGCCAATGTAATTATGTAATAATAATTTTGTTTTCAACCAACTTATTCTTGTGCACATGACGTCATAGTAATAGGTATATGACGTCATCGTTATAGGTTTTTAATTTTTTTTTCTCTTCAAAATTTATTTTACTTCAACATATTTTTATACATAACATATAAAAGTGTATTCTGATGTAAAATTCACAGAGTAAGATGATGAGAGTATTCCCGAATCTATAAACCCACTTCTTAGGGGTCCATGGGGTATATTTCATCGGGGGGGGGGGGGGGGGGTTCAGTTATTTTTCATTATATATATATTTTAGAAATATGCAAAGTCACGCTTTTAACAGGAAATGACGTCAGAGGAAAAGAGTGTAGGGAAGAAAATCCCTCACACTACAACCCTGCTTTCCCTCTCACTCCCACCGTTTCTACCTCCCCTTCCTCCCCTACGCCCATTCTGTTGTTATGATACCACCCTCCTAGGCATTACCTCCTCCTTTTTGACAGTTGTGGAGATAGTGCGGCGGTGTGACTGCTTCAGGTCAAATTAGGGGAAGGGGGAGTGTCGGCATTCGCCGGTGGAGCGCCTCAGGTCAAATTTGGAGATGGGGGATTGTCGGCATAATGCAAAGTCACGATTTTAACAGGAAATGACGTCAGAGGAAATCCTTAACGGCACCTTTTTGAACATGAGTTTATAGTGAAGCAAGGGTTGCTTAATCCTAACGAGACATAAGTTTATATTGAAGCAACTGTTGCTTAATCCCTAACGGCACTTTTTTTAACATGAGTCCATAGTGAAGCAAGGGTTGCTTATTCCATAACGGTATTTTTTGAACATGAGTTTATAGTGAAGCAAGTGTTGCTTAATTCTAACCGCATTTCTTCTTTTGACATGATACCATCCTCCCAGGTGTTACCTCCTTCTTTTTGAGAAGTGTGAAGTTAGTGTAGTATCATTAAAATTAAAGTAATAAATAATTATGCTCACCCATTGTTTTCACTAATATTTGTATACATATTAAATAATGTCTCAATAAGTAAAGTAAGAAAAGAGATAATTATGCTCCGCCACTGTTTTCACTAATATTTATATACATATAAAATAACGTCTCTAGAAGTAAAATAAAAAGAGAAATAATTATGCTCCACCATTGTTTTCACTAATATTTGTATACATATTAATTAACGTCTCAATAAGTAAAGTAAGAAGAGAAATAATTATGCTCCGTCATTGTTTTCACTAATATTTGTATACATATTAAATAACGTCTCAATAAGTAAAGTAAGAAGAGAAATAATTATGCTCCGCCATTGTTTTCACTAATATTTGTATACATATTAAAAAACATCTCAATAAATAAAGTAAGAATAGAAATAATTATGCTCCGCCACTGTTTTCACTAATATTTGTATACATGTTAAATAACGTCTCAATAAGTAAAGTAAGAAAAGAGATAATTATGCTCCCCCATTGTTTTCACTAATATTTGTATACATGTTAAATAACGTCTCAATAAGTAAAGTAAGAAGAGAAATAATTATGCTCCGCCATTGTTTTCACTAATATTTGTATACATGTTAAATAACATTTTTTGTTTTGAACTCAAAATATTTCGCAGGGTTGGGAGAGAGTGAAAAATTAGTTGGGAGTAGGATGCTGGAGACATTGAGGGGTCGGAGAAAATTTTAGGGGTCAGGCCGAACTTTTAAGGGGTCAGGCCAAATCTTTTTCTTTTTTTTTGTTTTGAACTCAAAATATTTCTCAGGGTTGGGGGAGAGTTAAAAATTAAGAGGCTGGAGAGATTGAGGGGTCGGGGAAAATTTTAGGGGTCAGGCCGAACTTTTTAAGGGTCAGGCCAAATTTTTT
This sequence comes from Sepiola atlantica, assembly GCA_963556195.1. Classification (NCBI taxonomy): domain Eukaryota; kingdom Metazoa; phylum Mollusca; class Cephalopoda; order Sepiida; family Sepiolidae; genus Sepiola; species Sepiola atlantica. The sequence continues at coordinate 25,205,349 of OY744554.1, read as the reverse complement.
TGTTTTTTTTGTTTTGAAGTCAAAATATTTCTCAGGGTTGGGGGAGAGTGAAAAATTATGGGGCTTGAGAGATTCAGGGGTCGGGGAAAACTTTAGGGGTCAGGACGAACATTTTAGGGGTCAGGCCAAATTTTTTTCTTTTTTTTTGTTTTGAAGTCAAAATATTTCTCACGGTTGGGGGAGAGTGAAAAATTAGTGGGCTGGAGAGATTTAGGGGTCGGGGAAAATTTTAGGGGTCAGGACGAACTTTTTAGGGGTCAGGCCAAATTTTTTTGTTTTTTCTTTGTTTTGAAGTCAAAATATTTCTCAGGGTTGGGGGAGAGTGAAAAATTAGGGGGCTGGAGAGATTTAGGGGTCGGGGAAAATTTTAGGGGTCAGGACGAACTTTTTAGGGGTCAGGCCAAATTTTTTTGTTTATTTTTGTTTTGAAGTCAAAATATATCTCATGGTTGGGGGAGAGTGAAAAATTAGGGGGCTGGAGAGATTTAGGGGTCGGGGAAAATTTTAGGGGTCAGGACGAACTTTTTAGGGGTCAGGCCAAATTTTTTTCTTTTTTTTTGTTTTTTTTTTGTTTTGAAGTCAAAATATTTCTCATGGTTGGGGGAGAGTTAAAAATTAGGGGGCTGGAGAGATTTAGGGGTCGGGGAAAATTTTAGGGGTCAGGACGAACTTTTTAGGGGTCAGGCCAAATTTTTTTGTTTTTTTTTGTTTTGAAGTCAAAATATTTCTCATGGTTGGAGGAGAGTGAAAAATTAGGGGGCTGGAGAGATTTAGGGGTCGCGGAAAATTTTAGGGGTCAGGACGAACTTTTTAGGGGTCAGGCCAAATTTTTTTGTTTTTTTTTGTTTTGAAGTCAAAATATATCTCATGGTTGGGAGAGAGTGAAAAATTAGTGGGCTGGAGAGATTTAGGGGCCGGGGAAAATTTTAGGGGTCAGGACGAACTTTTTAGGGGTCAGGCCAAATTTTTTTCTTTTTTTTGTTTTTTTTTGTTTTGAAGTCAAAATATTTCTCAGGGTTGGGGGAGAGTGAAAAATTAGGGCGCTGGAGAGATTTAGGGGTCGGGGAAAATTTTAGGGGTCAGGACGAACTTTTTAGGGGTCAGGCCAAATTTTTTTGTTTTTTTTTTGTTTTGAAGTCAAAATATATCTAATGGTTGTAAGAGAGTGAAAAATTAGGGGGCTGGAGAGATTTAGGGGTCGCGGAAAATTTTAGGGGTCAAGACGAACTTTTTAGGGGTCAGGCCAAATTCTTTTGTTTTTTTTTTGTTTTTTTTTGTTTTGAAGTCAAAATATTTCTCAGGGTTGGGGGAGAGTGAAAAATTAGGGGGCTGGAGAGATTTAGGGGTCGGGGAAAATTTTAGGGGTCAGGACGAACTTTTTAGGGGTCAGGCCAAATTTTTTTCTATTTTTTTTTTTTTTTTTTTTTTAAGTCAAAATATTTCTCAGTGTTGGGGGAGAGTGAAAAATTAGGGGGCTGGAGAGATTTAGGGGTCGGGGAAAATTTGAGGGGTCAGGCCCAATTTTTTAGGGGTCCAGCCAAATTTTTTTGTTTTTTTTTTGTTTTGAAGTCAAAATATATCTCATGGTTGGGGGAGAGTGAAAAATTAGGGGTCTGGTGAGATTTAGGGGTCGGAGAAAATTTTAGGGGTCAGGACGAACTTTTTAGGGGTCAGGCCAAATTTTTTTGTTTTCTTTTGTTTTTTTTAGTTTTGAAGTCAAAATATTTCTCAGGGTTGGGGGAGAGTGAAAAATTAGGGGGCTGGAGAGATTTAGGGGTCGGGGAAAATTTTAGGGGTCAGGACGAACTTTTTAGGGGTCAGGCCAAATTTTTTTGTTTATTTTTGTTTTGAAGTCAAAATATATCTCATGGTTGGGGGAGAGTGAAAAATTAGGGGGCTGGAGAGATTTAGGGGTCGGGGAAAATTTTAGGGGTCAGGACGAACTTTTTAGGGGTCAGGCCAAATTTTTTTCTTTTTTCTTGTTTTTTTTTGTTTTGAAGTCAAAATATTTCTCATGGTTGGGGGAGAGTTAAAAATTAGGGGGCTGGAGAGATTTAGGGGTCGGGGAAAATTTTAGGGGTCAGGACGAACTTTTTAGGGGTCAGGCCAAATTTTTTTGTTTTTTTTTGTTTTGAAGTCAAAATATTTCTCATGGTTGGAGGAGAGTGAAAAATTAGGGGGCTGGAGAGATTTAGGGGTCGCGGAAAATTTTAGGGGTCAGGACGAACTTTTTAGGGGTCAGGCCAAATTTTTTTCTTTTTTTTGTTTTTTTTTGTTTTGAAGTCAAAATATTTCTCAGGGTTGGGGGAGAGTGAAAAATTAGGGCGCTGGAGAGATTTAGGGGTCGGGGAAAATTTTAGGGGTCAGGACGAACTTTTTAGGGGTCAGGCCAAATTTTTTTCTTTTTTTTTTGTTTTGAAGTCAAAATATATCTAATGGTTGTAAGAGAGTGAAAAATTAGGGGGCTGGAGAGATTTAGGGGTCGGGGAAAATTTTAGGGGTCAAGACGAACTTTTTCGGGGTCAGGCCAAATTCTTTTGTTTTTTTTTGTTTTTTTTTGTTTTGAAGTCAAAATATTTCTCAGGGTTGGGGGAGAGTGAAAAATTAGGGGGCTGGAGAGATTTAGGGGTCGGGGAAAATTTTAGGGGTCAGGACGAACTTTTTAGGGGTCAGGCCAAATTTTTTTCTATTTTTTTTTTTTTTTTTTTTTGAAGTCAAAATATTTCTCAGTGTTGGGGGAGAGTGAAAAATTAGGGGGCTGGAGAGATTTAGGGGTCGGGGAAAATTTTAGGGGTCAGGACGAACTTTTTAGGGGTCAGGCCAAATTTTTTTGTTTTTTTTGTTTTGAAGTCAAAATATTTCTCATGGTTGGAGGAGAGTGAAAAATTAGGGGGCTGGAGAGATTTAGGGGTCGGGGAAAATTTTAGGGGTCAGGACGAACTTTTTAGGGGTCAGGCTAAATTTTTTTGTTTTTTTTTGTTTTGAAGTCAAAATATATCTCATGGTTGGGGGAGAGTGAAAAATTAGGGGGCTGGAGAGATTTAGGGGTCGGGGAAAATTTTAGGGGTCAGGACGAACTTTTTAGGGGTCAGGCCAAATTTTTTTCTTTTTTTTTGTTTTGAAGTCAAAATATATCTCATGGTTGGGGGAGAGTGAAAAATTAGGGGGCTGGAGAGATTTAGGGGTCGGGGAAAATTTTAGGGGTCAGGACGAACTTTTTAGGGGTCAGGCCAAATTTTTTTGTTTTTTTTTGTTTTGAAGTCAAAATATATCTCATGGTTGGGAGAGAGTGAAAAATTAGGGGGCTGGAGAGATTTAGGGGTCGGGGAAAATTTTAGGGGTCAGGACGAACTTTTTAGGGGTCAGGCCAAATTTTTTTGTTTTTTTTTGTTTTGAAGTCAAAATCTTTCTCAGGGTTGGGGGAGAGTGAAAAATGAGGGGGCTGGAGAGATTTAGGGGTCGGGGAAAATTTTAGGGGTCAGGACGAACTTTTTAGGGGTCAGGCCAAATTTTTTTGTTTTTTTTTGTTTTGAAGTCAAAATATTTCTCATGGTTTGGGGGAGAGTGAAAAATTAGAGGCTGGATAGATTTAGGGGACGGGGAAAATTTTAAGGGGTCAGGCTAAATTTTTTAGGGTCTGCCCAAATTTAGGGGCGGCGATATGTCTGTATTTAGCTTCCACACCGGGGCGGCGATAGGTACTTATTTAGCATTCAGCAGTGGTGATAGGTACTTATATAGCATGTTCACATGGGCGGTAATAAGTACGTATATAGTATGCACACCGGGGCAGTGATAGGTATGTATTTAGCATGCGCACTGAGGAAGCGATCGGTTCATATATAGCACGCGCACCGGGGCGGCGATAGGTACGTATATAGCACGCGCACAGGGGCGGCGAAAGGTACATATTTAAAATTCACACCGGGCGGCGAAAGGTACATATTTTAAATTCACACCGGGGCGGCAATAGGTACGTATTTAGCATTCACACCGGGGCAGCGATAGGTATGTATTTAGCATTCGCACTGGGGCAGCGATATGTACGTATTTAGCTTCCGCACCGGGGCGGCGATAGGTACGTATTTAGAATTCACACCGGGGCGGCAATAGGTACGTATTTTGAATTCACACCAGGGCGGCGATAGGTATGTATTTACCATTCGCACCGGGGCGGCGATATGTACGTATTCAGCTTCCACACCAGGGCGGCGATAGGTACGTATTCAGAATTCAGGGGTGGCGATAGCTGCGTATATAGCATGTACACACGAGCAGCAATAAGTACGTACATAGCATGCGCTCTGCGGCGGCGATCAGTACATATATTGCATGCGTACCGGGGCGGCGAAAGGTATGTATTTCGCATTCGCACCGTAGTGGTGATAGGTACGTATTTAGCATTCGCACTGGGGCGGCTATAGGTACGTATTTAGCATTCGCACCAGGGCGGCTATAGGTACGTATTTAGCATTCGCACTGGGCCGGCGATAGGTACATATTTAGCATTCACACCAAAGCGGCAATATGTACATATTAATTATTCGCACTAGGGCAGTGATAGGTACTTATGTAGCATGCACACCGGAGCGCAATTGGTATGTCTTTAGTATTCGCACTAGGGCAGCGATAGGTACTTATGTAGCATGCACACCGGGGCGCAAAGGTATGTATTTAGCATTCACACCGGGGCAACGATAGGTACTATTTAGCATTCGCAACGGGGCGGCGATAGGTACTTAAATAGTATCTGCACCGGGGCGGCGATAGGTACGTATATAGTATGTGCACTGGGGCGGCGATAGGTACGTATATAGTATGCGCACCGGGGTGATGATAGATACGTATATAGTATGAACACCGGGGTGGAGATAAGTACCTATATAGAAGGCGCAGATAGAGGTGTTACTTTTTATAGAAATATGTCATACTATTACCCTGGGCAATAGGTGGTTTGGTAGTTTTGTTTTACGGCATATCAACCCTTTTTGGGTTATTTAATGCCGAATCTGGTCATTATAGTAAAAGTTTTTATGCTCTAAGTTCTTTATATCTTCAAATGTTTAATCATGGTTTTTGGTTTGGTAGTTTTGTTTTACGGCATATCAACCCTTTTTGGGTTATTTAATGCCGAATCTGGTCATTATAGTAAAAGATTTATGCTTCAAGTTCTAAAAATAAAATAAAAAAGGGGAGGGAGAAAGGGAGAGGGGCTGTTGTTTTTGTTTTTGGTTTTGTAGAACATAATTAAGTTTTACAAAAAAAAAAAAAAAAAAGAAAAACAAAAAACGTCAATGTAGGTGAATTTCGTCTCAGGGAGCCACAGGGCAGCCTGATCTGGTATCACCAGCTGGGCAATAGGAGAAATGGTGGGGAAGAAACAGCTTTTGCAAAAGGCAAAATTAGAAAGTAGCGGCGAAATGGGGCGACCAGGAAAGAGAAAGGTAGCAGATAAAGAGACGGCTATAGAGAGAGGGGGCGGACATAGAAGTTTGAATATAAAGATGTTACACACACGATCTTTCTTCAAATATATGTTTTTATGACCCCGAGCAACGCCGGGTAGCCCCGCTAGTCTCTTATATAAAGGGCAGTTGTCTGTATGTCTGTCTGTCTGTCTGTTTGTATGTCCAGATACTCCTCCGAGTGGACCCGACAAACAGTCACGCGGGTGACATCATCACGACCGGCCAGCCCCGGGACGTGTAATATCTCAGAACCGGAAATAGAAATTGACTCTTTGGGGGTCGACTGAGCACTTTTCTCCAATGGGGGGTGCCTTTTTCCTCAATTTTCAACGTTGTTTAGTACTAATTTGAGAAAAAAACAATGCTATCATGTAGAATTTTAGAAATAATGCACCGTCATGATTTTAACAGGAAATGACGTCAGAGGAAATCCCTAACGGCACTTTTTTGAACATGAGTTTATAGTGAAGCAAGTGTTGCTTAATCACAAACGGCACTTTTTTTGAACACGAGTCCATAGTGAAGCAAGGGTTGCTTACTTACTAACGGCACTTTTTTGAACATGAGTCTATAGTGAAGCAAGGGTTGCTTACTTACTAACGGCACTTTTTGATACATGCGTTTATAGTGACGCAAGTGTTGTTTAATCAATAACGGCACTTTTTTTAACATGAGTTCATAGTGAAGCAAGGGTTGCTTAATCCTAACCGCATTTTTTCTGTTGACATGATAACATCCTCCTAGGTATTACCTCCTCCTCCTTTTTTGGAGAGGTGTGAAGTTAGTGTAGTATCAGTAAAATTAAAGTAATAAATAATTATGCTCCACCATTGTTTTCACTAATATCTGTATACATATTAAATAACGTCTAAATAAGTAAAGTAAGAAGAGAAATAATTATGCTCCACCACTGTTTTCACTAATATTTGTATACATATTAAATAACGTCTCAATAAGTAAAGTAAGAAGAAAAATAATTATGCTCCACCACTGTTTTCACTAATATTTGTATACATATTAAATAACGTAGTATCAGTTGTTTGGGGAAAATTTTAAAGGTTAGGCCGAACTTTTTAGGGGTCAGGCCAAATTTTTTTCTTTTTTTTTTGTTTTGAAGTCAAAATATTTCTCATCGTTGGGGGAGAGTGAAAAATTAGGGGGCTAGAGAGATTTAGGGGTCGGGGAAAATTTTAGGGGTCAGGCGGAACTTTTTAGGGGTCAGGCAAAATTTTTTTCATTTTTTTGGTTTTGAACTCAAAATATTTCTCAGGGTTAGGGGAGAGTGAACAATTAGGGGGCTGGAGAGATTTAGGGGTCGGGGAAAATTTTAGGGGTCAGGACGAACTTTTTAGGGGTCAGGCCAAATTTTTTTGTTTTTTTTTTGTTTTGAAGTCAAAATATTTCTCATGGTTGGAGGAGAGTGAAAAATTAGGGGGCTGGAGAGATTTAGGGGTCGGGGAAAATTTTAGGGGTCAGGACGAACTTTTTAGGGGTCAGGCCAAATTTTTTTGTTTTTTTTTGTTTTGAAGTCAAAATATATCTCATGGTTAGGGGAGAGTGAAAAATTAGGGGGCTGGAGAGATTTAGGGGTCGGGGAAAATTTTAGGGGTCAGGACCAACTTTTTAGGGGTCAGGCCAAATTTTTTTGTTTTTTTTTGTTTTGAAGTCAAAATATTTCTCATGGTTGGGGGAGAGTGAAAAATTAGGGGGCTAGAGAGATTTAGGGGTCGGGGAAAATTTTAGGGGTCAGGCGGAACTTTTTAGGGGTCAGGCAAAATTTTTTTCTTTTTTTTGGTTTTGAAGTCAAAATATTTCTCAGGGTTGGGGGAGAGTGAACAATTAGGGGGCGGGAGAGATTTAGGGGTCGGGGAAAATTTTAGGGGTCAGGACGAACTTTTTAGGGGTCAGGCCAAATTTTTTTGTTTTTTTTTTGTTTTGAAGTCAAAATATTTCTCATGGTTGGGAGAGAGTGAAACATTAGGGGGCTGGAGAGATTTAGGGGTCGGGGAAAATTTTAGGGGTCAGGACGAACTTTTTAGGGTTCAGGCCAAATTTTTTTCTTTTTTTTTGGTTTTGAAGTCAAAATATTTCTCAGGGTTGGGGGAGAGTGAACAATTAGGGGGCTGGAGAGATTTAGGGGTCGGGGAAAATTTTAGGGGTCAGGACCAACTTTTTAGGGGTCAGGCCAAATTTTTTTGTTTTTTTTTGTTTTGAAGTCAAAATATTTCTCATGGTTGGGGGAGAGTGAAAAATTAGGGGGCTAGAGAGATTTAGGGGTCGGGGAAAATTTTAGGGGTCAGGCGGAACTTTTTAGGGGTCAGGCAAAATTTTTTTCTTTTTTTTGGTTTTGAAGTCAAAATATTTCTCAGGGTTGGGGGAGAGTGAACAATTAGGGGGCGGGAGAGATTTAGGGGTCGGGGAAAATTTTAGGGGTCAGGACGAACTTTTTAGGGGTCAGGCCAAATTTTTTTGTTTTTTTTTTGTTTTGAAGTCAAAATATTTCTCATGGTTGGGAGAGAGTGAAACATTAGGGGGCTGGAGAGATTTAGGGGTCGGGGAAAATTTTAGGGGTCAGGACGAACTTTTTAGGGTTCAGGCCAAATTTTTTTCTTTTTTTTTGGTTTTGAAGTCAAAATATTTCTCAGGGTTGGGGGAGAGTGAACAATTAGGGGGCTGGAGAGATTTAGGGGTCGGGGAAAATTTTAGGGGTCAGGACCAACTTTTTAGGGGTCAGGCCAAATTTTTTTGTTTTTTTTTGTTTTGAAGTCAAAATATTTCTCATGGTTGGGGGAGAGTGAAAAATTAGGGGGCTAGAGAGATTTAGGGGTCGGGGAAAATTTTAGGGGTCAGGCGGAACTTTTTAGGGGTCAGGCAAAATTTTTTTCTTTTTTTTGGTTTTGAACTCAAAATATTTCTCAGGGTTGGGGGAGAGTGAACAATTAGGGGGCTGGAGAGATTTAGGGGTCGGGGAAAATTTTAGGGGTCAGGACGAACTTTTTAGGGGTCAGGCAAAATTTTTTTGTTTTTTTTTTGTTTTGAAGTCAAAATATTTCTCATGGTTGGGGGAGAGTGAAAAATTACGGGGCTAGAGAGATTTAGGGATCGGGGAAAATTTTAGGGGTCAGGCGGAACTTTTTAGGGGTCAGGCCAAATTTTTTTGTTTTTTTAGGTTTTGAACTCAAAATATTTCTCATGGTTGGGAGAGAGTGAAACATTAGGGGGCTGGAGAGATTTAGGGGTCGGGGAAAATTTTAGGGGTCAGGACGAACTTTTTAGGGGTCAGGCCAAATTTTTTTCTTTTTTTTGGTTTTGAACTGAAAATATTTCTCAGGGTTGAGGGAGAGTGAAAATTTAGGGGGCTGGAGAGATTTAGGGGTCGGGGAAAATTTTAGGGATCAGGACGAACTTTTTAGGGTTCAGGCCAAATTTTTTTCTTTTTTTTTGGTTTTGAACTCAAAATATTTCTCAGGGTTGGGGAAGAGTGAAAAATTAGGGGGCTGGAGAGATTTAGGGGACGGGGAAAATTTTAGGGATCAGGCCAAATTTTTTAGGGTCTGCCCAAATTTAGGGGCGGCGATATGTACGTATTTAGCTTCCACACCGGGGCGGCGATAGGTACTTATTTAGCATTCAGCGGTGGTGATAGGTACTTATATAGCATGTGCACATGGGCGGTAATAAGTACGTATATAGTATGCACACCGGGGCAGTGATAGGTATGTATTTAGCATGCGCACTGAGGCAGCGATCGGTTCATATATAGCACGCACACCGGGTCGGCGATAGGTACGTATATAGCACGTGCACAGTGGCGGCGAAAGGTACATATTTAAAATTCACACCGGGCGGCGAAAGGTACATATTTAAAATTCACACCGGGGCGGCGATAGGTACGTATTTAGCATTCACGCCGGGGCGGCGATAGGTATGTATTTAGCATTCACACCGGGGCAGCGATAGGTATGTATTTAGCATTCGCACCGGGGCAGCGATATGTACGTATTTAGCTTTCAGCACCGGGGCGGCGATAGGTACGTATTTAGAATTCACACAGGGGCGGCAATAGGTACGTATTTAGAATTCACACCGGGGCGGCGATAGGTATGTATTTAGCATTCGCACCGGGGCGGCGATATGTACGTATTTAGCTTCCACACCAGGGCGGCGATAGGTACGTATTCAGAATTCAGGGGTGGCGATAGCTACGTATATAGCATGTACACATGGGCAGCAATAAGTACGTACATAGCATGCGCTCTGCGGCGGCGATCAGTACATATATTGCACGCGCACCGGGGCGGCGAAAGGTATGTATTTCGCATTCGCACCGTAGTGGTGATAGGTACGTATTAAGCATTCGCACTGGGGCGGCTATAGGTACGTATTTAGCATTCGCACCAGGCCGGCTATAGGTACGTATTTAGCATTCGCACCAGGCCGGCTATAGGTACGTATTTAGCATTCGCACTGGGCCGGCGATAGGTACGTATTTAGCATTCACACCAAAGCGGCAATATGTACATATTAATTATTCGCACTAGGGCAGCGATAGGTACTTATGTAGCATGCACACCAAGGCGCAATTGGTATGTCTTTAGTATTCGCACTAGGGCAGCGATAGGTACTTATGTAGCATGCACACCGGGGCGCAATAGGTATGTATTTAGCATTCACACCGGGGCAACGATAGGTACTATTTAGCATTTGCAACGGGGCGGCGATAGGTACTTAAATAGTATCTGCACCGGGGCAGCGATAGGTAGTATATAGTATGTTCACTGGGGCGGCGATAGGTACGTATATAGTATGCGCACCGGGCTGATGATAGATACGTATATAGTATGAACACCGGGGTGGAGATAAGTACCTATATAGAAGGCTCAGATAGAGGTGTTACTTTTTATAGAAATATGTCATACTATTACCCTGGGCAATAGGAGAAATGGTGGGGAAGAAACAGCTTTTGCAAAAGGCAAAATTAGAAAGTAGCGGCGAAATGGGGCGACCAGGAAAGAGAAAGGTAGCAGATAAAGAGACGGCTATAGAGAGAGGGGGCGGACATAGAAGTTTGAATATAAAGATGTTACACACACGATCTTTCTTCAAATATATGTTTTTATGACCCCGAGCAACGCCGGGTAGCCCCGCTAGTTTTAAATAAAAGACGTTGTTATTTCAGATGTTATATTTATATATTTTTGCTATTTTATTTTGTAAATCAATTATGTACTTCAAAAACAATAAAAAGAAAAGGGGAGGGGAGGAGAGAAGGCGAAGGGCATGTAGTAATGACGACGTCAAAATTTATTTTTTATTATTTTTAAAGGAGTTCCCCCTCCCTTGAGAGAGAGATAGAAAGAGAGAGAGAAAGAGAGAGAGAGAGAGAGAGAAAGCAATGACCTCCTGTTTTCTGTGAACTCGGTATATATTTCCAGCTAGCTAAGACATCTTAGTTTCATCTAAATTATCTCCCTTTGATATTTTAATAATGTTTTTTTTTGTAATTTATCCATTTCTTTATTAAATCATTTATATTAATAACTGTTTATTTACACAAAACTATTGCAGATACACAGGGAAAATAAAATAATATGATCATAAATGAATAACAGAAAACATTAATTAATTATAGACAGTTAAAAAAGTTATGCAAATTAGATAGATATTTGAATGTCTTTATTTGTTTCTTTAATACTATATATACCGTATTTGAAAGCATCCTGTTGTATTATTGATTATAATAACACTATCCCGTTTTGATGGTAATATAAGAGTTATAAATAAAAATACTTTCTCATTTTTCATTTATATATATATATATATATATATATATATATATATATATATATATATATATATATATATATGTGTGTGTGTGATTGTGTGTGTAATATGCTGAAGAAGGCGGAAGAAAACGGCCGAAAATTCTGTTCATTTAAAAAAAGAACAAATAAGAAATTTTTTTTTAAATATAAACATTTATATATTTTTCACATTAATTTTTTATATATATATATATATATATATATATATATATATATATATATATATATATATTTCATGTATACACATAAAATTTTATAAGGAGATATAATTTTTTATGTATCAATTCTTCAGTATTTGCTTCAACAGTGCTCGATACGTAAGTAGAGCTAGGTAGTAAGCTATGAAAATATATTTATGACAATTAAGCCACACAGAGGCTCCTGCGTTTCATCTATGGGGGGAATCTTCAGGCTAAAATGCGTGGAGTTAGTTTTGCTGGGTTTTTTATATACACGGCTAGCTAGTTAACCAATCAGATTCTTTGTTGTTCTCTTAGCCAATCGTTGGGCTTCCCACGAACAAAGGTCTGGTTAGTTTTACTTCCTATATCCTGTTCTATTGTCCTGTTTTCTATAGAGTGGTCTATATCCTGTTTATATATATATATATATATATATATATATATATATATATATATTCATTCATTGGAAGTTGAGTGTGACAAAAAGAAAATGGTTAGTGGGACCCTCCAAACCCTTTCTAAAAAATAGATTGCCCACTGTTTTCCAGGTTGATCTCTAAGTGGGAGTGGAACTTATGTGGTAGGAAATGGAGTGGAGTTTGGAAGTGGATGGTGCCCTTCCAAGATGAATTTTATTTGCTTCTAGCCAAGTTAACACCGATAGTCCGTTCATTTCACAACAATATTAGGTTCTTCTTCTTCTTCTTCTTCTTCTTCTTCTTCTTCTTCTTCTTCTTCTTTCCTGCCGAGACACTAAAATGTGTCAAGAAACATCTCTATCTCCCCCCCTCTTTCTATCACCCTACTCCTCCCCCCTCTTTCTCTCTCTCTCTCTCTCTCTCTCTTTCTCTCTCTCTCTCTCTCTCTCTCTCTCTCTCTCTCTCTCTCTCTCTCTCTCTCTCTCTCTTGTCAGTCAGTCTGCTGTTTCCATTCTTTGGTAGTTACCAATCAAAGTACCTGTCATTCCAATGACATTCTCATGGCCTTCCAAATTGACCTCGCCATTCCTCAATAGTTTATATGGTACAAACTAGTCCACACTAGGCTTTTTCTCAAACTGCAAATCGATGACTAAGCGTGTGAAACGTTGTCACCGTTTTGATCAAGTTACGTGATTTAAATAATACATCATAAATCAAATTGTAGGAGATTAAAAGATTGGTGGTATATTAATAGGTACTTGATCACCTGTAACCGTTGGGTAAGTATTTGTTATATATATTATTAAATTAGAAGAATACCCGTCCCAGGAAGGGTAAAATAAATTCCCTGAACAGAACAGTTTTGCCTCACTTTTATGTCTCCTTACGAGGATTAAAATCAAGTTTTAATGTTACCTTATGTCAAGAATCCTTATTCCAATTTTGATTCTAGAAAATGTCTAAAACGTAAGGCTACAGCTTAAGGGATCTTAAGAAGAAATTTAAATTCAGGGAATCTTGCTTCATTGCTGTCTTATGACTATGGATCAAGTTGAATGAAAATCTGAAATATGTGAATTTTCAAATAGGAGGCTGCGTCCATATTATGCACCATAAAAACCCTTTAAAATTCTCCAAAAAAGTTGAAATTTGGGGAATATTTATTAATTGATGTCTAATACCTATTGTTAAAATTTCACAAAAGTCGGAGGTATGTGAATTTTCATGAAACTAAATTAAACTAAATTAAACTAAATATAGCCCACATTACGACCTTTTTACGCTTATCAGCTGTGTTCCAAAATTCATAATGATTGGTTAATTAGTTTAAGAGTGAATCCTGTACATAAGAATATAAAACATATACATATACCGAACTTCATATAAACAGAGATAAGAATATTTGCGATTTGACTTCCTGTTTTATCCCCCCCCCCAAAAAAAATTTTCTTATCAAAATTGCGGGCTACATTCAAATTTACACCCCCCCCTTCTGTAGATATTTCTTTCACCACATGTTTCACGATCCTGGGTATGACCTTAAAACTCATTCGTGGATGGGCCCCCATATTAGGAGCTTTGGGGGGGGGGGGGTCATCCCGTAGTTACGATTACTGCCAGGTCAACTTTTCCCCGGAGGAGTGATAGTACCTGTCAGGGTTCCATTTATAGGTTAAATAGAATTTGACCAGATATGACATTAAGCTGTCTTGGACACCCTTGAACACCCCACCACTACGAAATCCATCTTTCCCAGCTCTTTCTAACATTTTTTTTCTTTCTGCCTACTCTATTTAACAACCCTATCAACTACTCACCCCTCCTACTTTCCTGGGTATGACACAAAACTGAATCAGTGGTGAGGCTACAGTTTCAGAGTATGGAGTTGTCTCTTAGTTGCTGCTACTCCGAGGTCCACTCTAACCTGGATTGATAGTCCCTGTCAAATAGAAACTACCATTTACAGATAATTGTTTACAAAATATAAAAAATTAATTCGCAAACCAATTGTATACAAAACATATGTATGGTTTCGGCTGTTATAATATACATTATTTTTTATTTGACTTTGACTTGACTTTGACTTGAGTCATCCTATGCAAGTAGGCATAAGTGAAACGTTGACAAATTCTAAGTTTTAGAAGTGTTGCTGTGACATTGTCATATTTTTTCTAATGGCTGGATATGTAGACGGCCACACCTGCTGTTTACGTATATAGCGCCTGGTATTCCCAAATGGTCACCCATCTGGTACTCATGTATTAAACATATATTCCAAACATATCCATCATTAAAACAAAAGACTATAACCAAGTTATCGTTAACACATTTATTTACAGTTGACAATTATGAAAAACAAGCAACTTACATTATTATACGAAACAATAAAATATATTTAGTTCTTACTCTACCTTTAAGATAGGAACATTGATCATCAGGGAGGAGGGAGGCTAGATTCTTCAGTTTATGGTAGCCCAATGAGAGATGTTCGACAGCGGTTGATTCTTAATACTCTCTGGTCCTTTTCAGGCACAATCAAGGGGAAACATGACTTCGGTTATTTAGGAGGTCGTCTATTGTCTCTCCTCCACAGTATAGATCATCGGTTAATTTAGTCACTGTTCATGGCTGTAAATAGTTACCAAGAACATGACATATGAACTCTGCTAGGGCCGTTTCAGATCCTGGCATGAACCATGGTGCAATGTGTGTATATTTTATATGCTGACACGTGTATAATTCATTATACACGTGTCGTCTCTGTGTTTAATTAATTCACAGGAAGTGAGGGCTGAGGAGATGCGTTCATGGAGAGAAATGATGTGAGAATGATACGATGGATGTGTAATGCGAATCTTAAAGACAGGCTTAGATCTGATGACCTTAGAGGAAGATTAAATCTGGACATCATAAGGAAATGTGTGCAGAACAGGAGACTTCGATGGTATGGCCACATTGAAAGAATGGATTAGAGTTCTTGGGTTAGTAGATGTAGAACAGTTAAAGTAGCAGGTCCAGTTCAATTCTGCCATTATTGATCAGTAGAGCATTACCACTGTCAACCAATGGAAGAATCTATTAGGCATGTTTACATATTGTAAAGATGTATGGAAGTGAAACATGGCCAGTGAGGGTTGAGGACATGCATAAAGTTATTCACCGGGTTAAGAGAGAGAAAAGAGAGAGAGGGGCATTCGGCCAACCTAATGCTAGGCTATCACTGTTGTGAGTTGAGTGAGAGAAGACTGAGTCGAGAATGCTTGTTGAAGCTTTATTCAACTAAGAACTGAACAGAAGTAATGTTGACTAAAAGAGCGCCATAAATGAATGAATAGATAAAAGGGGAAGCTATCCACTTCCAGAACGCAGGGGGAGAGATTGAAGAGTTCTTCTTATCACTACATTCTCCGCCACTCGGGAAAGTTCTAGGCCTTAAATCCGTCTGGGGAGGATGGGTTCCAAGGACTCTCAGACAGGTATCTTCGATTAAACTGAAAACAAAAGAAAACAAAAGTTCAAAGCTGATAGTTTTCAGTTAAATACAGGGGAGTCCGACGAATTCTAGAGGAGCGTCGAAGATCTGATATCTCCGTATCTCCGGGAGAGGTCCTCTGGGGATTATCCCAACTTGGAGAGAGAGAAGTAGGGACAGAATTTTCATCTGCAGAATTTTCGGGGTCTCTCAGTAGAGGGGGAGGAGAGTTAGACAGGGTAGGGACATTTAGTTCCTGTCGGCCATCCAGTATAGTGTCAGGTCCTGTATCTAAACAGTTTGTTCCATCACCCAAAGGAGCTATATGGCGCAGGGACACTGTTGTCTCTTGCACATTATGGAAGCGCACATGGGCATAGTTTGGATTGACTTCCAGTATGTCAACGGTTTCGATTAGGGGCTCATATTTGCTTCTGCGTACATGACGCTTCAGGAGAGCAGATTTAGATTGGGTTAACCAAGTTGGTATGGAATTGCCAGTAGCTGATCTCCTTTTAAAATTAAATAGCCGTTCATGGGGAGTACAGTTAGTGGAAGTGGAAAGCAATGAGCGAATGCAGTGGAGGGCTACATCTAACACCTTCTCCCAATTAACAATAGGGAGATTTCTCAACCGTAGGGCGAGACCTACCGTTTGCCAGATGATACCATTGTATCTCTCTACTTGTCCATTGCCTTGAGGATTAAACGCGGTCGTTCAACTGGTAGCAATGTTTCGAGAACACAGAAAGTCCCGTAGTTCATCAGACATGAAAGCCGCTCCACGATCGGAGTGCACAAAGGAAGGATTTCCGAAAATAGAAAATAAGTTGGTCAGATGTTTCTTGACTGTTGCAGCAGAGACATCGACACAAGGGAAAGCGAAAGGAAAGCGGGAGTATTCGTCTACCACTGTTAGTATGAAGCGGTTGCGGGAATTGGAAAGTAGTGGTCCCTTGAAGTCGACACTCAATCTTTCGAATGGCTGACTCGCTTTTATGAGTGTTTGGGGTGATATTTTAATAAATCTAGGTTTTATCTCGGAACAGGTCTGGCACGCTCTGGTTACCACTTTCACATCCCCCACAGAGTATGGCATATTCTTATTCCTGACAAAGTGTAGCATTCGGGTTACTCCCGGATGACATAAATCGCTGTGCAAGGTGTGTAATTTGTCTACAGAGATGGTAGAAATCTACCAGAAAAGAGACCACAATACCCTTGTAGAGAAATGATTTCCAATTCCCAACTTCCGTTTTTTCGCTGGGGTCACATTTTGACCCCTCATCTGCCAATCATTCCTAGTCTGAATCGTTTTGAATAAGTGTCTTCCTTATCTAACATATATACAATCCTTCTGAATGAAGAGAAAATACAAAAATACCTAACAGGGTGACATTGAAAGAGAAATTTGATGAAAAGCACTTGCCAGTTTGGCAATAATAATGTTGAAGAATTAGAATATTTGATATTCAATTTCATCAAGTACACCATGGATACGGAAATTTAATTAATTCTCAATACATGTGAAGGATGCTAAAATGTGTTGTGTTTTAGTATTGTTGAAAGTAAAAGACAGTTAAAAAGTCATTGGGGATAACGATATTTCATTTATTAATAGTTTGTCTACGGCAAATTATAAAGACAGTAAGTTAGACATCAGATTAAACATATAGAATGCACTATTCCCATAAAACAGAAGATTCACAAAGCTATTCCTTATAAAAAGGTAAAAAGGGAATGTGTGAAGCACGGGGTCAGACTTACATTTTCCCGTAGCGTCTTTTCTATTAGATATGTCCAAAGCCCGTCCTCTTTATAAAGTGTCCAGCAAGCAAATGAGTACAGAATTAGATCTTAATTCTCAACCACGCGTCTGTGTGAGAGTTCCTAACAAACTCTTGAGTTGCTATGAGATTTGGGGAGCTGACGCTTTTTTACCCAAAAGGATCAGTTTCTTCCCAAGTGAGATTACTCTACTCCTGACAATGTGTTTCAATTGTCCTATTCTTCTCAAAACTAACTCAATATCTGATATCAAGGATGGTTGAGGCTTGCTATATTAACTGACATCTTCAAATGCAGATACAAATCTATAACTGCCATTGGGTTTCTTCAACAAAAACAATAGTTTCATATACTCAACTGTTATGCCTACAACTTTTGGTTTCCTGAGTAATGCTGCAATATATCGATTTTGTCCCTGCAATACTGAAAAAGTCTACCTTTTCTTTGTGCAGAGAGTACTGGTCCCATGTTGATATGGGCCTCAAATTTACCGGCTGTGTCACTGTAGCCTCCAAATTTAGGATTAAACACAAAATCATCGAGTCGTAAGTAAATCCCAAAATTTCTTTTGTTCAGTTTCCTGCAAGATGTTGTCGATGTCAAGACCAACAGCATCCGACTGAAATGTGGATTGGATTTCTTTTATCGCTTTTGTCGATGTCAAGACTAACAGCATCCGACTGAAATGTGGATTGGATTTCATTTATCGCTTTTGTCGATGTCAAGACCAACAGCATCCGACTGAAATGTGGATTGGATTTCTTTTATCGCTTTTGTCGATGTCAAGACCAACAGCATCCGACTGAAATGTGGATTGGATTTCATTTATCGCTTTTGTCGATGTCAAGACTAACAGCATCCGACTGAAATGTGGATTGGATTTCTTTTATCGCTTTGACTGTTCTAAGGCATTTAAATGTAGGTCAGAAATGGTGAAGACATTAGTCATTTGTTAGATAAAGCTGGAACAGGTGGTTGTAGTTCACAATTTTAACCTTGCCACCTCGATCGTTTCGGGCTTTAACCAATTTGGGGTTGTGCTTCCATTAGTCTTGGGCTCCACAACAAAAAGTAAATCAAAGATAGAGTACCTTGGGGATTTTTGGTTCTATAGGTACACTCTAGTTCTACTGTTGATGTAGGTTCAGATCTGAGGATAAAACTTGTATGCGTTGTATGTGGATTGACTATAATTTACCGTCTTTTGCGAAAGTAATCATTACTTTAGGTGCTTGAATGTTGATGTCATTTGTTTTCATGAAAGACATGCTACAAGTACGGTCACATATTTTCACATATTTATCTATGTGGACACTTAATAATGCCTGTGATTTTCTTGTTTTAGATAACGGTACAACTTCTCTGACACTCGAACGGTGAGGATGGGGGCTAATTCCATTTGCTTGTAAGGTCCTCTGTGTCGTCTTTTTGATAGGATGCATGAAGATGTTTGTAGCAGCTACATGATTGAGATCTACTTTCTTTTGTGTTTACACGCAATTTCTTCAATCTCACACGAAATTTAATCCACCAGAATACATTTCAATTTTATTTTATTATTAATAGTTTGTAGCAGTTACATGATTTAGATCTACTTTCTTTTTTGTTTACACGCAATCTCTTGTGTAGTGATTAGTTTGTGGTTCGGTTGGCGAAAACAAACAAGTTAAAACTTGCATAGAAATACACCGGGCAAGTCTGAACACTTTTGGTGTGCGCAGCTTTCCATTTCCGCCACAATGTGTGTACAAAAATATAATTCAGTTTCAGCCGAGATGTAGATCTGAAAAGACACTGTATTATCTTCCTCGTCTCTCACCAGGACTTGGCAGGAGACGGGGTACAAATTCACAATCAAGACCAACAGACTTGGACTCAGTTACTTCTTCAACGTGTACTTTTGTATGGCTGCAAAATGTGGTCAAGGACGAAACGTCAAACAGTGCAATCTTGGCTGCAGTGCATCAGATGGAGAAAATTGCCGGTCTCACTGTACAGGCCTCCATGAGAAAATATATCACATAACAACGTCTAAACTGGTACGGTTACATCGCCCACTGTCAGTTATCTGAAACGTTCCAAAGTGTGTCGTACATTGATGTCAAATTTGGTACACCACTTAGACATGAAGGGGATCAGTTGATAACGACCTGATCCTGGCAGAGAGCACAAGTGAAATGGCAACAGACAGGAAAAGTTAGAAGTCATTCACACAACGTTTAACCTCAAGCATGAGACAAGAAGACAAAGAAAATAATAATAATAATAATAATAATAATAATAATAATAATAATAATAATAATAATAATAATAATAATAATAATAATAATAAAAATAATAATAGACTCATCGTCTGACCATTTTATAGCAGAATCTTTTGTATCAGAATAATTCACATGGATGGCTTGAATGGTCTTTGACAAATACCATTTGTCATCGTCAAATAGGTATTTATAGAAGTGATGTAGAATATGGGCTTGATTTGTTTATCTGTGTGTCGTCTATTTGGAAATTTAGTTTGCCTTTACATAAAAGCAGTTCGAAGCACCTTAGATTCATGAGAGGCCTGTAGGTTATTACCAGGTTATTATAAGATTGACATATATCCTATATATTTATTGGCCAATGGTGTGCCCCAAAAGTAAATTCTTAAAAAGCAATTACATTTTTCGTTCAAAAATCGGCTCCAGGCGAGATATTGACCAAAAAAAAAACGAAAATAATGGTCATGTGATGTGTTTACAGATATGTCCGCATGCCAAAATAATTTTTGCCACCCAAAAATAAATTCAGTTTTTGATCCGGTCGTCTGATATAAAATAAGGGCACAGAGGACAAGTCTTAGTTGAGCCAGAAACAAGACAGTCAGCTAACACAACATTATGCTCATAGTCAACTCACTTCCGTAAGTTCACACATATTCACACACTGTCAAAGGTCACACGCGCAAAATGTCTACACTGTCTCTGTCACATGCATAAACACACTTACACGAAACAAACATATAGACACATACACTTATAGCTCTTGTTGCCTTTTTCTCACTTTAAACATTGAACTTTTTGAAACACAACTGTAGCAGTCATAGATTTACTTTGTAATGCATATCAGTGTCCCTGTGAGCTGGTTTGGCCAATCAGCTCGCAGGGCGCATTGATATCATTAGTTGCCTAAGGGACTACTTGAGCTCCCTTAGGATATTCCAGAGCGAGTACGTACCTATTGTCCTTCTTGGTTGTCATGCTACGATCAAAGAGGACCTCAGATACTCTCTAGCCAAACTTGTTTATGAACTACCTCTATCGTTGCCGGGTCAGATGCTGACCCCGATAGATTTAACGGCAACAGATACAGCTCTGTACATAAACAGACTGAGCTTACTTTAATGAGCTCCCACCTATGCACCCTAGGCAACAGACCATTAAATCTTCAGTCCCGAAAGACATTTCGTCATGGACTCATGTTTTTGTTAGAAAATACTCTGTGAAAGCCCCTTTTACTCCTCCTTATACTGGTCCTTATCACATGCTTTCACGCACTGACAGACTTTTCACCCTTGACATTGGTGTAAAAAAAGACACTGTATCCATTGACAGGGTGAAAAGAGCCTTTCTAAACACAAAACACCTGAGCACCATATTCCCCCTACTGTGCATCAAACAGCTGTAACTACACCTGTACTGTTGGAAACCCTTAAAGAAAATTATGCCACCACCATTACATTGGCCAAAAAAACTGTGTAAAACTATATATATTTAGAATGAGCTTTTTTGAGTTCTTGTACTTTATTATACAATTACTGTTTTTCACAAAAAACTACTTTTCACAGAAAAGATAAACATTTTTCAAAAGATTACTTTTCACAGAAAAGACAATGTTTTTCAATACTTTTCACAGAGAAGACAAACTTTCTTCAAAAAAAAATTTTCTCAAAAATACAAACATTTTTCAAAAAAAAAGTACTTTTCACAGAAAAGAAAAACATTTTTCCTTAAATGGTCTCAGTCTTCCCTTTGATTCCAATTTCTCTGATTATGCAATTAAAAACAATTTTACAATTTTTTTACACAATGTTTATCTCTCAAAAAATACTTTTTTAAAAGTATTTTTTGAAAGATAAACATCAATTTTCGAGAACACTTTCAGAATAAACAAACTAAAATCGAAAATTATTCTTTCTTCTATTTTCTTTGTAGCTGTCATAGCCATGATATGTTTGCCCAGATCCTTGTTTTGACCAATTCGAAATGAATGGCTCTCTTCTTGAGGAAGCCCCTTGTTTTAATAAGCTCTCCGGACTGACTTTCACTTCAGATCTAAAAAGGAAGATTTATATCCAATCTGTTGCTCAGGTTGCTGGAAAAATGGTTGGATCATTCTATCACTCCAGAAAGTACCGGACTCCCAGCGCAATCCTCTACCTGAATAAGAGTCAGATACACCCTAAGTTGGGGAGGTACTGCTACCACATCTGGGGAAGCGCCGCTCCAAAAATATCTAATCTGTCTTCATAGAATACAAAATCGATTTTGCAATCTAATGGGGGATGATCTCTTCTGTTTCCTACAGCCCTTTTCTCACAGAAGATACATTGCTAGTCTTTCTCTACTCTATCGTTATTTCCATGGAAGGTGCTCGACTGAGCTCCAACCCCTTGTTCCTCCTTGCAACTAAAGGGAACTTTCCCTTCTTCCTCTGTGTGCCTAGCATCAGGTGGAATGTTCACAAACAGAGCTTTTTCCAAGAATTTCTCATATATGGAACACATTACCACAGGACTGCTTCCCTGCAGACTACAACATGTCATAAACCATCCTCATAAATAATCAAATTTTGTTTATTTCATTCATCATTTTCAATCCTTTCATAATATTCTTCATCATTCAACTGACATCCATCGCCTTTATCCTCAAGTGGTTTTTGGCCTTGATAAATGGTGACTCATTGGTAAACAAAAAATATGGTCACGCTAGGTTAAATCTTCTTTCTGACCTGCTACTAGTACCATGTAAACTCATACAGCCTGTTCCATAGTTGGCCGACTAAACCTGCACTCCCATCAATGAGGTGGGGGTGTGCACACTTAACAACACTAAAAACAAGAGCTGTCAAAGGGCGAATAATCTCTATGGGAGCCACCAGCCATCCATAGTGATGAAGAGTAGAAAGTGGAGCTTGGCTTAACTTTCGGCAGCCTTGTAACTCTCATTTCCCTTTATTTTGTCTTTTATTCCTCACATTCCATGAGCAATGTTTCTGACAAATGGGGAAGAATTGCTGTTTTCTGAGTCGACTGTTACTTTGAGTGGGTAGTATGTGTCGATTTCAATTTGATAAGTAGTGAATCATTAGCAACAACAAAAATATTGTAGCTGCAGCAGAAATATTTGGGTTTATAAAGTGCATCTGTCTCTCTCTCTCTTTTGCAGCAGCAATTGTAATAGTTGTTCTCTTGTAGTAATAACAACAGCACATATTCGTTTCGATATTTTTTATTATTTTTTATTTATTTTTCTTTAAAGTTCTCTTAACATCATAATACACAATATTAATTTTCTTTACATATATAGTAATATTACATCCCTCTCTCAGCCCTGTAGAGGGAGATGGAAGAGGATCTCTGAAAAACACGTCTGTTCTATCTACAGACAAGAGCCAAGAGGCTAGACTCGACTAGGTTTTTTGCCACATCCTTTATCTCGACTTCCTGTTCGTGATGTCACTTCCTGAACACGTTCGCTTAATTCCTAACTAGAAAGGTTTTAATTTCTAGTGGAAATTTCCTATTTATGTAATCTAATTTCAAAATGGAAATTTCTTTTTTACTGACTAACAATTCTTACTACAGCTTATTCTCATAGTTTTAATTTAATTTTTAATCATTTCATAAGTCGGAAGTTGGAAAAACTATTTTTGCAAAAATGCCTTTTTAAATCTGTTCATATTTGTTTCTGTTACTGTCTGCCAAGCTCCAGCTCCATTGTCGCATCTCTGTGTTTGTCTTACAAGTACTTCCACAAAATGTGCTCTGATGAACTTACTGCACTTGTAACCTCTCAACATAAATACCCCAACCCACTCGACTAACAGCAAAATCCCACCCCTTCACTATAGATGTCCCTAGATGCCGGAAGATTTTCTACTTTAATAGCTTCTTTCCTCGGACAGCTTGCCGTTGGAATTCTATTCCTAACCCTTTCCTAACATGCAGAAATTTAAATGTAATGTGAACAAGCATCTTACTGCCCAACTCCCCATCCAGGTTACCCCCTGGACACAGTAGCCCATTATGCAAATTTGAGGCTTTCTTTAGATAACATGTTAAAATAAGTGTAAATGTAGGATATAACATACACTTGTTAAACACCTGTTAATTTTCTAAACATCTAAGTTCCAGTGATTCTTCAATTTAGCTTTAGCAGGTACAGTGACACCTTCAGAAAAAGTCGTTTCCTCACATCTAAACAGAAAGGGACTCTCTAGTGCAAACACAGCTTGTAGAATAGAGAGACGCTGAATAACCCAATATATGGCATAATCATGTTGACACACCGGTTCCTGTAAAATTACCAAAGTTAAGTAACGTTGAGCCTGGTCAGTACTAAAATGGGTGACCAGGTGCTGGATGTTTATTTACTCCTCGCGGAGTTAGGCACAAGGCCAGTTTTATCTTACTCCCACAAGTAAGATGTGACCCAAGATCGGGTCGAGCAAGTGGAGTTAAAAGCCAGCGCTCGAGAGGTGAGCACTCTGGCCATTTAAAAATTGCCTGGGCAGCCCCGTCGGCATTCCCCGGTAGGGGCACCTCAGACAGTAAGCAATAAACTTACTCCTCCCCAAAGAGGGGAGGCGAAGCCTGGGAGGGTGGACCTCCTAGAACTGCACAGAACAGGCGTGCAGTATCCATCGGAACAGATACTACACTTTGATCTTAGCCAAAAGGCCGAGATTGTGCTCTTCGCTAATCTCGGCATTGTTTCCAGTCGTCCTGGATTTCTCTTTATCACTGAAATCTAGCAGTGCCGATTCAGGAAAGGTGTGGTTGGAATTGCGAAACCCTTGCTTCACAATTACACGCGCAGCCACCCTTACAGGTGGTATCCATTGTTTCTCAAGACTGAACAGAGACGATGACGTGATGCATTGAATAAACATATGTTCATCTCCTTCTCACTGGCGCCATTTGACATTTTACATTCTGTTAATAATTTTGTAATTGGTTACAAAATATTTTTATAAATCTATTACTAATGTAGATTTGGTATCTGTCTGTATAATGCCGAACTATACTATTACTAATATAGATTTGGTATCTGTCTGTCTAATGCTGAACTATACTATTACTAATGTAGATTTGGTATCTGTCTGTCTAATGCTGAACTATACTATTACTAATGTAGATTTGGTATCTGTCTGTCTAATGCTGAACTATACTATTACTAATATAGATTTGGTATCTGTCTGTCTAATGCTGAACTATACTATTACTAATGTAGATTTGGTATCTGTCTGTCTAATGCTGAACTATACTATTACTAATATAGATTTGGTATCTGTCTGTCTAATGCTGAACTATACTATTACTAATGTAGATTTGGTATCTGTCTGTCTAATGCTGAACTATACTATTACTAATATAGATTTGGTATCTGTCTGTCTAATGCTGAACTATACTATTACTAATGTAGATTTGGTATCTGTTTGTCTAATGCTGAACTATACTATTACTAATGTGGATTTGGTATCTGTTTGTCTAATGCTGAACTATACTATTACTAATGTAGATTTGGTATCTGTCTGTCTAATACTGAACTATACTATTACTAATGTAGATTTGGTATCTGTCTGTCTAATGCTGAACTATACTATTACTAATGTAGATTTGGTATCTGTCTGTCTAATGCTGAACTATACTATTACTAATGTAGATTTGGTATCTGTCTGTCTAATGCTGAACTATACTATTACTAATGTAGATTTGGTATCTGTCTGTCTAATGCTGAACTATACGATTACTAATGTAGATTTGGTATCTGTCTGTCTAATGCTGAACTATACTATTACTAATGTAGATTTGGTATCTGTTTGTCTAATGCTGAACTATACTATTACTAATGTAGATTTGGTATCTGTTTGTCTAATGCTGAACTATACTATTACTAATGTAGATTTGGTATCTGTCTGTCTAATGCTGAACTATACTATTACTAATGTAGATTTGGTATCTGTCTGTCTAATGCTGAACTATACTATTACTAATGTAGATTTGGTATCTGTCTGTCTAATGCTGAACTATACTATTACTAATGTAGATTTGGTATCTGTCTGTTTAATACTGAACTATACTATTACTAATGTAGATTTGGTATCTGTCTGTCTAATACTGAACTATACCATTACTAATGTAGATTTGGTATCTGTCTGTCTAATACTGAACTATACCATTACTAATGTAGATTTGGTATCTGTCTGTCTAATGCTGAACTATACTATTACTAATGTAGATTTGGTATCTGTCTGTCTAATGCCGAACTATACTATTACTAATGTAGATTTGGTATCTGTCTGTCTAATGCTGAACTATACTATTACTTTATACTATTTTAAATTCTTAATTTTTGTTACTCCTTTGTCATCACTTATCAAGACCTAGGGTCCACTCGAGTATAAGGGTTAAAGAGATTGTCAGTTAGACGATGATCGCCACCACAAGACGACCAGAAACAATTGGTGGATATTAGCAGAAGATTAATTAAGAGAAATTTATTATCCATAGGGGACGGCTCAACAAGTATTTGTTTGTATTAGACTTGAAGACGACCATGTTGTAATTCTAGTAAAAAGATTGGCTTCAAATTAATCCAGATTGCGACTTTCGACTAGGATCAAACTGTATTTTTTGTCAATCTTGGAAGAACACCATCTACTCTACCCCCCCCCCCCATTTCATTTCCTCCCGTTTAAGTCCATTCCCGCTGAGACCTACTCGTTTTCGGTTCTAAACTAGCGGGAAAACAGTGAGCACTTTATTTTTTTTAAAGGGTTGGGAAGGTCTTTACAACCTGTTTTTCCTTTCTTGTAAAGCAAGGGGTGTTTTTTATTGTCCCATTCACCACCTTTTTTTCCAATGAAGTCTCTATTTATATAAAGTTAGGTATGTGTATATATTAATATATTTGTATGTACAGGATTCACTCCTAATCTGATTACTGATCATTATGAATTTTGGAACACAACTGCTAGGTGTAAGGGTGGGTAATGTGGGTTATATTTAGTTTAGTTTTATGCAAAGAAGATAAAGAGGGGGTGGAAGTGAAACCTAGTCAGTGAGGGTTGAGGACATACGTTGCATGGAGAGAAATTATATGAGTTGATTGATTGATTTATTTTGTTTTACAGCATATTAACACTTTTGGGTTATTTAATGCTGACTCCATTTATTTTGGTAAAACGTTTTCGTATTTGAAGTTCTTTATATTTTCAAATATTTAATAGATTCTGTTTTGCATATAAATCGTTTGTAGATTAATTACTTTTGCATGTGTATATTTTGCAAATAAACAGTCTGCATTCAATAAAATAAAGGATTTGGTTTGGTTTGGTTTATTGGGTTTATAGATATTAGATTTTTGAGTATAAGTCCACTGTCTTCAAAAAGGAGACTATAAGTTCCATCCTGACATCATCAAACAATTCCTTCATGGTGCCAACATTGTAGTATGTTTGTCGCATGGGGGTAGAAATCAACACATTCTATCATAAAGTGCCCCACTGTCTCATAAGACATGACACATTGCGCACCATCGTGGCTCCTTCAGCAGGAATGAATGTTTGGCCAATATGGAGTCAGGAGAGGACACCCTCATTGTATTTCCTTTGTGACTTCCTACAGCCCCATTTCTATTCTCACAAATTGTCAGTAATTTATTGGAGGTGTTATTGCTTCAGTGAAACTGCCATTTTGTGCAAATATATATGTGGATGTTTATCTTAACGTCTGTGTATGGAATCTCAAATTTGCTTTTGGGTAGTTTTGGCTTCTGCGCCGGCCTTATCATTTCTTCGGATTCCCACATGACTTGAGATCCAACAAAGTATGATCTCTTTGGTGTCTGACAATAATGTTAATCTACATAATAATCTAATGATCAGATAATTATACACTTTTCTTATGTTGTTAATACTAATAATGAGTCTGAGAAAATGCAATCTTCCATTTAACTTTGCGAGATGATATCAAGTGCAAATCTATGACAGTAGATTCTGCGCTAAAAATAGACGTTTCCTTAGGAAGATGTTGTTGAATAATTTGGTTCTCATATATAGCTGCACATCCTGTTATAGTCTTGTCTTTAGACCCATCTGTAAATATAGTGCTATGTTTTGGATAAAAATCCAGGATTTTATTTAGTTTTTCCTGGAAAATGAGAGGATGTGTGGTAGTTTTATTGAGGTTTTTCTTTTTCAAGTCTTCTTTTTTTTATGGAAATCGCTCCAGACAAGACATGAAGCCACTTCATGTAAGGAGCTAACAAGAACAAATATGATTATCGCAAAGACAGGAGATGCCTATTGGCCTTAGTCTTGAAAAGACCAAAATTATAAGTAGGAGGAAAACAGTCAGCAGGAAGAGAGTTCCACAAGCCTGCGGTTCTTGGAAAGAAGCTACTGGAATATGAAGCTGTATTACAATGAGGTATCAAAACAGCGAATTGATGGAAACCAAGTCAAACCAGCTGAAACAAAAGAAGCAAGGAATAGATCAGACAATTCTGAAGAACACATGCTATAGTATTATTTATAGAAAAGACTGAGACTAGCAACATCACGTCTGTGAGAAAGAGGATGTAGAGAAGAAGAAAGGGTGTGGCCAATCAAATTACAGATACGTTTCTGCACCTTACCAAAGAACTATCAAATGGGGCAGAGATTCACCAGCCCAAATATGACAACAGTACTCTATACATGGTCTGATTATGGATTTGTAGAGATAGAGGTGTGAGAAAGTGTTTGGAGCGATGGAGAGAACCGATTTTATGAAGTTGTTTGATTTTCCATGGTTGGATTGATGGTATGATGGTATCATGTATATTCTTAAGTGGAGTGTTTGTTTCTTTAATTATTGATTCCATTTGAAGGGCAATAGGTTTTATTACATTTTCTTTTCTCTGGTATAGTTCTTAGTATTTTGGTGTGAATATGATATCATAGGCTGGATTTAGTGGACACGATTTTAGCTAAATATAGTATTGTAAGGCCAGTTTCTGCCTTCTTATGGTTAAAGGAGCATCATGTGTTTCTACATATAAACTTTTTACTGGCGGAAGGCTATCAGCACCAGTCGAAGACCTTGGTTGTGTACAGTTTCTAACGTTTTCAGGTATCACTTTTGGGCTGATCCACAGATGAAGCACCCATAGTCAAGTTTGGAGCGTTCTAGTGTTCGGTATAATTTTACTAATGTATATTTGTCTGCATCCCAGTCAGTGTGGGCCATTACTTTCATAAATTGCATGGCTTTATTGCATTTTATTCTTAGGTGTTTTATATGAGGGATAAATGTTAATTTTGAGTCAAAGGAATTTATGCTGCTGAACCACAGGTATGTCTATGCCTTCTAGTTTTAAAACTGGGCCACAATGCATTTTTCGTAGTTGGCAGAAGTGCATACATTTGGTTTTATTTTGGGATATTTTAAAACATTTTTCAATTGTCCACCGATTTATTTTATTCAAGCATTGTTGAAGTTGGCGTTCAATCGTATGGATGTTTTCTGATGTATAGCAGATTAAGAAATCATTCATATACAATGATCCTCAATGTCAGATTGGAGACATTTGGCAATATTATTAATCTTTATATTGAATAGTGTTACTGACAGTCTGCTTCCCTGTGGCACACCAATTTCCTGTATCTTTGAGCCTGAAAGTGTGTCGCCAATTCATGTTTTAAAATTCATGTCCATTATGAAGTGACTTATGAAAATGGGTAGTTTACTTTTAATCCGAGTGCTTTTAGGTCTCTTTTTATGTCATACCTCCAAGTTATGTCATATGTTTATTCCGCCAAAGAATATGGCAGTTAGATATTCTTTTATCTTCAATTAAAGTCTCCAAGCGAACTAGCTGACCAATTGTGCTTCTATTTTTCCGGAAGTCAGATTGTAAGTTTGTAATTAGTTTCTTCTTTTCCAGGAATCATGTCAGTCTGTTATTCACCATTCTTTCCAGGGTTTTGTAGACACCGCTTGTTAGTGCAATCGGTCTGTAATTTATTGGGTCTGAAGAGGAATTTTGTTGTTTGGCTGTATGATATGAGAAAGATACGATGGATGTGTTAAAGACAAACTTAGATCTGATGACCTCAGAAGAAGTTTAAATCTGGACAGTATAGGGAGATGTGTGCAGAACGGAAGACTTCAGTGGTATGATCATGTGGAAAGAATGGATAGTAGTTCCTGGGTCAATAGATGTAGAACAGTTGAGGTAGCAGGTTCAGTTCACAGAGAAAACACAAGGAAAACATGGGAGAAAGAGATAAGAATGGACTAAGAGGGAGAAATAAAGACCCATCCAGAGATAGGTTAGTTTGGAAGTCAATTTCTAAAAACCGTCCAATGCATGCCAGCATATAAAAAAAATGGACGTTAAACCGATGATGATGATGATGATGATGATGATGATGATGCAGCAGCAGCAGCAGCAGCAGCAGCAAAGCCCAGCAGACAACCAAGGTACATCTCTTGTATTTTTCTCAGGATAAATGTAGCATCAGTTGTACTTCGGCATAAAACCAAACTGCATTTCATCTGACTACTTATCACTTTAAAGACCTGATCCATCAATTTTTATCTAGTGCTTCCCGTTTACCCTTGTAACAATTCACAATTGTACTAAGTTCCCAGTCTTTCGGGATAACCTTTTTTTAGGATCTGATTTGTCAAATCTGTAGTCGAATCAATGCTTGTTTCACTCACAGCCTTTAATATTTCTGCAACAATGCCTGATGGTCCTCCAGTTTCCCGTACCATTTCTTTCTCGATTCTTATAGCTGAACCAGATATTGCTTCTGCAACTTCTAGATTTTCTCGGTTCCATGGAAACTCAGTATTCAAGAATTTCTCATTGTGGCATTTCCAAGCATCCGTCTTGTCCTCTTCATCTGTTGCTAACACTCTATTATCATTTCGGATACACTTCTCTCCAACAATATCCGTATTTGCTATCTTTTTAGCTATCCTGAATACTACATTTTTTTAGTCATCCCTTGATAGTATATCTGGAAACCTGGTTTATTCAGCCTCCGTCTTGGCTCTGTATATTGCTCTTCTTGCTTCCCTCTTTGCCACTAAATAATATCCTTATTCAATAAACGTTTTATCCACTGACTCCTTCATTTCCGCTTTTCTTTGATACACTTCTCAACTTTCTCATTCCACCACTATGTCACCCTAAGCCTTGAGGGCCCTTTTGTCCACCCACAAGTCTGATCAGTTGCCTCCAACGGTGTGTAGCAGTTGCATAAGTGAACTATTTTGTATCGATCTACGTGATCGGTTGTGAGATTGTGATTCGGGTGTTGATTATGTAATCATCGCCTCTTCACCGCATGAACAAACTACACGCCTACGTGTAACAAGATTAATATGCGATGAATCGTTTTGGTGTGAGAACCAAACCATATAATGAACAGAACAATTCAGTTGCAGCTTGACTTTCAAATAAACAAAATATATATCCTGTGCTCTCTACCTGGGCCAGCGGTAGATGAGTCGAGGAACTCCAGGATAAGATTATTTCGTCTTGTCAACATGAATCTTCAGTTTGCAGTTTCTCTTCAAGCTGACAAGACATGCTTTTCCCGTTCTCCCCAGCCTCAACCCTGGGCTGGTGAGATATCAAACTTCGGGATAATATTATTTTGTTTAACCGACATGAATCAACCCATTGTATCATCTTCATTTTGTTCCTGTGTTCCCGCAAATAAAACTGCATATCTATTTAGTTGTGGAGCCGTTATTTAATTCGTGGAAGAATGGTGATCCCTTTTTGCTTATGTAACATTTCCATGTCAATTAGATCGGTCAGACGTATTACTCTTCTGAGTAAGTTAGTCATTCCGATTTTTTTCCCGATTTAAACCCCAAACTCGAAAAGGTTGCCACATCCAAAATTAGTCCCCCAACTAAGTGTATCCTTCAGTTTCTTCCAGACTTTCTGGTAGCCAAACGCTCCATCACTTCATCATTAAACTTGCATTTCACATGTTCTTTATTAAACCTTCACACCTTTTTCCTGGAGATAAACTTTCGGTGCTTGTACAGAGACGCGTCCGTATTAAATTATCAATACCATAAAAAAAAAACAGTACTATATACTTACACTGCATATTTAAATGCGTATCCTCACCAAAAAGTAGAAAAAATGATCGAGTAGAATTTTAATTAAAAATAAAAATCAGTTTCATCGTATTTTGGTCAATGTAATTGATTTATTACTTTTTAATATGACAGGTTGGGTTATCTCCCCTTGAATTTCGTGTTTTTCGCTCGAATCAATGGCCGAACCTGATTAAACGATATAACGGATTTTTATTTTTTATTACAATTCTACTCAATAGTTTTTTGCTAATTGTTGGTGTACATACTTATTTTTCCTTGATACATAAGTATATCAAAGAGTTTTCCGGTTAATTTAATTGGAACTGCGATTGTCAGCACTTTTTCATATGTACGCTAATCTGTACAAGCACCAAACTTTCTCTTTACCTTATGAGCATTCTTCAGCATGCAATTGCAAATAACCGGTTTGTGCTGTCACGATTTCTTCACCAGGTCTTACTTTCACATCACTTAAGAGCTGTCCGTCTGATTTCTGAGCCAGCAGATAATCTCCTCAAGTATTTGCTGCACCAGATTCATACGAAACGAAATGGTTTTCCGGGCATCTTTTACGAGACTCAGCAGAGTAAAAACGCTAAAAAAAACAAATTTACAACAAATAAAAGTAACTGTAAGCTGTAAAAGTTAGTTTCAAACTTGCATGTGCTATTTGTTTGTATTTTAAACCCGTTTGAAGTGCTATTTATTAGAAATCAATAGTTTTGTTACCGTAACTTGGGAAAAAAACATGGCCGATTTGGGGGGGTTACTAACAAATGCACTAGGAGCGGCCATATTGTTTTTGTGAAAACGGTGGGGAAAAAAAACAAGAATTTTTTTTTTTTACATCTAATGAAAACCCATTTATAATAGGTAAAAATAAAAACAAATTACATAGGTAAGTAGAAAAATATCTATTCTCGTCGTAGGTCAACTTCACTTGTTGCAAATTTATGTTTTTAAACCCTTTCTCGTTCTTTTTTTGGACCCCGTTCGCGCCTCTGCTGAGCGTCGTAACATATACCCGGTTTTCCTTTTTCTTAAAAGGGTTTTTGCAACACACATGTACATTGCGAGACAAAATTATAATTTGTTTCTCCTTCTGCATTCCTATATTCGTTTCCTCCATGCAATAAATCCAACCTCTTTTCATTCAGAGGAGATAATGCATGGGAAGATGGCCCCATGAGAACTGAACAGAACACTCTGAAGCTCACCTGCGCGTGGCGTTCCTAAGCTCACGGTCAGAAGATATGAGAAACCTTTCTGTGCGAGTGAAAAGTTTTCCAGCTTTTTATAAATTGAAAGGGAAGTAACTCAAATTTTACTTATTTTCTGAATAATATGGATTCTAAAATTTCGTCAACGTAATATTTCATTTTTTTTCATTGAATTTAATTCTATATTAATAAAATTGTGTGACAACTTCTCGTGTGTATGTGTTTCTCGCATTTACATGATTACAGTATTATCTTTATTTACTATTAATTAATTATTTATTGAAATAAAAAAGGATGCTTGTGGACTGTAGGTCTGAAAAAAATGTTATCTTTAATTTTAGGAGAGTCAAATAAGGGGGAGAGAACTCTAGTTTCACGTTTCAACCACGATGTATCTTAAAATGGATTTTACTATTGTAATAATTCTAAAATAAAGTTTAACATTCAT
Source organism: Sepiola atlantica (assembly GCA_963556195.1). Lineage (NCBI taxonomy): Eukaryota > Metazoa > Mollusca > Cephalopoda > Sepiida > Sepiolidae > Sepiola > Sepiola atlantica. The sequence continues at coordinate 25,172,144 of OY744554.1, read as the reverse complement.
TGGTGCCGAATGCGTTGTGATTGTTTTATTCCTAAATTATCCTTTTACATATACATTTTGTTAAACTTTATTTTAGAATAATTACAATAGTAAAATCCATTTTAAGATACATCGGAGTTGAAACTTGAAACTAGAGTTCTCTCCCCTTATTTGACTCTCCTTAAATTGAAGATAAAAAAGCACAAAAAAGCAATACCATAAAGTATTGAAACGAAGGTAGATTAACACTTTCACCTATGAGATTCTACAATTACATGTGAACACCCTGAAAAATTTGGCGGAAATAAAAACAAAATAACAATTTATTTTTTTGGTAAATTTATAGAAGTGCACCTTTCGTATTTCGACCCCTAAAAAAAAAGTATCTACTTTTTGGGGCAAATTACATGTAAACAGTCTCAACAAATATCTGCTATGAAAAAAAATTATGAAATATCCGCGCGCGCGGATATTTGTTGAGGCTGTTTACATGTAATTTGCCCAAAAAAGTAGAAACTTTTTTTTTAAGGGTCGAAATACGAGAGGTGAGATTCGGTGGTCAAGAAATGGGTGCTCACTTTACGTATTATACTCACTTATATAGGAAAGTGACCCCCCTCCTAAAATCGAAGGGGGTCGAAATGCACTTCTATAAATTTACCATTTTTTTTTTTAGAATTTCGTATATAAATTGATCCCCACTTCTCGGGCATTTTTTCTTTTGGTTTCATGTTTACCTTCTCATTTGTGATTTATTTGCGTTAAAAATTATCTTTAATAGAAGTTATAAGCATTTTAAGTTTCGTAATTATTGGTTCTGAGCGAAGTAACCATTTTTGTTAACGTTACTGACTAAACAAAGGTGGTTACTTTGCTCATAACCGATATTTACGGATGGATTTCTTTTAACGCAAATAGGTTACAAATGAGTAGGTAAAGTAAATATCTTTTTACTAATTTGCCAATGGTATTTCGGTTAAAATAGTTCATGTAACTAATTATTACCAAATATTCTATTAATAATGAATTAAAAAAATAATTCAATGTGCATTTATCGAAATTACGGATAGGCGAGAAAGACACAAGCGTTTTGAGAAACATAATTACTTTCCTTTGATTTCGTAGGAATTTCTATTTTCATATATTTGCCAGTTAATATAAGTGAATTATTACAAATACAAAAGAAAGATTATGAAATTAAGAAAAGAATAATTTTAGAAAATTATTAAAAATGTTTTGAATTAATTAAAGTTGTATTAAATAATAAAATAAAATACGAAACTAAATTTCGGTTCGTGAATTCGCGTGATTTCAGTTTGTGACGTCATCATACACGAGATTTCTTCTTCCTCTTCTTCCACTGGTTCGTCTCGTACGCAGACGTGTAATGGCGTAAGTACCGGTTTATTTTCAATATATTTTCAGAAAATTGTATATAAATATTACTCAAATCCGTTTCTGAATAGTTCTGATTTATTTTTTTCGCATCAAATTTGATTTTCAAGTCATTTTTCCTGTAAATAAATGTTATTTTCTATCTACAATTAATATTATTCGCCGCGAATTGATACCAGCAACATGGCTGCCATAATGGCTTCTCCCACGTGCTTAACACGAAAACTCGAATTTTGTCCTTAATTATATTGGAGACAAACCTTTTAATTGTTGATATTAAAGTGTTTGATGCAAAAGATAAAATTATTTTTCTCATGTCGAAATCCGATTACATTTTTTTTGTATTATTATAAATGTTGCACGTTTTCTACCAAGACGAATTAATATTTTTCATTTTTACATAATTTAAAAAAAATTTTTTTTTGCTTATTGGCTGTAACGAATATATTGGATGTGTTAATTTAACCCATTATTTGTAATTTTTTATTACAATAAGTTTGGCTAATCACATTTTTTTTTCTATAATAATTTTCTTTTGAAATTCATGCAAGAAATATATGTCCATGCTTGATGCAAACAAGCTTTAGACAACCATTCGACTACATTTACTTTTCTAAAAGCTTTTACATTTTTTTATAAAATGTCTTATTGTTGCAAATAAAATTCAAATAGAAATATCCTACCTACAAAGACGGTTTTTGATTATTTGGACTACCCATCTTTCGGTTCATATAATCTCCAGCCATCATGTGTATCTTGTCCAACTTGGGTCTGTGGTAGGGACCTACCCCCCCCCCCCCAGAAGACTGGCCCTTAGAACTGATTAAGAAACACTCGCATTCATTCCATGTGTATAATTGAGGGGTAAATTCCCTATTGGTTCCGAAGTTCGAAAAGCTGCACATTAAGGATGTCGAATTTACATCGGCCGAAACGTTGTGAATATAGCACAAATGAGAATAATTATCTGAATAATACAAATCTTCATCTAAAAAAATGTGCTACTTACAATGAGGCACCTGTTTGGGTTAATGATGAGTTCGAAGGGGGCAAACATAAGGCGATAAAAATGGTTTTGTTTTTAATATTAAATGAGGAACCATTTCGACATAAAATCTATTTAGTACAGAGCATCTAATATGAAAAAAAAAACACGTTTGAAATCAGTAAATATACTACAATGATTTTCACAAAATGGAGGGGTATATGTTACGAGACTCAGCAGAGGCGCGAACGGGGTCCAAAAAAAGAACGAGAAAGGGTTTAAAAACATAAATTTGCAACAAGTGAAGTTGACCTACGACGAGAATAGATATTTTTCTACTTACCTATGTAATTTGTTTTTATTTTTACGTATTATAAATGGGTTTTCATTAGATGTAAAAAAAAAAATGTCTTGTTTTTTTTTTTTCCAACGTTTTCACAAAAATCAATATGGCCGCTCCAGGTGCATTTGTTAGTAATTCCCCCCAAATCGGCCATGTTTGTTTTCGAAATTACGGTGTCAAAACTATTGATTTCTAATAAATAGCACTTCAAACGGGTTTAAAATACAAACAAATATCACATGCAAGTTTGAAACTAACTTTTACAGCTTACAGTTACTTTTATTTGTTGTAATTTGTTTTTTTTGCGTTTTTACTCTGCTGAGTCTCGTAAAAGATTCCCAATCTATTTAGTACAAAGCATCTAATATGAAAAAAAAACACGTTTGAAATCAGTAAATATACTACAGTGATTTTCACAAAATGGAGTCTTACGGAATGTTGCCATGTTAATGTTTTTGTATCGCTCAACACGAAAAAAAAAGTATTAACGTCTTTTTGTAACTCCCAAAACGTTCTTAATATATCATGTTTTTTAAGCGTGACATTATCTATCGTCTATGAAGAAACTGTTTAACTCTTTAACCCCTGTCAATTTACGGTAAAGCAAGAAAATAAATTCACGGACCCTATTATTTTTTTTACCGGGCCAAAACATGGCGAACAATAGATATTAATAAAAATCACTTTTCGTGAAACTTTCTATTAATCAATTATTCAATTTTTAAAGCCTTTTTTAATTGAGATTAAATTAACCTGAATGCGTTTCGGTTTCTTAGTTAAAAACTCGGCCAGTTTAATCTTTTAATAGTTGAAAAATAAATGACTTTGTGATCCTTCAGAGTTTAAACTGTCGACTTTCTAGTCGGAACAAACTGAAAATGGTCGAAGCCGCGAAAAAATATAAAAAGGCAGACGACTCGTACGAATGAAAAACACTGCTTTTAAAAGATAAGGTTAATTCACGTAGTATTAAAAAAAACAAAAAACATTGAACATAGTTTTGGAATGAAACAGTGGTTTCGTTTAATGTCTACTAATGTACTGTTCGGTAACGGCTCATCCGTAAATATAAAACACTCGGTGTATATGGATCTCTCTCGTAGAAATGTCAATTATTCAAAAAAAAAATTCGTTGATGACCGATCACCTTAAGTTCCCAAACTAAGTATTTTTCTAAGTTTCTTCATCACGAAAAAGTTTACAAACGTCTAATTAGTGGACCGTGGTTTTGTGCGGGCGTACTTGACGACCACACGTGGCGAGATAACCATATGTGAACTCGAAACTGCTTGTTTATTTCGAAGTAGAAATGGGTTTCTGGCGATTCCACTACTCGTTTGAAATATTGTGTATCACTAAGGACAGAAATCGGTACTTTGTTACATTAGGACCCGCGCTAACTTTGACCCTAACGACGGAGTAAAAATTAGCTCGAGTCCTAATGTAACAAACTACCCCAAAATCGAATAAATGTCCATTAAAATTCATAAGAAAATGGCTAGAACAAAAAGATTGTACGTTTGTAGCGTCCCAAATTACCTGAAGTTAATTTCCGCTTCTCTCGAGACGCAATTCTATTTTTTCCACTGCAAAAATTATGAATTTTTTTTTATTTTCACTTAAAAAGAAAAATGATTGTATCAATCCCCATGGCTGATGAAAAGTCCGGTAATGAGCACAACATTTTTTTGTTTTTATGACGTTCTCATTTTTTTTCTTCTTTTTTCCTGAATGTCCAGATCAGCAAATATGGAAAATTGGGGCGATGAAGCTGCCGTCCCCGCCCCGGAATTACCGGAAATCAAATTATTTGGAAAATGGTCTCCAGATGATGTTCAGGTGAATGATATCAGCTTAACGGTAAGTCGATTCCCTCCCTCTGATTGTCAAACTTGGAACCTCCAAACTATTTGCTATTGTGCATCTGAAATGTTTTTATTGCTGGAGTTCCATTAAATCCAATGCACTTTCCTCAATTTAATAATCTATGAAATTGGTTTGGATAATTCAACGCCAGCAAAAAATGCAAAGTATATTATTTTCATGAACTTTATTTACCCAATGAAAGATTTTGATATATCAAAGGTTTACTTCACAAGGCTATGGGGTATCTGAAAATGTACTCTCAACTATCAAATCCTTTCTCTCTGATAGATTTATAAAAGTAGTAATTGATAGAATAGCAACGCCGGCGTGCCTCAGAGTTCCATTCTGGGTCCAACCTTCTTCATATGAGGTTGATGTGAGACAAATGCTTGGCGGATCTATTTTGAAAAGTAACAATAAAAATAATCCGAAAAGTATTGGGGGGGGGGTGCAATAAAACACTGAACAGTACAATATATTTAAATCGAGAGCAGACTTAGGAATGTGCGGAAAATTCATCAATGTTAATTTTATTTTGAGAAGTAACAAAATGAAAATAAACCCCCCAAAAATGTATTGGGGTGGGGATAAAATTACAATTATATGCTTATTTTTCATAATGAAGACTATTCTCTATTTTTAAATGACTGCGATTGAGCCAAATGCCCTGTGGCGGGGTGGGCAAGTGCTGCGCTATCTGAGGGAAATAGATATATCATCAAAGGCTCTTACACTCAAAATAATACCAGACATCCCATCTATCATTCTAAAATGGAGTTCGGTATGTTGCCATTCTTGCTGATAGAAGATTGGGAGTGTTTTTTTTTCAAAGACACCCATTTTGAATCCAACCCACTGGGAGCGTCACAGCTCAGTTATTTTGGGGTTTTTTTTCACTTGGGCAGATTCGAGAAGAGTGTAGGTCCTATCAACAGGCGACTTGTGTGTTTCATTGACTTCACTGCAGCATTCAACTCTGGTGATCACAAGAGTCTTTGGCAGATAATCGGCCATGACAGATTTACATCTAAACTTTTTAATCTACTGAAGTCCTATTTTTCACACACATGCACAAACGTCCATGTTTGTAGGATTCAGTTTACGGTTCAGCTACATTATCTGAAATACTTCATTGTTATTATGGCAAATATTTACATTAGTGATTTAGTAAATGCTTTTTACTTATGATGTGGAAAACAGATCAGGATCAACCCACACCACATTTACTTCACCCAGCCTTTAGTGGATCCACCTGAGGAGAACAAACATGTCACCTAAAACCTAGAGGAAACCAAACAAAATCTCCCAACATTACTTAAGACTGCAGTCTCACAACACCAAGGGTCGTCAAGAAGACATCAAGGACCTACAGAGTAGATGGTAGAAGGTCAAAGGCACAAAATCCTGTACCTTAAACTAGTGGGGGGGGGGGGTTTCAGTTTAAGGTTCGGTTACATATCATTTTTATTATCTTCGTTACTTGTATTTCTTTTTGTGTTTGTTTCAGATGATTCGGTGTCAGCATTCTTGTCGAATGTGTTAGTTATTTTAACAAATATCAGGAATGAGACTTCGCTGGTTATTCAATGTACAAAGTCATACTTGAATCTCTCTCTCCTCCCTCCCCCCTGTTCAATGGCTTTTCAGGTGTGCAAGTCTGTAATTTTTCAATTATCGACCTGGACAATATAGATTATGTATATTGTCACCCTTGGCAAAACGTACTCGGATATCCAGTAGACTTTAAATAATGTCATCTCCACCACCAAGCAGGTGGGCATGATGATCAATGCCTTTAAACAACGGTTTTGTCGTTCTCAAAGGTTTTGTCACTGTCAAAGAAATAACATTTAAAATATTTGATCAACTATTACAGCCACAAGACAAAGTAATACGATTCCAATCCGTATCGCTCGCGCATCTTTCTGACACCTCCAGCGCAGATTGCGGTCTCGAGAAATTGAGTACAAACCAATGTACGCTAATATGCACAATACTGCTGTGCAGCTGCCAAACTTGACCTCTGTGCAAAGATCTGGTGCATTTGCCTCTGAACAAATCTCTAGATGTAGCACCACCTGCATAATGGACTCTTCTGAAAAGGAAACATCACTGGTTTGAATGCATTCTTCGACTGTCTGAGGAGGAATTAATCCCAAAGATGATGGCCTCATTCACATCCGCTGGCTGGAAGAAGCGCAAAGGTGACCAACTGAAGACCTGCATGGAGCTAAAAGCTGACCTCATGATTTTTGGTAGTCATCGCTGGGAATGGTTGAACTCTGCTGATCGATGTGGGTAAACCATCTTGACACAGTCGACTCATTTGTAGCTGTGTGAATGCTTTTAAAAGAATCCAACATGACTCCTAAAGTAAAAATCCAACTTTGTTGGATACCAAGTTCTATTGGTAGACTTGGTAGTGACCAAGCAAACTTCACTAAAATTAACGAGTGAATATCAAACTCAAAAAGTGCCAGATACTATCGCAACCTTAGTTGTGGCTGTCTGGCAAGGTCAGATGTGAAAAAGACAACAACGGTTGGACACTTAAACAAATAGAAAGTTGCAGAACGTTAGAATTATCATTGCTGTAAAACAAATCAAACTTATTAGTTTTCTAATTGTTATATTTTTGAGTTGTGGAAGTGAAGTTTCACATGGTACGAAACAGACCATCCACACACCTTTTCTGATAGTTCTATGCCATTGTTTTGTAAGTTTATTTAGATTGTATTTATTTGTTTCAGGATTACATAGCTGTGAAAGAGAAATATTCCAAATACCTTCCTCACAGTGCCGGCCGATATCAGCTGAAAAGATTCCGTAAAGCTCAATGCCCAATCGTAGAAAGATTGGTTTGTTCTCTCATGATGCACGGACGAAACAATGGTAAAAAACTTATGACTATGCGTGTTGTGAAACATGCCTTTGAAATCATCCACTTACTCACAGGCGGAGAAGTAAGTAATATCTTTTATTTATTTATTTATATATATATATATATGACGCTTTAAATCATTTTTTATATCAAGTTCCAAATAAAGAGTATACACAAAACCTATTATAGTTGTTTACAGCTGTTTCAAGGCAGTGTTTATTTTAAGCCATACAATACGGCATAAAAAATGTTAAAACCCTGCGTTATCTTCAGAACATTTTTGTAGGTATCCAGCAAAAACAAATCACCAACAATGTCTCAAAAAAAATAATACAAAAATCACTAATTTTGTTGAGAAATACCTGAGTGAAAAATTACATATTACAATGCATATTATCACAATCCACAAGAGAGGGGTTTAACAAAATAAAGATTCTCCCTTTTGTTTTTCGAGAGAAACATTTACATGATATAACATTTGATACATTAGCCGCCAGAGGTATTAAGCTTCTGTGGTTCAGGCGGTGCTAGCACCCCCACCAGCTTTCGCCAACGGACAGGATATAAAAATCCTTGTTCATTTTTGAAGATTCATAATGTCTTATTAAATTGGCAGATTGATCTAACTTGAAACATAAACCGATAATTTGTGCGCATTTTATCTTCTTTTAACCAAATCCTGATGAGCCGTGGTTTAAAGATGCGAAACACTTTTCAAATTGTGACTAGTTATGCTTATTTTTTAAGAGTACCAAAATTGAGTGTCCTAAAAAGGCATGACATTCAGCCTATACTATTATAGACTGCCCTCCACTCCTTCGCAGCTAAAACCCCTTGGAAAAATTAGCTAGGAAAGTGAATGACCAAAAGACCAGCTGATCCATTGAGTTGGCTGTTGAGAGGGATATCCGAGACAGGTCGGAGGGATTCACAAGTGCTGAACTACAGAGGTTGGAAGATATGAATTTAGCTCAGATATCCACATACACTCATGTCCAACAGTCGCATTTGTACAATGTTTATATGTGTTTTTTAGTTATGCTTGTGGACTGTGGCTTTCACCCACTACACTAGAATTCTGACAGTTGATAAGAAAATAAATAAGAACCATGACACATGAGTTCGGGGACATGGGCATAGTTTAACAGCATCACACAGCAAACGATTTTACATTTGTACGCCTTCTAATGTACAAATCATCTGAACACATATTACAGTTCGGTTTACCTTTTTTTCTTTTTTTTTTATTCTTTGTAACATTGTCTTTTGAGGAATTGGTTGGCCAAGTGTTGTGATCTATTGTGGACCGCAATATTTTGGTTAAATGGATGAAAACTAACAAAATATGTAATTTGTTGATTTCCGCAGACTGAAATGTTTGGCTCATAAATTCAATTAGAATTTCCTTATTTGTGTCGGACCAAACTGGCATCTGCAAGACACCCGTTTCTTTGCCAACTGACGATTTTTGAAATGCTCTTTCATTCTTATTCAAACCAATCAGAGCCTTTGGAATCCTCCCCTCCTTTGTTACTCTGAGAGTGTCCGATTTAATGATAAAATATTTAGAATGTGTTCTGTAAGATTTTTTGTTTTTCTTAATTGACATCGGATTGATGTTTATATCTATAAATAATAAAATCCATAAAATATTGAATCTGGAATTGATATTTGAACAATTAAGTGCGTGACCGGGGGGGGGGGGATATTAACAACCTTGCAAACGAGGGGGGGGGGCTCACTTTAGGAGAGAGAAAATTCTTCCTAAATATAATAATTTTTATTTTCATTCTGCGTTGGCCACCCAATTAATGGCTTTCTACTTGATATCGAAGCCACCTTCTGTTAACCGACATGCTTAATGCTTGTGATGCTTGCAAACCTGCCGCTGTGTTGCATGGGGAAGGTTTGGGAAATCCTTAGGCGCTCTTGTATAAGCAGTGACCGATCTGAGGGGGACAACTCTACCTTACCCAGCCGCCGCCATTCCGAACTCGCCCACACTTCGGCAAGGGAGACAACTTTGACACACATTTTTACAAACCCTTTATAACAATTAATGCGTTAGAAATAGCTTTTGAATGCGTTCAGAGTAACTTTTAAACAATTAATAAAAAAAAAATGTTACGGGTTTTAAATGCGCTTTTAATCACGTTTATTATTTACATGCCACAAATTGTATACACTTTATAACAATTAATAAAAAAAATGTTACGGGTTTTAAATGCGTTCAAAATAATGTTACGGGTTTTAAATGCGTTCAAAATAACTTTTAAGCACTTTTATTTACATGCCACAAATTGTATATACTTTATAACAATTAATTTTAAAAAATGTTATGGTTTTGAAATGCGTTAAAAATAACTTTTAAATGCGTTAAAAATAACTTTCAAACAATTAATTTAAAAAAATGTTACGGTTTTAAATGCGTTCAAAATAACTTTTAAACACTGTTATTTACATGCCACAAATTGTATACACTTTATAACAATTAATATAAAAAAATGTTACAGGTTTTAAATTAATTATTTGAAGGTTGTTTTGAGCGCATTTAGGAGTTGTTTTGGGCGCATTTCAGAATCGTAGCGTGTTTTTTTATTAATTGTTGTAGGGTTTGTAAACTTTGTGTCAAAGTTGTCTCCCTTGTCGAGTTCGGAATGGCGGCGGCTGGATAAAGTAGAGTTGTCCCCCTCAGATCGGTCACTGCTTATAAAAGAGCGCCAATCCTTATATCTAGACACATTTCCTTGAAGATTCGGGGCAAAGTCTTTTCAACCTTGGTTCGCTCTGTCATGTTGCACAGCACAGACATAAGCTCCAACCCCTTTGAATCTTCAACTGCTTCGGTGTAATGATCGTGTCATAATCATGTGAATATATTCCTGCCAGCTGTAAGAAAAGTTCCTATCAATTGTGCTTTATCAGAAACTTGCTGTTGGTTATCGATGCCTTACACACTTGACGTCTCAACCATGTACAGCGTGCCACCTCAACTTATTTTGATATCCCAGCCACAAGTGTGGTAGACTGAAGAAAACCTTGTTCACGTGTGTACGAAGGGATACCACTGCGTGCAACTTGGCTGGTGTCGATCCTTTTAACCAGACTGCATGGGTAGCTGGTGTGAGATGGTGCCCATTCGCAAATGCAGGACACTTGCAGCACCCTAAATGCTCAAAAACTGCATGACTTTTTATAGATACGTCCAGTTTTAAATACCCTTTTCATGATTATGCATCATAACGTTCTATAATACAAGGCCACTTTTTTTTGGCCTATCGACAAATGTTTGATTTTGAGATTTAAAAAAGAAAAATTAATTAGAAAAAGTTGATTTTCTCTCTTATGACAGTTCTCTCTGAAAACTAAAAATGTTAATTTTGCTGTGAACACTTCAATTCAAGCAATTCATAATGTGGGTAAGGAAGTTTGATGAATTTAATTCATGAAACAATGACACCCCACCCCCACATGCACTGACTTTCATTTAATTTTTACTTTCTTAGTTTAACACACACGCACCCCACCTGTCTTTTTATTTATTTTTTGTGTGTTATTGGCTACTTACATCCCCGTTTTTTAGTGTGGATATTACTATCCCATTTGGCATAATTGTTAGTGTTCGTTAATGGGTCGAGGTTCTAGTTCAATCGTTTGACTAGTCATACCAAAGACTCAAAAAAAAAGTTGTACTCTGCATTATATAGTGAGGCTTAATGAAGTTATCCTGGGAAAGGAGTACACTGCACCCCCCACCCCCTTACGTCTCGCCCTCGACTGGGGTCGACCACTTTACTCTTACTTTAGTATGAATAACCCATTTTGTTATAACATTTTTTTTATTTTTCTTCAGAATCCTCTTCAGGTTTTGGTAAATGCCATTATCAACAGCGGCCCTCGTGAAGATTCTACTCGAATTGGTCGTGCTGGTACAGTGAGGAGACAGGCTGTTGATGTGTCTCCTTTGAGGCGTGTCAATCAGGCTCTTTGGTTGCTCTGCACAGGAGCCCGCGAGGCTGCTTTCAGAAACATTAAAACCATTGCAGAATGTTTAGCTGATGAACTCATCAATGCTGGCAAGGTAGCTAACCCATTAATTTTTTTATGTTTGTAGAATAAAATGTTTTGAAAAAAACTTGAAACTCTATGTTGGTCGATAAATAATTTTGGTCTGTTTATGTATTTTATTAATTAATAATAAAAAAAATCTGTTCAGGGCAGATAGACAAAATTATGGGTTAACCCTTACCAGTGATTAAGGACATGTTTCGTGTCGAGAAATATGATGGATGTGTAATGCGAGTCTCAAAGACAAATCTGGTCGGTATGAGGAGATGTGTGCAGAACAGAGAGTTTGTTGGTTTGGCCATGTTGAAACATGGGTTAGAACAATTGGAAGAGGTGATAGTGATGGATTTGAGACATAAAGACTTGGCCAGGGATGAGTTAGTTTTGGAAGTCAATTTCTGAAAGCTGTCCAACACATGTCAACATGTAAAACTGACATTAAACTGAATATGATGATCTGTCCCATAATGTAGTTTAACAAAAAATGGCTTACACGTCATCATGAGTTATGGTCTTTCTTAGGTTTCGTTATCGATTAAAATATTTTATCATCCATAACTTTTGGAAATGCTATTTCGAGAAATTATTATTATTAAACCATGTAGATATTTTTCTCTACACTTTCATTGTTTAAGCATCAGTTATGACCTTTTTTTTTTCTTTCTTCCATTTCAGGGCTCCTCCAACTCTTACGCAATCAAGAAGAAAGATGAACTGGAGCGAGTGGCTAAATCCAATCGTTAAAAAAAAATCTCCGTTTGATGTGAATAAAAACATCTTTTCCAAGTTAAAAAATGTTTTCTTTCGTCAATCTTTTCCAACCGTAACCTGTTTATTTGGATTATCCCGACTAGTTCTCATCTTGGTTGTTGTTGTTGTTGTTGTTATCACTTCGAACTTTGGAATCTCTAAAGAATTTCAAACTGAGCTCTTTATTTAATCCATGAAAGTAAATTGTTCTCATTCTGTCAGCCATGACAGAAGTTTTCATTTGTCATAAGTTATTGTTGTTGTAAAACTGTCGCTTAGAATTGTTAACCAATGCTGTTACGCTGTGCCACAAGTCGAAGATTTGATTTAAGGCGCTCAAAATTTGAACTTAAATTGTTCAAATTTTGAGCGCCTTAAATCTAATCTTGTTTAATACTATAGAATTGGCATGTGTATTTTAGCCGTACTTAATATTGCAAATTTTGTGTTTTTTCTATCTGAATTGGTGGTTTTGGTACAAATTTCCATCTAGTTTCCCAATTCAACAAGGTTGCCAATTAAAAGGATGCATCTCCATGAAAGCCGGGTTATATTGTGAATATAACAGCTATGAGACTAGTATCCAGAGAATACAAATTATTAACTTTCATCTCGACATTTCTGAGACCTAACATGTTTATTAAAAAAACTTTTGCTTTTTCTGACCTGTTAACACTTAGCTTATTTTACATTTTTGATGAAGCCGATATTTGGAAGAGTAAATACTTCAAGTGGGGGGGGGGGGCACTTTTTATCCCTCTTTGACCATCTTTTGTTTTTTAACAAAGTTATCTTGCTCTATTTTCAAAGTCAACGAAATCGCATTTAAGCTGACAAACTCAAACTTTGCTTTTTACTAGACAATTTTCATTTGTTATTGTTGTATCGTGTTATTGGCATTATAACATACTTAGCTACAATTTTTTTTTTTTTTAGTCTGACCTAGACGACTTCTAATATAAAACATTTGTAAATAATTGCTTAAAAATCAGTATGGGGATAACTTATAAATTGAAGACTAGGAGTTGTCTAAATAAGCAAACAAAAGAAAAACAATTTGAACCTAAAGACATCATTGCATCCTAGTATAACTTGTGTTTATTCTTTTTTTTAAATCACAAAATACTTGTGAATATACGAATCAAAATCTAAATATTTCATTAGATAGACCCCACAAAATGTCCCTATAGATATTTTATCATTTCTAGAATTCAACCTAAAAATGTTCTATCGTTCTTAATCTTACGCTCCAAAAATATGGGGGGGGGGGGGGTAATTGCATTGTAGAATAGTATTATTTACCTTGTTTCCAGTTTAGACAAGGTTAGGTGTGGTCTTTGAGAAGCCAATGCACTCTGGCCTACTAAAAATGCATCGGCCGATTAACTAATCCTTTCTCAGGGAGATGGTAAAACCTGGGAGGGTGGATCTCTTAGGACTTAACAGAACCCTACCTTAGACTGATTTAGTTTTTGAAGTATTTCAATAAACTTCCAGTGCAAGGATAGACATTTTCATATTTTAAAATCCTGTTAATTATTTTGAAGTCACCCCTCATTCTCTCCAGTAAAATAATTAAACTTAAGGATTCCAACTTATAATTGAATCCTTTGCTTTTTGCATTATTTTAGTCATTTTTCTTTGTACACTTACCAATTTAAAAAATATGTTCCTGCTCACATTTTTATTCATATAACGTAAGTATGACAATTTCTGCCGAGTATGACAATTTCTTGTTGGCATACTCTCCTCCTCTCCTGTAATGCCTGTGAAGATGGTATAACAAATGAAAATACTACACTGTCCCCTTCCCTCAAAAGTGGGAGCATTAAAAGATATTACAATAGTATATTAACGGAAGTAAAAGCTTCAGACAGATATCAACTTCATCAGTAATAGATATTGCAATTTTCATGTCGAGCTCCTAATTGGGTTGATTATTCTAGAAAGGAGTTTGTATTAGTCTTAAATATTCTAACAACATTTGATTCCCTCAAAATAGAATCATTCTATTTGCCTTTGAAATGATCGACAATCTTTGATTGCGATTCAAAATTTACTCTGGAGTCACATTATTGGAGAGGGGGGGGGGGTGTAATTTGTTCTTGTACCAACAATTGTTGTGCTTTCTAGATGTTTAAATCTTGTGTGAGAAATGCAAGTAACTTTGGAAAGCTGGGTAGGCGTGGTATTTCAATTCAGGCCAAAATGACAAAGTTCAAGAGTGCACGTTTTCCTTCACAAATCCATGTTCTATTGTAAGGAGATTCTAGACTGGTAGGTTGCAGCCTCTGACTGTTTGCTTCATTCGACTATTTCGTCCAGGAACAATATTAGGTGTTGAGTTGATCTTTGTCTGTCTCCGAGACTTGACTCCCATAGGTGGCTCTACCAAATGCTTGCGTCATTGTTTCTCTCTGAGTCAATGAAGCATCTTGTTTTAAAAGGTAGTGAATTTAGCAACCTTTTCGTTTAAAGGTGAGATGTATTTTCTCTCGTTCTAAGACCAGACATGTGTTCCTTTCCCTTTTGTTATATGTTAAGCAAATGTATGGAAAGAAAGAATGAAACTGATTTTGAAAAAAGTGTTCACATTTTTGAAACCTGAAAAAAAAACCTCTACTAAAACATTTATATCTTCATGAAAAATACGCAAAAATATTTTCATTTATCACGCTTAAATTGACATCAAAACTACTTACTGTTATTCAAATCAATAATACAACGAAAGACGACTATTTGAATGCCTAATTTGCATAACTATTTTTGAAACAGTTAATAATAAATTAATGTTTGGTGTTATTCATTTGTAATTTTATTGTCCTATTTTTTCGATATTAACTAATTTTTAAAAAAGGATAAATTACTAAAAACCATTCTTAAAATAGTTCTTTATTTTCAAGGGAAATCTATATATTAATACGATAGCGTGTGTCACACTTACATCAAAAGCTCTATGCATGTGTGCCACACCTAAATTTGAAAAAACATTCAAGTCACCTAATTTTCGTAATATTTTCAAGTATTTCCCTTTGGCGCGATGTAGGATTTTGACGTTGGCCCAACTGGTTTATAGTTCAATCACCACCACCCCCTAACTTTTTTTTTTTTTTTTTTTTTTTTTTACATCGAGGGGGACGGGGAAGACATACTAATATGATAGTGTGTTATTTTGTGTGTCACGCTTACATCAAAAGCAACGACCTTCCGAATCTTTGTATGTTACTCATGAATCGAAAACATTTTGTGTAATTTACACGGGTCCTGCTAGTTTAAATTAAACTAACATCGCTGAAAGATTTCACAGAGACGGTAGGAATGAAATGTTTATTTAAAATTTTTCTTTCAAATAGCAAGCCTGCTAAGCCAGTTAGTCTAACAAAGTTATCTTGGACTCCAAAGTAAATGGTAGTTTTTTTCCTTTAGGTCATCAGAAATGATAATTTATATATGGAAAATTAAATTACTGATGTGGAATATATTCTTAGAATTGTCTCAGCTTCCTTTGTTCCAGCTCGTTTAATTTGTTGGTTCAGTGTCTTTCACTAATTTGCTGTTTTTATCCCTCGTACAGCTTCCTATTCCAGTAGCTTCTTTTGTTCTGCATATCACATTATCTTAAATTAGAATGAAATACTATTACGACCTTGACAGAGGGGTTCATTCACATAGGAAGTTAAACTCGAAATTTTAAAAATAAATAAACAATTGTAGTAAATGGAAAATGATACGCAAAAGTTCCTATTTTCCTTATAAGATAAAAAGATTGTGAATTTAGTATATATAAAATACTATAGTATATATAAAATAAAATTAGTATTAAATAAAAAAAAAGTTGCATAAATATAATACTTTAATGCAATTAAAAAAGCATCAAGAAATAACCAATTTAATTACCTACGGCAAAAACAAAAATATGTAATGGAAGGAGTCCGTGCTAAATATGATACCTAATTTGATTAATTATAGAAAAAGTGTTTATAATGAAATATAGAATATTTTAAATACTACCGATAATCTTCAAAATATTGTAGATATACTTAGTTATTAATGGGTTAAAAAATAGATAAGTCTGTGAACTTCCGATGATCATGGCAAAACAAAAGGTCACCTAAATTTACGGATATAAAAATATAATGTAACGAAGAAAAGAAAATAAGGAATAAGATGAGTAAAAACCCAAAGAAAAAAGGAAATAACAAAGGACGATCAGTGAAAATATATATTTTAATGCAGGAATATTTAGATTAATAATTATAGCGGATGATGAATGATTAGAAATACAAATAGATAAAAGGATAGGATACATATTTTATCATAGTTCCATGTGAGAGAGAAAAAGAAAAAAATATATATATAATGTTGATAATGAGTACTGATTGTAATTTAGGCTTTGATCGCCTAGTTTTTCATGTTTTCTTTTTTGCGTTTTTGTCTTGTAAAATTAGCACTGAAGATTGCCACACCAAGAAATAAATGCACAGGAGCATTTTACAAATATATTGGTGTTTGCCGAAACAATCGTATGCTGAATAAATAAAAAAAAAGTTTTATGAAATGACGTGAATCTGTCCTTTATAACATTGAAATGGTATAAAATTACATAAAAGATATTGAATATAGCAGAGCTCTGGCTTTACACTAGTGAGCTATTATAATTACTTTATGTTATAAAATTAATATTTGAGTAGGAAAAATTTCTAAATATAAATAAAAAATACACATATATATATATATAATAAATATTTGTCAATATATTATTGACTCATCAGCATAGAGATATAACTATTCACTACCGGTTATGCGATTCGAAACCCCGGATTACGAGTATTTTGCAACTCAAATCTGACGCGTTAACCACTCGGCCAATTTTGAACAGCGAATAAACTGTGATAATTTTAACACTTTATCGGCGGCTTAACATCTAGAGAGTTCTACTTTTTTAATGAAAGGAACGATGCATTTAAAGCTAGTGACGTCATGCTGTGTTAATACTACACTTACAGTGCTCTACTTTTTCGAGGAGCGACAAATAATAATAAATATTTGTTATTGTTTATTATCTATGTACGTATATATATATATATATTACTATTTCATGTATCCACACTAAATTTTATAAGGAGATATACTTTTTTATGTATCAATTTTCAGTATTTACTTCAACAGTGCTCGATACGTAAGTAGAGCTAGGTAGTAAGCTATGAAAATATATTTATGGCAATTAAGCTACACCAAAAAATTTGAAATCTTAAACTTTAAAGACCCCCAAAATCTATTAAACTGTAGAAGTGAGATAGCAAACAGCTGCCTGCACAGAACTAAATTTACCTTAGGTTAACAATACATAAATAAGTAAAAAAAAAAAACTAAACTAAAACCTAACAATTTAAAAACTAAAATAGAAATAAAATGAACTACGTGTTAAAATAAGTTCACCCATTAATAAGTTCACAACAAAGATATAGGCCACTCTATAGAAAACAGAACAATAGAACAGGATATAAGAAGTAAAACTAACTGGACCTTTGTTCGCGGAAAGCCCAACGATTGGTTGAGAGAACAACAAAGAATCTGATTGGTTAACTAGCTAGCCGTGTATATAAAAACACCCGGCGAAAATAACTCCATGCATTTTAGTCTGAAGATTCCCTCCGGTGATGAAACGCGGGAGCCTCTGTGTAGCTTAAGTGCCATAAATATATTTTCATAGCTTACTATATATATTTGCGGAGAGTGTACACTAGTTATATTATAATAAAACTAACTGAATAGGTTATAATCTTCTTGTCTGCACACTTTGTGAAGCTTGGGTTGTTAAGTCGACACTTTACTATGTCTTGTGAATTTGCAAGTAAATGTTGAAATTCAAATTTCGTTGGTCTAATATTCGAGGAGTTGCTTGATTGAAAAAAAAGTTTCAATCTTTTTCTTCCAGACGTGTAATAATAAGTAATAGACACCACTTCACAACCAGAACTTTTTACAGTATTTACAATGTTTGTTGAACAGCAACAAAAACATCATCCCTTGAAAGTTCAACCTTTCTTCCTCATCATCGTAGAGGTAGTTGCAATGCGGTAGTGTCGGAGCTATGCCGTTCGGAACTCTGGTTCCTGATAGCGAACGGGTGGTATTAGGACCAAAACTTGGCAAACACGGCTTCGCTTAAAATCCAGGAGTCAGTCAGCATCAGGATCCATCTATTTTAACTCTGCACCTGGCGACCAAAGACTTGTCAGGTGTGAAACCGCAAATCAATTGAGTGAGAGTAGTAATGTTGCTTTTGGGCCAAACCTTCCTCGACTTCGTATGCAACTATTTAGCCCTGCTGTTCTTAATGTCGGGAGTAAAAACATGCAATCTTGCAGGTTAATATAAATAATTGCACCATCGAGGAGGACTTCATTCAGACTGAACACTTCTATGCAGAAGTCCGATTCACTTAACAACTACATCATCTGCACAATTGAGGGAAGGGAAGTAAGTCTGTATATACGAATTAAGAATTACCTCCCTTTTTAAAAAATGACAGCTATACTAAAATAAATTTTTTTTCTATTGGAAATTAAATCCTGAATTCCACATGAGAATAAAAAAGAAGAGATCTTTCGTCAATTACCTAAACGCAGTTTATTTAATCTCCATTTCACTTTTAATTGAATATATTTGTTATTCTTTATAATCCTTATTTTCATTGAAAACAATGAAAATGTCCCTATTGCCTCCCCACAAGGTTTTTTTTTTTTTTTGATATAGGGAAAATCTTGTTCCCCAAAAAAGGGCACTCAAGATTGGGAAAAAAATTGCCTTTCGTTCACTGACTGAGAACAGAAAAGATAAACATGTAGTATCAGAACACCCAAAAGGCCAAGAACAATGAAAATGTCAATTGAATTTTTTTGTTATTAAATGATATTTACACATATTCCTTTCCCTGACGCCACAGATTGTTTTGAAGGCGGTAAATTTTTTACTGAACCCCAGAAGAACATTTGAAAGCTTTATTTTCTAACTTTAAATCTTTTATTCATCTAACGATAAATAGTTTGAGGAAATATTTTGTTTCGTTACTTATGTCAAACCCCAGCTATCAATATCCAGAGTATATTTTCTGAGCAGAAGATTATAAAAAAAATTCTAACTTCAAATCACAAAAGAATGGAACTATATTCCATCAGTTGTGATAAACATAATTTTTACTCATTTACATTTTTTTTAAGTTTTGCAAAACTATGTGATTACTATTTGTATAAAAAATTAAAAAGATTTGTTGCCTGTCCTTTTTCAGCGAATTGCAAACTGAATAAATTCACCCAAGTTAATATATATATATATATATATATATATATATATATATATAATTATAAAAAGGAAAAACTATACACACATTAAGGTTGTACACATTATAACTTATTTCGACCCCTTAATTAGGTCTCCTCAGATGTATAAACAACCACGTTTTTTTTGTTGTTTTTTTTGGTTTTTTGACGTGGTTGTTTATACATCTGAGGAGACCTAATTAAGGGGTCGAAATAATTTATAATGTGTACAACCTTAATGTGTGTATAGTTTTTTCTTTTTATAATTCTGTTTTGCTCTGTTTAAATTACATTGAGCTCTGTTATTCAGATTCTTAACACAAAATTGAAATCTACACACTATATATATATATATATAAGAAAGGAAGGATGAAGGTAATCCAACGTAATGGGAAATGAAAAAAGAAAAACCAAAAAGGATGTTTGTTTTATATATTCATCAACGTTTCGTCTTTATTTGTAAGACTTCCTCAGGATGATAATTTTAAGAAAAATGTCATGCAAGTACGTGAAAATATTGGGGTGACATGATGGGTTGATGAGAAAAAGTAGTAGCCACTACTGGGTGCACAGGCCCGAGGTCCGGGCTAAGTGAAGTCAGTAGCATGGAATGAGATTAATAGGGATGGTTCTGAGTGAAAAAGTGGAGGGGTGGGGATAAACGGAAATAATGTGGATGGCTGTTAGTGAAGAAGTGGAGGGGTGGGGAAAGGGGAGGCTCTGTGATTTTATATATATATATATATATATATATATAGTTATATGATATTAGCGAGAAATAAATATTCTTTTGAATTTCTCGTTCCAAAATGTTCAAACTTTCAAACTTGTATCTTCAATGGATACTTTTTTTAGAGCAATTTCAGTAATGTATACTTTGTTTTAAAAATTTAATCCTGTCATCAAATTGTGTTTCCACCTGGTTTTACAAGGTCAAAATTTGTGTCTTTTTTATTGATTTATTTTTAAAAGAAAAATTTAGCATGATATGCTATAAGTTTCATTTTATTTCAGTCGAAGTTCTCAGAAATCAATGGGCTCCCTTCCTGGAGCTAACACTTGATCTCTACATAAGATACATAGATATTCGAATAGTTCATTAAAGAAGTAGGCATTCAAGTTCTCTCCTATAAGTCATATTAAAGAGAATTAAATGAGTTGTGAAATGAAACTCATATGAACCCTCAAAGATGCCTTTCTGTGTGGGCAAATGGTGGCTTTCTAGAGATACAGAATACTGGCAGGTGTGAATATTTTCTAACACAGTAGAAGGAATATACTTTCCTTGGCAGTAACGTCTGTGTATTTGTTCCAATTCATGTTACCTGTGAATGCGGGACTCTCGGGTAGGGT
The DNA here is from genome assembly GCA_963556195.1 of Sepiola atlantica. NCBI lineage: Eukaryota > Metazoa > Mollusca > Cephalopoda > Sepiida > Sepiolidae > Sepiola > Sepiola atlantica. Next base: position 25,151,202 of record OY744554.1, on the reverse strand, counting down.
CCTATTTGCCATGACAATTGGTGGCTGAAAAAGTTTCTTATAATTGTCAAAGGAAAGGAGATGGCATCATTCAATGCTACGAGTATTAAATGATACCATCTATTTATGTTCCCATTCAACTACAGACTGGAGGTCATTTTCTAAGGATTCAGCCATTGACTTGGATATGTGAGCGTTCGTTTTACCCATATGTCAAGAATAGAGTGTGGTGTCATCGGCAAGCATACCCATCTCAGACACAATTTCAACATGAAAAGCAGGAATAATAAAGGTCCAAGGATCGACCTTTGGGGTACACCTACATTAATGTCATGTTTGGATGTACAGCCGTCGAGAACAACCTGGATCTTTCTTTTCGCTAGGAAGGATCTAATTATATTAAATATTCGAATCAATTTTCATGAGCAGACTTTCATGCTACACCTTGTCAAAAGTTTTATATATATCAAGTGCTACCACCCTAGCTTCACCTGCCTTCACCAGTATATGCGTTCAGAGATGACCATTAGGCTATCCACAGTAGAATGTGCTTGTCTAAATCCATACTGATAATCAGAAAGAAGTTTAGCATTAACGAGGTGCCGGACTATCGCTAGATTGATTAAAAAAAATTTATGAAGAGAAGAAGTAGACTGATTGGGCGATAACTTTGTGGGTCAGTTCTTTTACCATAGCAATTTTGTAGCTATCAGGGAAGCAAGATTCGGCAAAGTATTTGTTATAAGAGTTTAGAGAGGACAAGGGCCAGCTCAGCAGAGCATTTCTTTATTACTATAACAAGGATAAGATCAGGTCCATGTGTTTTGAAGGTGTCAAGGTTTTTTATGATATCCCGGACTTCGGAAGGAGTGATGATCAGGTCATCAAATGTGGCTTCAGTCAGCAATGGGAAATTTGTGAGGGAGTGGTTTGTGGAGTTTAAGGTGAAGCGCTGGACTAGTAGTTCAGTCTCATCAGTTGCCATGCAAACGACATCATTATGGTTTGATAGCAGGGGAATTGATCATTGCCCATTATTCATCAGACTTTTAGAGATTTTTCAGAAATCGTGAGTTCCTAATTTCTGTGACTCAATGCGTTTTCTGGTCATCTTTTAGCTGCAGCTATTAAAATCTTACAATGATTTCTTGATGCTATAAATTTCTGTCTATTTGTAGTTGACTTATGGCGGTTAAATTGGCAGAATGCTTGCTGCCTCTGGGTAATAGCAGCTGCACAAGTCGAAATAAACCATTTGGGAGCGTGGGGCTTGCTATAGAATTTTCGCATGTTTACATGTGCTTCAATTCCTGATTTTACCTATTCGGTTACCTCATTTGCGCACTGATCAGAAGGGAGAGAAAAAGTTTTACTCCATAGGGCATCTCTGATGAATTCCCAATCTGCCCATTTAAAGTATTTCATTATTTTGAGTAACAGCTGTTTGGGGTCTAGACATTAGGGTGATATTAACCATTATCACAAGATGATCAGATATGGGCACACAAGCCTCGGGCAGTGTGGTCAAGAATAGGTCGAGAAGTGGGGCTTACTGATCCTTATGATCTGGGTGGCAGGTTGGGAAAGTGACAGTCTGTGAAAAGGAGTGCAATGTTACCAGCTGCGTCTGTATAGCTGGAGAATCGAAGCCAATCAAGGTGGTGAACATTAGAATTTAATTCGGTTTTCAATTATTAAAAGTTTCTCTGATATCTTCAAGACTGCATGATAAAAAGGTAAACAGAGTACCCTTCATTAACCCAGCCACTAACCCTAAGTATTTTTTCCGATACTAATAGCTTATGAAAGTCTTCATGGTGATGCACTAAGTGTTTGAGAGAAAGTTAACTCTCTTACATCACCATAACGGCTTTCATAAATTGTTATAATCGCAAAAAATATTTATAAGCGATAAATCATCACGTATTTCAGACGGGACTTTTGTTTTGAATCCTGCCATAATCAGCCACACTGATGAGCCGCAGTAACGGTGAAACACGTGTCCGTTAATAACTTGTTTATATATATAAACTCCAAAGCTCATTAACAGCTCATTATGAATTTTGGAACACAGCTGCTAAGCGTAAGGGTGGGTAATGTGGGCTATATTTAGTTTTATGCACAGTCTTTGCTTCATAGCAGAGACTGCTGCGATTGATATTAGTCTTTATTCTTTATGGCAACAGAGTTCAGAAGCTACAACAAAGATGGCTTCGTTAATAGATTCTCTGATGCCAACGTCAATTCAGTAACTTCATTCATCTACTTTGGCAGCAACGTGGCTCCACAGAAACTGATGTTAAATTGTGAATTAATAAAGGGTCGGATGCACACGATGGCTTGAATTAATAAAGTGTCGGATGCACACGATGGCTTGAATTAATAAAGTGTCAGATGCACACAATGGCTTGAATTAATAAAGTGTCGGATGCACACAATGGCTTGAATTAATAAAGTGTCGGATGCACGCGATGGCTTGAATTAATAAAGTGTCGGATGCACACGATGGCTTGAATTAATAACGTGTCGGATGCACACGATGGCTTGAATTAATAAAGGGTCGGATGCACGCGATGGCTTGAATTAATAAAGTGTCGGATGCACGCGATGGCTTGAATTAATAAAGGGTCGGATGCACACGATGGCTTAAATTAATAAAGTGTCGGATGCACGCGATGGCTTGAATTAATAAAGGGTCGGATGCACACGATGGCTTGAATTAATAAAGTGTCGGATGCACGCGATGGCTTGAATTAATAAAGGGTCGGATGCACACGATGGCTTGAATTAATAAAGTGTCGGATGCACACGATGGCTTGAATTAATAAAGTGTCGGATGCACACAATGGCTTGAATTAATAAAGTGTCGGATGCACGCTATGGCTTGAATTAATAAAGGGTCGGATGCACACGATGGCTTAAATTAATAAAGTGTCGGATGCACGCGATGGCTTGAATTAATAAAGTGTCGGATGCACACGATGGCTTGAATTAATAACGTGTCGGATGCACACGATGGCTTGAATTAATAAAGGGTCGGATGCACGCGATGGCTTGAATTAATAAAGGGTCGGATGCACACGATGGCTTAAATTAATAAAGTGTCGGATGCACGCGATGGCTTGAATTAATAAAGTGTCGGATGCACACGATGGCTTGAATTAATAAAGTGTCGGATGCACGCGATGGCTTGAATTAATAAAGTGTCGGATGCACACGATGGCTTGAATTAATAAAGTGTCGGATGCACGCGATGGCTTGAATTAATAAAGTGTCGGATGCACGCGATGGCTTGAATTAATAAAGGGTCGGATGCACGCGATGGCTTGAATTAATAAAGTGTCGGATGCACGCGATGGCTTGAATTAATAAAGGGTCGGATGCACGCGATGGCTTGAATTAATAAAGTGTCGGATGCACGCGATGGCTTGAATTAATAAAGTGTCGGATGCACGCGATGGCTTGAATTAATAAAGTGTAGGATGCACACGATGGCTTGAATTAATAAAGGGTCGGATGCACGCGATGGCTTGAATTAATAAAGGGTCGGATGCACGCGATGGCTTGAATTAATAAAGGGTCGGATGCACGCGATGGCTTGAATTAATAAAGTGTCGGATGCACGCGATGGCTTGAATTAATAAAGTGTAGGATGCACGCGATGGCTTGAATTAATAAAGGGTCGGATGCACGCGATGGCTTGAATTAATAAAGGGTCGGATGCACGCAGTGGCTTGAATTAATAAAGGGTTGGATGCACGCGATGGCTTGAATTAATAAAGTGTCGGATGCACGCGATGGCTTGAATTAATAAAGTGTAGGATGCACACGATGGCTTGAATTAATAATGGGTCGGATGCACGCGATGGCTTGAATTAATAAAGGGTCGGATGCACGCGATGGCTTGAGTTAATAAAGTGTCGGATGCACGCGATGGCTTGAATTAATAAAGTGTCGGATGCACACGATGGCTTGAATTAATAAAGTGTCGGATGCACACGATGGCTTGAATTAATAAAGGGTCGGATGCACGCGATGGCTTGAATTAATAAAGTGTCGGATGCACGCGATGGCTTGAATTAATAAAGGGTCGGATGCACACGATGGCTTGAATTAATAACGTGTCGGATGCACACGATGGCTTGAATTAATAAAGGGTCGGATGCACGCGATGGCTTGAATTAATAAAGTGTCGGATGCACGCGATGGCTTGAATTAATAAAGGGTCGGATGCACACGATGGCGTAAATTAATAAAGTGTCGGATGCACGCGATGGCTTGAATTAATAAAGGGTCGGATGCACACGATGGCTTGAATTAATAAAGTGTCGGATGCACGCGATGGCTTGAATTAATAAAGGGTCGGATGCACACGATGGCTTGAATTAATAAAGTGTCGGATGCACACGATGGCTTGAATTAATAAAGTGTCGGATGCACACAATGGCTTGAATTAATAAAGTGTCGGATGCACGCGATGGCTTGAATTAATAAAGTGTCGGATGCACACGATGGCTTGAATTAATAACGTGTCGGATGCACACGATGGCTTGAATTAATAAAGGGTCGGATGCACGCGATGGCTTGAATTAATAAAGGGTCGGATGCACACGATGGCTTAAATTAATAAAGTGTCGGATGCACGCGATGGCTTGAATTAATAAAGTGTCGGATGCACACGATGGCTTGAATTAATAAAGTGTCGGATGCACGCGATGGCTTGAATTAATAAAGGGTCGGATGCACACGATGGCTTGAATTAATAAAGTGTCGGATGCACGCGATGGCTTGAATTAATAAAGTGTCGGATACACACGATGGCTTGAATTAATAAAGTGTCGGATGCACACGATGGCTTGAATTAATAAAGGGTCGGATGCACGCGATGGCTTGAATTAATAAAGTGTCGGATGCACGCGATGGCTTGAATTAATAAAGTGTCGGATGCACACGATGGCTTGAATTAATAAAGTGTCGGATGCACACGATGGCTTGAATTAATAAAGGGTCGGATGCACGCGATGGCTTGAATTAATAAAGTGTCGGATGCACGCGATGGCTTGAATTAATAAAGTGTCGGATGCACAGGATGGCTTGAATTAATAAAGTGTCGGATGCACACGATGGCTTGAATTAATAAAGGGTCGGATGCACGCGATGGCTTGAATTAATAAAGTGTCGGATGCACGCGATGGCTTGAATTAATAAAGTGTCGGATGCACACGATGGCTTGAATTAATAAAGGGTCGGATGCACGCGATGGCTTGAATTAATAAAGTGTCGGATGCACACGATGGCTTGAATTAATAAAGTGTCGGATGCACACGATGGCTTGAATTAATAAAGTGTCGGATGCACACGATGGCTTGAATTAATAAAGTGTCGGATGCACACGATGGCTTGAATTAATAAAGTGTCGGATGCACGCGATGGCTTGAATTAATAAAGTGTCGGATGCACGCGATGGCTTGAATTAATAAAGTGTCGGATGCACGCGATGGCTTGAATTAATAAAGGGTCGGATGCACGCGATGGCTTGAATTAATAAAGTGTCGGATGCACGAGATGGCTTGAATTAATAAAGGGTCGGATGCACACGATGGCTTAAATTAATAAAGTGTCGGATGCACGCGATGGCTTGAATTAATAAAGTGTCGGATGCACACGATGGCTTGAATTAATAAAGTGTCGGATGCACGCGATGGCTTGAATTAATAAAGGGTCGGATGCACACGATGGCTTGAATTAATAAAGTGTCGGATGCACGCGATGGCTTGAATTAATAAAGTGTCGGATACACACGATGGCTTGAATTAATAAAGTGTCGGATGCACACGATGGCTTGAATTAATAAAGGGTCGGATGCACGCGATGGCTTGAATTAATAAAGTGTCGGATGCACGCGATGGCTTGAATTAATAAAGTGTCGGATGCACGCGATGGCTTGAATTAATAAAGTGTCGGATGCACACGATGGCTTGAATTAATAAAGGGTCGGATGCACGCGATGGCTTGAATTAATAAAGTGTCGGATGCACGCGATGGCTTGAATTAATAAAGTGTCGGATGCACAGGATGGCTTGAATTAATAAAGTGTCGGATGCACACGATGGCTTGAATTAATAAAGGGTCGGATGCACGCGATGGCTTGAATTAATAAAGTGTCGGATGCACGCGATGGCTTGAATTAATAAAGTGTCGGATGCACACGATGGCTTGAATTAATAAAGGGTCGGATGCACGCGATGGCTTGAATTAATAAAGTGTCGGATGCACACGATGGCTTGAATTAATAAAGTGTCGGATGCACACGATGGCTTGAATTAATAAAGTGTCGGATGCACACGATGGCTTGAATTAATAAAGTGTCGGATGCACACGATGGCTTGAATTAATAAAGTGTCGGATGCACGCGATGGCTTGAATTAATAAAGTGTCGGATGCACGCGATGGCTTGAATTAATAAAGTGTCGGATGCACGCGATGGCTTGAATTAATAAAGGGTCGGATGCACGCGATGGCTTGAATTAATAAAGTGTCGGATGCACGAGATGGCTTGAATTAATAAAGTGTCGGATGCACACGATGACTTGAATTAATAAAGTGTCGGATGCACGCGATGGCTTGAATTAATAAAGTGTCGGATGCACGCGATGGCTTGAATTAATAAAGGGTCGGATGCACGCGATGGCTTGAATTAATAAAGGTTCGGATGCACGCGATGGCTTAAATTAATAAAGTGTCGGATGCACGCGATGGCTTGAATTAATAAAGTGTCGGATGCACGCGATGGCTTGAATTAATAAAGGGTCGGATGCACGCGATGGCTTGAATTAATAAAGGGTCGGATGCACGCGATGGCTTGAATTAATAAAGTGTCGGATGCACGCGATGGCTTGAATTAATAAAGTGTAGGATGCACACTATGGCTTGAATTAATAAAGGGTCGGATGCACGCGATGGCTTGAATTAATAAAGTGTCGGATGCACGCGATGGCTTGAATTAATAAAGTGTCGGATGCACACGATGGCTTGAATTAATCACGTGTCGGATGCACACGATGTCTTGAATTAATAAAGGGTCGGATGCACGCGATGGCTTGAATTAATAAAGTGTCGGATGCACGCGATGGCTTGAATTAATAAAGTGTCGGATGCACGCGATGGCTTGAATTAATAAAGTGTCGGATGCACACGATGGCTTGAATTAATAAAGTGTCGGATGCACGCGATGGCTTGAATTAATAAAGGGTCGGATGCACACGATGGCTTGAATTAATAAAGTGTCGGATGCACGCGATGGCTTGAATTAATAAAGTGTCGGATACACACGATGGCTTGAATTAATAAAGGGTCGGATGCACACGATGGCTTGAATTAATAAAGTGTCGGATGCACACGATGGCTTGAATTAATAAAGTGTCGGATGCACACGATGGCTTGAATTAATAAAGTGTCGGATGCACACGATGGCTTGAATTAATAAAGTGTCGGATGCACACGATGGCTTGAATTAATAAAGGGTCGGATGCACGCGATGGCTTGAATTAATAAAGTGTCGGATGCACACGATGGCTTGAATTAATAAAGTGTCGGATGCACACGATGGCTTGAATTAATAAAGTGTCGGATGCACACGATGGCTTGAATTAATAAAGTGTCGGATGCACACGATGGCTTGAATTAATAAAGTGTCGGATGCACGCGATGGCTTGAATTAATAAAGTGTCAGATGCACGCGATGGCTTGAATTAATAAAGTGTCGGATGCACGCGATGGCTTGAATTAATAAAGGGTCGGATGCACGCGATGGCTTGAATTAATAAAGTGTCGGATGCACGAGATGGCTTGAATTAATAAAGGGTCGGATGCACACGATGGCTTAAATTAATAAAGTGTCGGATGCACGCGATGGCTTGAATTAATAAAGTGTCGGATGCACACGATGGCTTGAATTAATAAAGTGTCGGATGCACGCGATGGCTTGAATTAATAAAGGGTCGGATGCACACGATGGCTTGAATTAATAAAGTGTCGGATGCACGCGATGGCTTGAATTAATAAAGTGTCGGATACACACGATGGCTTGAATTAATAAAGTGTCGGATGCACACGATGGCTTGAATTAATAAAGGGTCGGATGCACGCGATGGCTTGAATTAATAAAGTGTCGGATGCACGCGATGGCTTGAATTAATAAAGTGTCGGATGCACGCGATGGCTTGAATTAATAAAGTGTCGGATGCACACGATGGCTTGAATTAATAAAGGGTCGGATGCACGCGATGGCTTGAATTAATAAAGTGTCGGATGCACGCGATGGCTTGAATTAATAAAGTGTCGGATGCACAGGATGGCTTGAATTAATAAAGTGTCGGATGCACACGATGGCTTGAATTAATAAAGGGTCGGATGCACGCGATGGCTTGAATTAATAAAGTGTCGGATGCACGCGATGGCTTGAATTAATAAAGTGTCGGATGCACACGATGGCTTGAATTAATAAAGGGTCGGATGCACGCGATGGCTTGAATTAATAAAGTGTCGGATGCACACGATGGCTTGAATTAATAAAGTGTCGGATGCACACGATGGCTTGAATTAATAAAGTGTCGGATGCACACGATGGCTTGAATTAATAAAGTGTCGGATGCACACGATGGCTTGAATTAATAAAGTGTCGGATGCACGCGATGGCTTGAATTAATAAAGTGTCGGATGCACGCGATGGCTTGAATTAATAAAGTGTCGGATGCACGCGATGGCTTGAATTAATAAAGGGTCGGATGCACGCGATGGCTTGAATTAATAAAGTGTCGGATGCACGAGATGGCTTGAATTAATAAAGTGTCGGATGCACACGATGACTTGAATTAATAAAGTGTCGGATGCACGCGATGGCTTGAATTAATAAAGTGTCGGATGCACGCGATGGCTTGAATTAATAAAGGGTCGGATGCACGCGATGGCTTGAATTAATAAAGGTTCGGATGCACGCGATGGCTTAAATTAATAAAGTGTCGGATGCACGCGATGGCTTGAATTAATAAAGTGTCGGATGCACGCGATGGCTTGAATTAATAAAGGGTCGGATGCACGCGATGGCTTGAATTAATAAAGGGTCGGATGCACGCGATGGCTTGAATTAATAAAGTGTCGGATGCACGCGATGGCTTGAATTAATAAAGTGTAGGATGCACACTATGGCTTGAATTAATAAAGGGTCGGATGCACGCGATGGCTTGAATTAATAAAGTGTCGGATGCACGCGATGGCTTGAATTAATAAAGTGTCGGATGCACACGATGGCTTGAATTAATCACGTGTCGGATGCACACGATGTCTTGAATTAATAAAGGGTCGGATGCACGCGATGGCTTGAATTAATAAAGTGTCGGATGCACGCGATGGCTTGAATTAATAAAGTGTCGGATGCACGCGATGGCTTGAATTAATAAAGTGTCGGATGCACACGATGGCTTGAATTAATAAAGTGTCGGATGCACGCGATGGCTTGAATTAATAAAGGGTCGGATGCACACGATGGCTTGAATTAATAAAGTGTCGGATGCACGCGATGGCTTGAATTAATAAAGTGTCGGATACACACGATGGCTTGAATTAATAAAGGGTCGGATGCACACGATGGCTTGAATTAATAAAGTGTCGGATGCACACGATGGCTTGAATTAATAAAGTGTCGGATGCACACGATGGCTTGAATTAATAAAGTGTCGGATGCACACGATGGCTTGAATTAATAAAGTGTCGGATGCACACGATGGCTTGAATTAATAAAGGGTCGGATGCACGCGATGGCTTGAATTAATAAAGTGTCGGATGCACACGATGGCTTGAATTAATAAAGTGTCGGATGCACACGATGGCTTGAATTAATAAAGTGTCGGATGCACACGATGGCTTGAATTAATAAAGTGTCGGATGCACACGATGGCTTGAATTAATAAAGTGTCGGATGCACGCGATGGCTTGAATTAATAAAGTGTCAGATGCACGCGATGGCTTGAATTAATAAAGTGTCGGATGCACGCGATGGCTTGAATTAATAAAGGGTCGGATGCACGCGATGGCTTGAATTAATAAAGTGTCGGATGCACGAGATGGCTTGAATTAATAAAGTGTCGGATGCACGCGATGGCTTGAATTAATAAAGGGTCGGATGCACGCGATGGCTTGAATTAATAAAGGTTCGGATGCACGCGATGGCTTAAATTAATAAAGTGTCGGATGCACGCGATGGCTTGAATTAATAAAGTGTCGGATGCACACGATGGCTTGAATTAATAAAGGGTCGGATGCACGCGATGGCTTGAATTAATAAAGGGTCGGATGCACGCGATGGCTTGAATTAATAAAGTGTCGGATGCACGCGATGGCTTGAATTAATAAAGTGTAGGATGCACACTATGGCTTGAATTAATAAAGGGTCGGATGCACGCGATGGCTTGAATTAATAAAGTGTCGGATGCACGCGATGGCTTGAATTAATAAAGTGTCGGATGCACACGATGGCTTGAATTAATCACGTGTCGGATGCACACGATGTCTTGAATTAATAAAGTGTCGGATGCACACGATGGCTTGAATTAATCACGTGTCGGATGCACACGATGTCTTGAATTAATAAAGGGTCGGATGCACGCGATGGCTTGAATTAATAAAGTGTCGGATGCACGCGATGGCTTGAATTAATAAAGTGTCGGATGCACGCGATGGCTTGAATTAATAAAGTGTCGGATGCACACGATGGCTTGAATTAATAAAGTGTCGGATGCACGCGATGGCTTGAATTAATAAAGGGTCGGATGCACACGATGGCTTGAATTAATAAAGTGTCGGATGCACGCGATGGCTTGAATTAATAAAGTGTCGGATACACACGATGGCTTGAATTAATAAAGTGTCGGATGCACACGATGGCTTGAATTAATAAAGTGTCGGATGCACACGATGGCTTGAATTAATAAAGTGTCGGATGCACACGATGGCTTGAATTAATAAAGTGTCGGATGCACACGATGGCTTGAATTAATAAAGTGTCGGATGCACGCGATGGCTTGAATTAATAAAGTGTCGGATGCACGCGATGGCTTAAATTAATAAAGGTTCGGATGCACGCGATGGCTTAAATTAATAAAGTGTCGGATGCACGCGATGGCTTGAATTAATAAAGTGTCGGATGCACACGATGGCTTGAATTAATAAAGGGTCGGATGCACACGATGGCTTGAATTAAAAAAGGGTCGGATGCACGCGATGGCTTGAATTAATAAAGTGTCGGATGCACGCGATGGCTTGAATTAATAAAGTGTCGGATGCACGCGATGGCTTGAATTAATAAAGTGTCGGATGCACGCGATGGCTTGAATTAATAAAGTGTCGGATGCACGCGATGGCTTGAATTAATAAAGTGTAGGATGCACACGATGGCTTGAATTAATAAAGGGTCGGATGCACACAATGGCTTGAATTAATAAAGTGTCGGATGCACACGATGGCTTGAATTAATAAAGTGTCGGATGCACACGATGGCTTGAATTAATAAAGTGTCGGATGCACGCGATGGCTTGAATTAATAAAGTGTCGGATGCACGCGATGGCTTAAATTAATAAAGGTTCGGATGCACGCGATGGCTTAAATTAATAAAGTGTCGGATGCACGCGATAGCTTGAATTAATAAAGTGTCGGATGCACACGATGGCTTGAATTAATAAAGGGTCGGATGCACACGATGGCTTGAATTAAAAAAGGGTCGGATGCACGCGATGGCTTGAATTAATAAAGTGTCGGATGCACGCGATGGCTTGAATTAATAAAGTGTCGGATGCACGCGATGGCTTGAATTAATAAAGTGTCGGATGCACACGATGGCTTGAATTAATAAAGGGTCGGATGCACACGATGGCTTGAATTAATAATGGGTCGGATGCACACGATGGCTTGAATTAATAAAGGGTCGGATGCACGCGATGGCTTGAATGTTATATGGAAATTTGATCTTTTTGCAGGCAGCCATTCTGATTCGTTCTCATCTATGGCTTGCAATCATGGACACTCACAAAAAAACTGTTCTGCACACATCTCTCTATACTGTCCAGATTTAATCTTCCTCTGAGGTCATCAGCTTTAAGCCTCTTCTTAAGACTCACATCCATCGTATCATTCTCATATCATTTCTCTCCATGCAACGCATGTCCTCAATCCTCACTTGTCAGGTTTCACTCACTTTCATACATCATCACACTGTGTACACATGCCTGATCGACTTTTCCCAACGCTTTTGTCGCCACCGATGCAAGGGAAATAACTCCGTTTGACTAAGAGATTCATCATTTTTTTCAAAAGAGAAATTGAGACGCTGAAAACTATGCAAATTTTATTAAAAATTACAATTCCTCTGCAGCTATCATCGTATTTTCATTTTTTTAGTCATAAAAAGAAAAAGAAAACTGCTGTTTTTTTTTAAATGTCACAAAGTTCATAACATCAAAAAAAAAATGTTACGGTCTTTAACATTACAAAAAAAGAAAGAAAATGCGATTATAGTTTCAGAGGAATTTTAGTTTTTAATAAAGAAAACTAATTTATAAGTTGCATAGGTTTCAGCGTCTCAAATTCTCGTTAGAAAAAAATGATGAATCTCTTAATCAAACGGAGTTATTTCCCTTGCATCGGTGACAACTTATGCAAAAGCGCTCTCTTCCATTGGTCCATAGTGGTAACGCTCTGCTAGTTAGTAATGGCAGAAGTTCTTACTCCATCCACTCCTAACTCTTGTAATCACACTAGCACCTGCTCCACCATGTGCTCCAATGATTTAACCAAAGTAACAAAACTTCTGAACAACCTCAATAGTCTCACCATTCAAATATACTTTCTCCACTACATTGTCTTACACTTTTTACACATAAACTGGTTACCATTTCGCACCCTACCAGTACTTCAATTGCACTTCTTGTCTACCCTATGTTTATATGTACCCTATGTTTATATGTACCCTATGTTTATATGTACCCTATGTTTATATGTACCACAAAAGAATGAGTTACACCCAACCCCCTTTCCACAAACTGAGCAAAGAAAATTCCCTTTTTTTCTGGGGGGTTTTCAACACTAAAACCACAGATCATCATTTTGGTCTGGGTAACATTCACTCTCAACCCTTTACTTTTCATAGCTTTCCTCCAAGTCTTTAACTTAAAAAGTAGGTCTTCCATTGTTTCACAGCAAAGTACTAAATCATCAGCATACCTCATCTCTTCCGCACTACCCATACAAAACTCCCTGAATATCCAACTTTAATGTGACTGGAGCAGCAATTGTTTATGGCCAAATAAACTGGTTGTTTCTATATTCAATTTCTTTTCCCATTGCTTTATTGTCTCAAAAGTTGCAAGACCGACCTTCATATATTGGCCCTGCAACATGGTATGGACCGGCTCTACCATTATCATCACATTCGGTTTAACATCCGTTTTATATGCTGGCATGTGTTGGACGACTTTTAGAAATTGACTTCCAAACTAACCTATCTCTGACCAGGTCTTTATTTATCCCTCTTTCTCTCAAGTCACTTCTTCCCATATTTTCCTTGGCCTCAGACATATATCCGCATCATATTCGGTTTAATGTCCATTTCATATGCTGGCATGTGTTGGGCGACTTGTAGAAATTGACTTCTAAACTAATCTATCTCTGACAAGGTCTTTATTTATCCCTCTTTCTCTCAAAAATACAAATGCAACACTAGAAATGACTTTCTATTCGACAGTTTAAATGCTTTCAAGTTCCGAATGGTCACAAGTTCTTTTTTTTTTTCAACTATTCACAAGAGATTAAAATGACTGTCTTGTCTACGAATAAAACAAAATGCATTCTGGTGGATTCAATTTCGCAATTAATTTTTTTTTAATAAGATTTTTAAATTTAGTTTTATTTTACACTATTGGATTTTTGATTTCAATAAATAATTGATTAATAATAAATCAATAAAATAATTATTAATTCAACTAGCAAAACTATTCTTCCTCTGGTCTTGTATTTTTTACTGCGCTGCCCTCTCCCAAGGAGGAAGTAATGCCTGGGAGGATGGTCTCATGACAACAGGACAGATACTACACTGCCTCTCAGAGGAGAAAGTAATGACTGGGCGGATTGTCTCATGACTACAGAACAGATACTACACTATCCCCTCCCTCAAAAAAGGAAGATGTAATGCCTAAGAGGATGGTATTACAATATGATGAACGAATCACAAAGGAGATGGTAATGACTGGGAAAATCGTATCATGACAACAGAACAGATACTACACTGGCCCCCAAATGAGAAGTTAATGACTGGGAGGATGGTATGATTACAACAGAGCAGATACTAGACTTAACCCCTACCACAAAAAAGGAGATCATTCCAAGGAGGATGGTATCATGACAAAACAGATACTACACTACTCCCTCATACACACAAAAAAGAAAAGGTAATGCCTAGAAGGATGCTATCATGACAAAGGAACTCCAAAGGAGGAGATAATGCCTGGAAGGATGGTCTCATGACAACTGAACAGGTATTACACTATCCCTCCCTGAATTAAATATTAAAAGGTAGTAATAGTATAGCTTCGGATTCAAACAGACATATACCAAATCTCCATTAGTAATAGATGTGTAAAATCACACAAATTGTGAGAAAAACACACGTGAAGTTGTCTCATGATCTTTGTAGTTTGTAAACTTCTGCGTTTTTCACCTGAAGTGAATCGTGGCAAAAGAAAAATTTGTTTGCCGAACGTTGGAAAGCGTAAAGGAGACAGAGAAAAATGATAACTTGACTTACTTATCTCCAGAGAGCTTCACACACTTGCAAACAAACAAAAACTTTGCTTTCGACCCGGTTAACTCCAAATAATTTAGGTGACTGAATTAGGAAATAGTGTACAGTCAGTCACAAAACCCCATTTTCGTCTCATAAAAATAAACGAAAAAAAACATTTTTTAACACGGAGAGACTTCAGAAACGCTTTTTTTTTTTCGTTGAAAGTCATAAAAAAGACATTTGTCACACCCAGCAATACGTTGTGAGATATTAGTAAATAGGCACGTGAGACAAGCAGATGTGAGAAAGATACTAGCTCGTATAAGCTACTATCTTTCTTTCTCTGTTCGTTCGGTTCACTTCTTCTTCTTTCACTTCTTCCTCTTTCTATATTGAGTGGAAATGGGACGCACTTAAATCAATTGCTCTGAGCTACGTCCGCATAACTGCAGCATGAAGATCCCAAATAAAAACAATTAGCTCACATGTAGGTGCATACTCGCAAATTCTCAACCAATGAGAAGGATTCTGCTTGTTTGAAATGGCATGTGTGGGATCCTTGAAGAGCCGTTTGGTTCCAATATGAACAACCGTTCGCTAACCAAAACGATAATGTTTTTCAAGCTGACACACCCATGTGGCCGTTATTTTGACAAGATGTTGGAAACAACAGCGAACAAGAATAAGGCATGCAATGAAGGCAGAAGACGCACCTGTATGAGCAAACTATTTTGTATCTGTCTATGTGACCGGCAGTGAGTTGTGATTCGATGTGGCGATTATGTAACCATCGCCTGTTCACCGCATGAACAAGCACCACACCTACGCTTAATGAGATTCATACACCATGAATCATCTTGGCGCGCAAACCAAACCACGTGATGAACAGAACAATTTCAGTTCCAGTATTACTTTCAAACAGACAAAACGTATATTCCTGCGCTCTCTACCAGGCCTGCAGTAGGCGAGTCGTGGAACTCCAGGATAACGTTATTTCGTCTTGTCTACATTAACTAACACATTGTACAAACTTCATTTGGTTCCTGTGTTCCCGGAAATAAAACTTCATATCTATTTAGTTGTGGAGCCGTTATTATTTCGTGATGGTGCTCCCTTTTTGCTTATGTAACATTTCTATTTCAGTCAAATTTGGCCAGACGAATTACTCTTCCAAGTAATGTCTACCCGATTTAATCGCCAGCTAAACACCAAAGAACCACCACCTATGCCTCTCTGAAGAGCTCTTAACAACTACTACTGCTGCTACTGCTGCTGCTACTACTGCTGCTCTCGGGCAGAGTTAGACAGTCGGTTTTTAATGCGGAGAAAATCCAGCTTCCGGAAAAAGAACGCTCTGGATTGAAACAAAAATCAAAATTACCTCAGCCTAAAAAAATTTATCCTTCACTGACCGAGGACAGAAAATATGAAGTGTAGTATCAGAACAGATACTACGCTGTGCTCCTAGCCAACCTAGCGAACGGTAAATACACACACACTGGGATTCTAGACAAACGGACACCAAAATAAACATACATGCTAAGGAACATTTAAACACCGGGCAATACCGGATAAATACAGCGAGTTTTATTAATATAAAGGCACGAATGAGAATACCTTGTATGCTTGTATACTTATAAAATAAAAATGACTTTAAGAATGGGTAAGGATTTAAGAAAACTTAACTGGTCAATAATTTAAATTACATATTTAATTATTTATTAAATTATATTTTAAGAATGACAAATTAAATTCAATTAAATTCAATTCTAATATACGTTAATAAGTAAATTAGAATTTTATTTCAGGACAAAAATAAATAAAATTGAATCGATTTTATCCAACATTTGGATGAATACCACGAAGTGGAAGAGATATTCCAAAGGTCCCTATGCTATAATTGAGTCGAAATTAGTTTTTATCTGCCAATTTAAAGGCTTCAAAATCACTTTCGTAGGCTACGAAGTAAACAGTTGCGCTAATTATTTATTATATATAGTTTTTTTTATTTTTATTTTTGGCTTCTAATAAGAACAGTATTTATTTTTCTACCGCGCCACTACTATAACATTGAAACGAATCATTCTTTTAGAAAGTGAGCAACCTGAGTCAGTGAAACAAGAACAAGGAAAGACTTGTGAGTAAGAAAAAGAAAGAGTAAGCGTATGTGAGTGAGTAGGCGAGAAAAAAGATTAAGCGTAAATCAGTGGGAAGAAAAGATAGAAGAAAGAGTCGAGTGAGTCAGAAAAGAAGAGATACAACGTGAGTGAGAAAAAAGAAAGAACGATTAAGATAGAATGAGTAAGAAAGAAAGACTAAGAGTAAATAAGTGAGTGGGAAGGAAAGAGAGAAGAGGAAAAGAGATACTAAGATTAAATGAGTGAGCGAGAAAGAAAGACTAAGAGTGACTGAGTGAGCGGGATAAAAAAAGAGAGAATAAAGTCGGGTGAGTCAAAAAAGCGAAATCGGTTTTCTGCCATTAAAACTGGCAGCACTTAGTTCGTCTTGCACGTTCTAAATCGCTGCCAAACTGGATGGATTTGGCTGTTTTTAATGTCTACATGCAACAAACATGTCCAGCTTTAAACTAGGAATTATAAGATTGGGTAGAGCAGCCGGGAAGGTAGGTAATATATATATATATATAAAACCTGACCGTTCAGTTGAATTTATAACCGGCTTTTCCCCCATTCTTGATAGCCATTACCTTGTGAACAAATAGATATTTACTACTAAACATTCGTTTCTTAAAATTTGTTTTTACTGTATATTAAATGTTTTTAGAATATAAATAATATATATTAGGATATTTCTTTTTAACTATTTCTATAAACTAAGTATTTTAATTTATTTTAATATTATTTATATAAATATTCGATTTCTTAACGCATTCCGTGTTTTGCATGTGTCCCTGAAGAATTTTAAAAAACTCCATGTGTTTTTGGAGAACAAAAAACTCAGCATTTAAATAAAAATGATTTATTGAACTAAAAACGTTAAATATGGTTATAAAATTTCAAAAATGTAATTTAAAAGAAAAATAAATAACCGTATTTGAAGAAATAACCGTATTTGAAGGCTTAGAATTAAAAAAAAAAATTAATAATTAATTTATTTACATAACATAAAACTAAACACTATAAATAAAAATAACAATGAAATTATTTTGACCATTACTTTTTATTAATTAAAATTTAATTAATTTAATGGAATTCGTTAAAATTCAGTAATTAAAGATAATTAAAATCATATCTTATTATATTAATATATTTTAATTAAAGTAAAATTACTAATTATTTTAATGACTATATAAGTTGTTTCAATGTATTTCTAATAAATCTCTATTAATAACACGGACACACTATCACGTGTGTGTTTCTCGTCTATTCGTAACTTTAATAAAAACATTATTTTTTAATTTTCTATTGAAAATCAAGTGTATTTACAATAAAATAATAAATTTATTTACAATAAAATAAGGGGAAACTAAAACGAACCTTTTAGAAGTCGTTTTTAAAAACCAAAAAAAATGTTAAAACATGATTAGCTTATCACGTAAATTTGAAAATAGGTTTTCTTGTTTGTTACGGCTGTCTTGTTGAACGCGACTTATAAGAAACGGTTCATCTCTTTATTAATAAAACTATGAGACAATATCACGTGTTTCTCGCATATACGTAACTTTGATAAAACATCGAATTATTATTTTTTTATTTAGTATTTAATATTTATTGAAATAATATGATGGTGTAAACGAATTTTTTTTTCCGATCCTATTAAAAAAGAAATGTAAACATAGCGATATTTTGAATAACCTTCCACCCGGGTAACGTCGGGTAAATAAAATGTTTTTGTTTTTTTAAACAATTTTTATTAAATCTTTATCAAATTAAAATAAGCAATGATTTTAAATAATACAAAAAATGAATTTAATCTGGATTTTTTTCTATTCTGTGTTAACAATTACAAGAGACATTAAAATATTCATGTTTTAATGTATTTTGAAGGTTTGTGACAGATTTTAGGAAAATTGTCTAAAACATTTACAGAAATTTATATAGGTACTTCTAAAGAATTTGAACCAAACTCTTTTTCTTTTCTTTTTTTAAACCCTAACCTAACTTTTAGGTTTGGTTCAAATTCTGTAGAAGCATCGTTTCACATTCTTGTTCTAATGCTTAAATTTTATATCTATGTTAATAAAATTGCATGACCACTTCTCGTGTGTGTGTGTTTCTCGCCTCTACGTGACTTATTTACTCTTAATCGATTATTTAATGAAATCAAAGATGCAATAGCGTCAAATAAAAAAAATTTCCCCCAATAATTTTATAAATAGATTAAACCAACAATATCGTAATAAAATTATGGTTTTTAAGTTTATAACAATTTGGTTCCTGATATCATAATAATTAAATATAAATTTCAAAATCCTATTTAAGTAAAAAAAATAAAACTGCCCAACAGATGAAATAATTTTCACTTTTAAATTAAAAAAAACAACTTATTTTAATTTTGTTAAATCGCAAGATTTTTACTAAAAAAAATAAAATCAAATTTAAAAAATAATTAAATTAACTTTTTATATTTTTAACTAATTATTCTTAAAAACAAGTTAACCTTTCAAAACGTACGAGAAACCATTCTTGTATATGGAGATTCGATAATAACGAAGGAGAGAATGGTTACCCTGCTATCAGTAATTTACTAAACAAAAGGGTCTAACTTGTCTCAAAATTTAAACACATGCGTAATTTCCTCAGCTGTAGTTTAATTGTTGCTACAACGTGAATATATCAGCCTCTTTGACTGGTGATATTGATACGCTAAATCCGATAACTAATTAAGGCGACCACACAAAATTAAATTCGGGTTCATGAAAATTAAAAATGTATTCTGATTTATTTACATTGTTGTTTTTTTTTTGTTAATTGCATTTTATTTATTTTTTTAATTGTTTTCTAGTGTTTGTTTTTTAGTCGCATGGACACTGGGCAGTTTAGCTTTTGTTAATTGTTTTCGACGTGCTTTGTTGTAGCCTTCGTGTTAGACACGAAATTCAAGGAATGGTTCATATTCCAACAGTCAGAAACGATGTTTTTTGTTTTTCAATTCCTTGAAATAGAGAATAATGTAGATATATATCGAGTCGATCATTCTTTGAATTTCGTAGTCAAAGACATGAAGGCCACAACAAACCACGTCGACTCCCCCTCCCAATAAAACCTGTTCGCGTGACTGAAAAATAAAAATAACACTAGAAACAATAATTACATAAATCAAAAGCAACAATTTACAATGCAACAATGTAAATAGATATATTTTTTTCTTCTTCGTTTTTCGTTCTGTGAACTCGTTACTGGATTTTACCGAGCTAATATGGTTAGCCATGGGGGTTGATCTATAAAAGCATGAAAACTTCTTTTTTCGAGGATGGCTTTTTTTTTTCTTTTTATAAATATTAATTTTGTTCTGGGGGTAAAATTCGTAAATATTATTAGGAATTTTCTCCGGAAACCCTGATGTCATGTGAGGAGGAGGAAGACAGAATTCGACCTCCTGGGGTGCCAGGGTTTTCGTTTTAAAAGATTTATTGCCTTTTATCTAATGTTTGAGTCGATCTATTAAATGTAAATAAAAAAAAAATTGGTTTCCTTGGCAACTGCCTTAAAAAGAAAAAAAAATCCCCCACGAGACAACTTTTAACGGTGGTGGTTGTTAGGAAATGCATTAGTATTATTCTTTTCAAGATGTTCTTTGGTACAGCGATTCAATTGTACTATAGAGACCGTTGAAATATCTCTCCTATTTCGCAGACTATTCCCCCCAAATCTCTATATCAATAAAATTGTACGACCACTTCTCATGTGCGTCACTGTTTTCTCGTGTCGACGTAACTTTATAGTTGAATTGAATTATTGACACATTGAATTATTTTCTTAATTAATGGAATATTAATTGCAATAAAAAAAAAAAAATAAGGGAAAACTAATAAAATTTTGAAAAATCCTATTTTAAGAAATAATTTAATTGCGAAATCAAATCCACCAGAATTCATTTCGGGGTGCTGGTATAGTTGGTCGGTACCAAATTCCTGTCTTGAAAAACGTTAGATCACGTGATATGTTTACCGGTGTAATGATCCCCTCCTCTGCAAGTTCGAACCGAAAACAGAAAGCAATTCTTCAATTTAAATTATAATTCTTCGCCAAAGAAAATACAAACAAACAAGTGAGTTTCATAAATAAATTTATTACAAAATAAAATAAGTTAAAGTAAATGACCTCTTCTGACATTAGCCGTGCGCTTATTTTGTTTTGTTTGTTTTGTAATACATTTATTTATTATTAAACTCACTTCTTGTTTGTTTGTATTTTCTCATTTTATGCCGATTCAACCACTCTAATATTTATGTCTCTGCGAGCATTTAGAAAAAGGGTGACTTTTTTTCAGCATAGTCATCTTTTACATACGTGCGTAAATTAGATGGCAAAATAATAATTATTGTTTAAAGTCTCTATTTAAACACATTGTATTTATCGCGTTTTGCATTCACACTCTTCATATATATATATATATATATATATATATATATATATATATATATATATTTTATGAAGGCTTACCAAAGCATTCCTTTCAGGACACCAATGATCACCATTAAAGATATTTTTTCTTACAAATATTATTTATTCAAATTAATAATATTTGTAAGAAAAAATATCTTTAATGGTGATCATTGGTGTCCTGAAAGGAATGCTTTGGTAAGCCTTCATAAAATCACATATAAATGCTCTGTACTCTGTAATCGAGTATCATCGAGCTTGTTTTTTATTGGAAAAACCCCGGTCTTCACTGAATGATCTATTTTATAAGTGAAAAATCTAAATATATATATATATATATATATATATATATCAATTGGACCACATCGTGAGACCACTCTAAATTTATCAGCTGTTCATCTATGGACATAAGAACTTACTGACCATGCGGAATCACCATATGGAGTGAACAGCATTTTTGTAATCACATTCAAGAAGACCTTATTTCAAGGACATCAGTCAATTCCTTGGGTGGTCTTTTCTCTTAGCTAAATATTTTCCAATTGGGCCTTAAATGGAGGGGCCGTTTGTGTTCGGTTGGAAGCAATGTTTGTCTTGACTGCCATCTGCAGCGTGCATCTATGCAGTTCACTAAACATGCAGTATTGCGCATGTTTACATCGGCGCAGTCTAAAAATACTGTTCTTGAATTAGAAGCACAAATGAGCCATAATATTGCACTTCCTTTTGACAAGTCGATAAACTTTTATTCTAACCAGTAAAATATTTGACAGTTTAAGACTTCAAAATCACTTTTGAATGTCGAAGAAAACAACAAAGTAAACACGGATTTATCTCTTGCCTTAGATGTCTGTTATCCATAAATAAGTCATATCAAAATGCCATTCAGTTCAAATTGCTTAAGGGTCAAGCAACTGAACTGTTATAAATTTATATATATATATATATATATATATATGGAAGAGAAATATCACCATTGGCACAAAATATCTATCAAATGCAATGAACTAGATGCAGTCTAGAGATTATAGAAACTAGATTAATAATATTTAACCGAGAAAATTTGCAGAAAGTTGCCATGAGCAAATGTTACAATTATAAAGCAGATTATTATTATTTTTTCCATATTAATATTATAAACTAGCTAAAGGACCTGCCAAATCAGAGGTAACAAAAAATGACGGATTTTGGCAATTTTGTCACCCATTATTATTTGCAATCGATTTGTCATCGTCGGCAGAGTCTGGTCAGCAGAGATCTTGATGAATCACCCCAGGACTGTTCCAAACATCTGCAGATTGGAAGCCGGTTTTCAACTTGCAAGATCACTACGACTGAGTGTTACATACTAGTATTCCCAAATGGTTACGGATTTAAGTACTAAGATCAACGTCACTTAAACTTTGCTGAACTGATTGGAACTGGTGTCATCATCATCATCATTGTAATCTAGTTTAATGTCTGTTTTACATGTATTGGATGGCTTTTAGACATTAACTTTCAAACTAATCTCTCTGGTCAGGTCTTTTTTATCCCTCTTTTTCTGAAGACCATTTTTATTATTTCCCCTACCAACTGACCCTGTTACCGTAACTATTCTACATCTACTAACCCAATGAGAGTGCTTGGAATAGAAGATGTTGTCCATTCTTTAAATATGACCAAACCAATAAAGTCCCCTTTTCTGCATGCATCTCCCTATACTGTCTTCATCTAAGGTCATCAGATTTAAGCCTGTTTTTAAGACACATCAATTATTTTTATTACACATCCATCATATAATTTTTCACCATGCAACGCATGTCCTCAACCCTCACTGGCCAGGTTCCACTTTCATACATCACATGCCTGATAGACTTTTCTTTTGGTCAACAGTGGTAATGCTCTGCTGGTTAGTAATGGCAGAATTCTCCTGAACCTACTCCATCCACTCCTAATTCTTGCACTCATGCTAGCACCTGCTCCTCTTTGTTCTCCAATGGTATCACCAAATTAACAAAACTTCTGAACAACCTCAATAGCCTCGCCATCCAAATATACTTTCTCCACATCTGACTTCTCATCCGTTTCCACTGTTTTGTATTTCATACATACAAAAAAATAAAGGTCACCAAAAATGATTTTTTCGCGGCTATTCAAAACTTGAACGTTATTATGAAAGCTTTAAACTGTAAATTCTAAAGTAATTTCTGGATAGAATTAAGTCAAGTATTATGCTTCATTTGTGCTCCCAATTCAAAGAAAAGCGGTATTTTCAGACTGCGCATACCACTTTCGTATCAATGAACAAAAAATATTTAGGGAACTTCTGCTATTCCCAATAACCAGAGGAAGAAAATTTTTTAAAAAGCAAAGTCAATGGGTGGTGTTTTTTGTATTTTTTTCTCTCTCGATAGTTCAGTCCTATCCTATTAAAATAAAAATTTAAAAAAAATAAAAACATTAGAAAGATTTATATTTGTAAACAAATAGCAAGTCAGACCCCACACTTACCCCACCTTCTGAAATGAATTCAGAAAGAAATTCTCCACTCTAAATAAAATTCAAAGATAGGTTTTTTTTCTTTAGGTCACCTGATATAATTTATATATAGAAAATTTAATTACTGACATAATTCTATGATTTTTATATGAATAACATTGGTAAAGAATATCTATCTATCTATATATATATTTAAAATTTTTGACGGCGAGTGTACTCTAATATATATATATATATATATGATAGGATGTAAAAAAACAAACATAGGAAAAATTTAAGGGATACAAAATCAATCACTTTCAAATTTTTAACATTCATAGATTCTAAACCAAATTGTACATTAAAAAAAATTACTTAATTTCACTAAAAAAAAAATCGGTTTGATATAAAGGCGAAAGATATTTCTGCCAAGTTTGCAATCTTTCATTATTACGCACCAAATGAACCCATAATCTGGTCTGTCTACCAAACTCTGTACTTCACTCAGGGATAATTTTAGCAAAATTGTAGGGTAAGTTATTTTGAGCCATAAATATGGCTCAGGAAGCAATTATTTTATATTCATTGCAAAACTATGCATTCCTTACATAGTATGTAGCATTTCTGAAATGAAACTAGAATAATATTTATTTATTACAGATGTTCATATTAACATGGTACTATAGGTTTCACACTGGAGGAGCAGGCCTAGGCTAAACATTTTGGGTTTTCTTGAGTTTTAATTATAAACCACACCATATTTTGATCTGTGGGATTTCTTATCTATATATGTATGTTTGTGTATGTATATAAATATTTAAACAAAATGGATGGAATAATGTGTAAGGCCTTTTCTACTATCAGGAGAAAATCTATAGTTTTAAATGAATAGGAAATATTAGTGATCAAAAATAAAAGGGTACAAAGAAGAATTGACGGTAAGCGATTAAAATACAATTAATTTAAAATTCATTTAAAAACGATTAAACAGACACAGTGAGGGAAGGGGAGGGGAGGCAAAGTACCCCAAATAAATTTAATGATCTGATGAATTCCTTTTGTCGGCATAAAAGAAGGTTTACGAATGGTAATAAAGATGAATTCCAAAGTATTTCAAATAGTTTTTAGAATCCGTCGAATTTTGGATGGAACTTGCTGATTTATGCAAAGGACTGTGTTCCATGAGACCCGTATTGTCTATGATAGGGTTCACCCAACATTCTTTGTCTATGATAGGGTCCACCCAACATTCTTTGTCTATGATAGGGTCCACCCAACATTCTTTGTCTATGATAGTGTTCACCCAACATTCTTTGTCTATGATAGGGTCCACCCAACATTCTTTGTCTATGATAGGGTTCACCCAACATTCTTTGTCTATGATAGGGTCCACCCAACATTCTTTGTCTATGATAGGGTCCACCCAACATTCTTTGTCTATGATAGGGTCCACCCAACATTCTTTGTCTATGATAGGGTCCAACCAACATTCTTTGTCTATGATAGGGTCCACGCAACATTCTTTGTCTATGATAGGGTCCACGCAACATTCTTTGTCTATGATAGGGTTCACCCAACATTCTTTGTCTATGATAGGGTCGACCCAACATTCTTTGTCTATGATAGGGTTCACCCAACATTCTTTGTCTATGATAGGGTTCACCCAACATTCTTTGTCTATGATAGGGTTCACCCAACATTCTTTGTCTATGATAGGGTCCACCCAACATTCTTTGTCTATGATAGGGTCCACCCAACATTCTTTGTCTATGATAGGGTCCAACCAACATTCTTTGTCTATGATAGGGTCCAACCAACATTCTTTGTCTATGATAGGGTCCACCCAACATTCTTTGTCTATGATAGGGTCCACCCAACATTCTTTTTCTATGATAGGGTCCACCCAACATTCTTTGTCTATGATAGGGTTCACCCAACATTCTTTGTCTATGATAGGGTCCACCCAACATTCTTTGTCTATGATAGGGTCCACCCAACATTCTTTGTCTATGATAGGGTCCACCCAACATTCTTTGTCTATGATAGGGTCCATCCAACATTCTTTGTCTATGATAGGGTCCATCCAACATTCTTTGTCTATGATAGGGTCCATCCAACATTCTTTGTCTATGATAGGGTCCATCCAACATTCTTTGTCTATGATAGGGTCCAACCAACATTCTTTGTCTATGATAGGGTCCAACCAACATTCTTTGTCTATGATAGGGTCCAACCAACATTCTTTGTCTATGATAGGGTCCACCCAACATTCTTTGTCTATGATAGGGTCCACCCAACATTCTTTGTCTATGATAGGGTCCACCCAACATTCTTTGTCTATGATAGGGTCCACCCAACATTCTTTTTCTATGATAGGGTTCACCCAACATTCTTTGTCTATGATAGGGTCCACCCAACATTCTTTGTCTATGATAGGGTCCACCCAACATTCTTTGTCTATGATAGGGTCCACCCAACATTCTTTGTCTATGATAGGGTCCACCCAACATTCTTTGTCTATGATAGGGTCCACCCAACATTCTTTGTCTATGATAGGGTCCACGCAACATTCTTTGTCTATGATAGGGTCCACGCAACATTCTTTGTCTATGATAGGGTCCACGCAACATTCTTTGTCTATGATAGGGTCCACGCAACATTCTTTGTCTATGATAGGGTCCACGCAACATTCTTTGTCTATGATAGGGTTCACGCAACATTCTTTGTCTATGATAGGGTTCACGCAACATTCTTTGTCTATGATAGGGTCCACGCAACATTCTTTGTCTATGATAGGGTCCACCCAACATTCTTTGTCTATGATAGGGTTCACGCAACATTCTTTGTCTATGATAGGGTCTACCCAACATTCTTTGTCTATGATAGGGTCCACGCAACATTCTTTGTCTATGATAGGGTCCACCCAACATTCTTTGTCTATGATAGGGTTCACCCAACATTCTTTGTCTATGATAGGGTTTACCCAACATTCTTTGTCTCAGTGGTTCCTAGAAATCTGGCAACCTGTACGAGATTTATAGACTACGCATTGCATATCTGATTCCTATGAGTTTGTTGAATGCATACATGGATTAGTCGGGTTCTAAGACATCCTTTACATGCTCTTTTGATGTCTCCAGTCTCTTCACCAATGGATGAGAAAATACATATTTGTTCCGACTCACTATGGAGGTGGTCTAACTTCTCCATGCTTTTCAAAAAGATATCTTTGTGGAAGTTATACTTCTTTGTATCAAACCGATATTATGTATAGTCAGGTTGACGGGGTCTCAGTGGGGAGTTTATTGGCTCCGACTTTAGCAGATATTTTCGTTGGATACTACGAATCTGTACTATTTAGTTCTTCAACTACACCCACGCATATGTTAGATATGTTGATGACAATTTTGCCACATTTTCATTGCAAAGTGAAAAGTTAACATTCTTTAATAAGTCGAATTGTCTTCATGGGACTTTGAAGTTTACCATGGAAAGTTGGAAGAATAACTATCTTCCCTTCTTGGATGTCCTTGTTGAACGTTCAAGAAGTAGCTTTCTCGCTAGCAGACTTTTACTGGCCCGTACGTTAATTGCTCTTTTGTACCGAGATCTAGAAAAGTAGGCTTAATTTATACCTTGGTATTTAGCGACCTTATGATCTGTTCTAACAGATTGAATTCTGAACGAGATAAGATCAGAAATATTCATTAATGATGCTTATTCTGAAGATCTTATTAGTGATTGCATTAATAAAACGGTTGCTGATTTTAAATTCCCTAAACTATTTGGCCCCTCTAAATGCCCTATTTATTTGAAGTTGCCTTGGGTAGGGGGGAAAAGTCAGAAACTCGGTAAGCAGATTGTTAGAAGCATTGTTAATTGTTTCTACTGTTTCCTTGCGTTCAGTGTTTGTCATGAGGCCTGCTTTTCCTTTGTTTCGTAAGGATAGTTTGCCCTACATCAAGTATTGTAATGTTGTTCATCAGTTTAGTTGCGAGTGTAATGATGGTTATCTAAGGCCAAGTTCGTTACATTTGCAAACCTGCATAAACCAGCACGTTCCATCCAAAATCTGGCAGGGCAATATCCTATGTCGCCTTTCCTCCTTGACTTTAAACTCTGCTATTGACCAGCATCTGGTTGAAAATCTTTGCAGTGCCAAAAACTATAAAAGTGTTTTGAGTTCTTGCATAGAGCGGATTCCAAAAAACAATTTAAAAATGTTGGAATCCGTCTTTATTGCCATTCGTAAAACTTCCTTATCCCCGCAGAAGGAATTCATCAAATCGTTAAATATCTTTGGGGAACTTTGCCCCTCGCCCCCGTTTTTCCCCCGTCACTGTGCACTTTTAATCGTTTTTAGGCGAATATTGAATTAGATTTATTTTAATCACTTACTGTCAATTCCCTTTTAATCGTTTTTAGGCGAATATTGAATTAGATTTATTTTAATCACTTACCGTCAATTCCCTTTTAATCGTTTTTAGGCGAATATTGAATTAGATTTATTTTAATCACTTACCGTCAATTCCCTTTTAGTCGAATATTGAATTAGATTTATTTTAATCACTTACCGTCAATTCCCTTTTAATCGTTTTTAGGCGAATATTGAATTAGATTTATTTTAATCACTTACCGTCAATTCCATTTTAGTCGTTTTCAGGCGAATACTGAATTAGATTTATTTTAATCACTTACCGTCAATTCCCTTTTAGTCGTTTTTAGGCGAATATTGAATTAGATTTATTTTAATCACTTACCATCAATTCCCTTTTAATCGTTTTTAGGCGAATATTGAATTAGATTTATTTTAATCACTTACCGTCAATTCCCTTTTAATCGTTTTTAGGCGAATATTGAATTAGATTTATTTTAATCACTTACCATCAATTCCCTAGCACATTCAGTTTTCTCTTTGTGTTCATTTTTATCACAAATATTTCTCATTTATTTAAAACCATCGATTTTCTCCTGAAAAGGCCTTACAGATTATTCCGTCCATTTTGTTTGTGAAGCCAGTTAAATATAAAAAAAGACAAAATCGAAAATTAGCCTCTTTCTGCTTCCTATATCCTTCCCTCCCCCCCCTCTCTCTAACTCAAACTATGGGTTAAATGTGGTCTCAAACTTGTAGAAGCTATTTTTGAGCCATAAGTTTGGCTCAAGAAACAATTATTTTATATTCAGTTCAAAACTATGCACTCCTTACATAGTATGTAGCATTTCTAAAATTAAACTGGGGCAACATATTTATAAATTTATCTCGTTAGATTTCCAAAGTCAGACCCAAATAGCATTTAAGCTGACAAGTTAAACTTTGCTTTTGACAAGTCGATTTTCCTTTGTTATTGTTTTACTTATAACATACTTATCTGTAATTTATTTTTTAAATTATTTAGTCCGGCCCAGACGACTGCTAATATGAAGCATTTTTAAATCCTGTAAAAATCAAAATCAGCAAGATGGATAACGCCTTTTAAATTGAAAAACCCAATCAGAGTTATCTACTTTTTTAAGTTTAAAAATGTGCAAATAAATAAAAAGTAAAAACTAAAATGATTTTTGTATTCATTTTTAAAATATTTAACTGGCTTTGCAAACTAAATTCAAACAATTTAGCCCTAGCTCAATTAGTGACCAAGGGCATTCCCGGCTTGAGGCACTAACTGGTCTAGCCGCACTGATGAGCTGTGAAACAGCGAAACAGTCTGTATGTGGATGACTATATATATATATATATATATAGAGAGAGAGAGATAGAAGAGAAAAGAGTGATAAATATGCGACGATTGTCCAAATTTATTTCAAATTTCAATTGTTCAATGCAAGGTTGTCAGTAATAAACTAGTGTTTATTTTTCTTTCCTTAAGCCAAGGCTTTTCAAAGATCGAAATCTTATCATCAGAGGAGAAATACAGATGGATAAGTTGGCTTTCGAAAAAACCAAAGTTCAAATATTTGAAAAATATGAGAATTATTATTAAAAATTATTAAAATAATTTTTGTTAAAAAAACGTATTCAATGAAAAGCAAAAATTCCGTGAAAAAGATATGCAAATTGTCCGGGTGGTAAATTTCCGTTGAAAAAGTTCGGTGAAATTGTAGAAAGTGAAGAAAAACTCTTTGCATGGGAGTAGATTGGAGAGGGTGCTCAAAAAGTAGATAAGTCCAGATGCACTTAAAAAAGGTTTCACAATAGGTTCCATCTACTAAAAGTTTTCACTTTGGTTTATTTTGATCCTATATATATATATATATATATACAAAGCCTATACCCATGCACACACACACACACACACACACACACACATATATTTATATACATATGCATTTTTATTTAAAGTTTTTATATTTAAAATATAAATTTTCTAACGTAAAGCAATTGTAATAGTTCAATAGTGTGAGGCTAGGACTATGGTATAAAATATTTTTATTTAATTTAACTCCAGTCAAAAGATTCACACCATTTCACAAAGATTAAATAAAAACAGGTTTGTGAAATAGTGTAAATCTGTTCTTCCTAACATTGGACGTGGTTTAAATTAAATGAAAATATTATATATATATATATATATATATATCAGAGAGAGATAGAGGTAATTTATGGAGGTGAAATCAGTTTTTGGTTTAAAAATAATTTTACTTGCTCTTGCGGCGTGATGTAAGGTCCAATATTTCGGGGAAAAATTTCCCTCTTCAGATGTGGGTTTCAACGCAGTTTTTAAAACGTGAAAAAGAATCTGTTGATCAATACAGCAGTGAATAAATTTTGAATTTAATGTGGATTTCAATTGTTTTGTTTGCTTTTTTTTTAATTTTATTTATATATATATATATATATATATATATATACCAACATATAAATGCATACTCCCAGCCTTTATAGTAATGATAACTGCTTCTTCGTTTGTTGTGCAATTATACAGTCTGTCATTGATAATTCTGAAATATAGAAAATATCAAGTCAAATAACAAGTATGTTACAAATTCTGTATATCAGAAAAAGATGAGTTGATCAACGTTTGTTTCCTCAAAGCTTTTTTTCTCATATTTTAATAAAAAAAAATACATCCCCCAAATATTCCTTAATTTTGGGATTGAGTTATGTTTGAAAAGGAGTTTCATTTTAATTGTTCTAATTAGCCATAAATTGCAATTATGCAATTAACCATCTCTTACTACATTTCGTTCAATCGTTTCCATTCTCATTTTATCTCGTTTGACCCCCCCCCCTTCTTATTTCATAGTGTATCTATCAGTCACGTCTTTATAACTCGCACTCTCTTTATTAACAGTGTAATGAAAAAATAAAAAAATTGGAATAGTCTATTATAAACAAAGGGGAAGATCACCACATTTAACCCACAGTTAGAGAGGGGTGGGTGGTATCACGAGCAGGAAGAGGCTAATTTTCAATTTGTCTTTATATATTTTTCTATAATTACACTGGTTTTGCAAACTCACTGATTCAAACAATTTCTGGTGCCCCTCGTCGTAAGTTCACTAGACCAACCTGACAATCGACTAAATCCCATCCATTCACTGTGGAGGTCCCCAGATGCCGGAGAGCTTTCTACTCAAATAGCTTCTTTCCTCGTGCTGCTGGCCTCTGGAACTCTCTCCCTGCCCCCTGTTTCCCCGACGGTACTGACATGCAGAAATTTAAAATCAATGTAAACAGACATCTCGCTGCGCAGATCCCAATTTAGGTTGACCCCCAACCTTCTCCCTTTTCTTTCTTCTCAGTAGCCCCGTACGTCTACAGTGGTGGCCTGCCTTGTCTGGGGTGAACTATGTTTAAAAAAAGAACTAAAAAAAAAAACCCGAGCTCAATGAGTGGCCCGTTGGGTCACATTTCACCCTAGTGTGTGTATTAGTTATTTATATATTTGTATGTACAGGATTCACTCATAAAATAATTAATCAATCATGAATTTTTTAATAGATCTGCTAGGTGTAAGGGGTTTTAATGTTTTGTTGAAGTATTTTAAAGGGTTTTAGGGAGCATAATATTAGCACAACCTCTCATATTTCAGATTTGCATTGAATTTGATCCATAGTCGTGAGACACCAATGAAGCAAGATTCCCTGAATTCTATTTCTTCTTGAAACCCCTTAAGCTGAAGTTTGAATTTTGAGATATTTTCTAGAATCAAAATCATGTAATCGATTTTGCTAAAAATTGAAATAAGGATTCTAGACATAAGGTTTAGGTAGCATTATATGGTGATTTTAATCTTTGTAAGAGAACATTAAAGTGATGCAAAACTGTTCTGTTTGGGGAATTAATTTTACCCATCATGGGACGGGTATTCTTCTGTATATTTATGAATAAATAAATTGCCCCAATTTCATTTAAGAAATGCTACATACTATGTGAGGCGTGCATAGTTTTGCAATGAATATAAAATAATTGCTTCCTGAGCCATACTTATGGCTCAAAATAACTTACCCTACAATTTTGCTAAAATTATCCCTGAGTGAAGTACAGAGTTTGGTGGACAGCCCAGATATGGGTTCATTTGGTGCGTAATAATGAAAGCTTGTAAACTTGGAAATATCTCTTCTATATCATACAATTTTTTTTTTTATTGAAATTAAAAAATATGTAGATATACTATGGCACAACCCCCTGAATGACAGACACCAAGGTGGAAAGAAACCAAGAGTGAAATAAAAAAATTAAAAATTAAAAAAAATTATTTTAAAAAGACCCTGTGGAAATTCCAGTGTCTTCTACATCAAATAATTTACTATTAATAATAATATTCCTTTTGAAATAAATGTCTTAAAATCAATACTATTAAGAAAAAAACTGTCATTGTCAGCTAAATATTTAAATAAATGAAACTGTTTATTTAAAACTTTTTCTTTTTAAAACAAATATTCTGTCTTCTTATCATAAAATGATTGTCAACTACATATTCTGCAAATGAATAAAACGAATGTCACTTTTTGAAATGTATTTAAACTTGTATTGTTTTAATAGATGGGGGCTTTGACGGATATTACCAATTCGTTTCAGAGTGGAGCTGGGAGTAGTTGTAACTAACTATTAAGCACTCCCCAAAGTTCCCAAATTGGGGCCTCATCCATGGCTATCGTAAGAAGAAGGCCTGTCAACTGAGTCGAGATTTTCTGGTGATGTCATTGATAGTGGTAGTAAGAACCACTATCAGTGAGGACCGGAAGTCCTCGGAGTGCTTAATGTGCATGCGTCCATCTGTAATCAGAGCAAGTAATCAGACAAGCAGACTCGCGTCCATAAGATCATTCGTTCACTTGGAAATCATTTTTAACTTGTTCGTTTTTTCAAACATATTTCCTAAAAATAATCACAATTTTAGAGTCCTAACGTGATGGTAAAAGTAAATATCGATTTCGTCTTTTCTGGTTGATTTTTGACTTTGAATGGTTGATAAAGATGGATGTTTTAAAGTCTTAAAAAATAAATTAGAATTTATCCAATTATTCAGCTAAAACTAATGATAATGAAATGTTCATATAAAGAATGAAATTGCCTAAGAATAGAGATTTGTTTTCTTGTGTTTATAAACCAAGAGATATTTCCATGCAGTATAACTGATACTAGTCTTTTCATTCGACATACTACGGAAAGAATGAACTTATTTAAAGAATGAATATTTAATCAGACAAATTATTTTTCAAAGAAAAATTTTCATGTTTTCATGTTTACCAAGCACGTAAGGCATCCCAAGTCTCCCTAATACCAAAAAGCTTCTGATAGAGCATGGCTGAGGGGATTCTCTCTTCTAGTTTGCTGCCGTACAGTCGTTACGCTGAAGCCGTTGCAAGTCAGAAGGGTTTGGGGCCCATATCTCACTGCCATGCAAGATGGCAGAAAGAACAAGGGCCAAAAATACCTTGCGCCTAGTTCTGAAGGAAATGTGTCTAGATGTAAGGATTGGCAGTAACTTCTTGAACCTTCCCCAAGAAACACAACAGTGAGTAATGATAGCAAGTTCACAAGTCTAAATGATATTTTTTTAACTGGATATGTATTTTAGAAATTTAAAGAAATTAATATAAAAAAGTAAATATAAAGGTTGTTCGGTATTAGTTCAAAGCAAATTATTTGTTCCAATAAAAACACAATTTCTAATGTTTTTTGCCAATAAAAACAATTTCAGAAACACATGGCCTTTAAATTATCAACTTGGGCTTTCTCGATATCTCAGCAACTGCAAGGACTCTCAAAGTATGAACAACCATTCTAAGTTTTCCTATCTATGTAAACTTCCATTTTAAACATACATAAATTATTTCTTTTGTGAACTTTTATGCTTTTGAACTCATTATTTTGGTTGTTTATCATACAGGGTGGGCAAAAATAAGGGTCCTATTTTTAAAAATTCATAACTTTTTTATTTATTGATTTGTTTTTTTTAGAATAAGTAAAGGACCCCTTCCGAAGCAAGCATGAGCCGTATTGGCCCTAAGGAACGTACCCTCATTTAGAAAACATTATTTTTGCTTAAAAAACTCAAAACAGTGTAAAAAACAATACTTTAGTTTTTGTAAGTTTTAAGAAGTGTTTTTCGGCTAAAATTTGTTTTGTTTATTTCAAAAAATCTCGGAAGGGTCAGTCTAAACACACATAAAGTTTGGTGAGTTTAACTTTTATTTTGTGGAAGTTATTCAAATTCAAGTTATTCAAATTTAAAGATAGGACCCTTATTTTGGCCCACCCTGTATAACATTTCTCTCACATTTGAATATTATCTAAAAACTGTTTTCCATAAAATGTTTCCCTGAAACTGGCTCTCCCCAAAAATCAACTCCAAAAAACGAGAACTCTAAAAAGGGTCCTCAAAGATCACATCATTTGGAAGACCATCAAAATGTGTATAGTCACGTAGAGGCGTGAAACACACACACATACACACAAGAAGTGGTCATACAATTTTATTAATACAGAGGTTATAAAATTTAAATGTAAAAATATAAAAAAATTCTTCTGATAGTGAGCTTTTTCTTGGTTCGATCAATCTCTCCCCCGCCAGTATATTGAGTCGAGTTTCCTGGTTTACCCCCCCCCCCCCACTCCCTTTCTACCCGGTATCGTCTTCCTCCTTATTTATTATCTGAGCAAATAGTTTTACTGCGAATGGTAGACTTAGAATAGTAAGTAAAATAAAATAAAAGAATTTAGCTGGGAAATGTTAGTCTGGAGGTTTATCTCGAAGAAAATCAGATTGATGACTTAGTTAAGAGAGTAATTCGCCTGGCCAAATCTGACTTAGATATAATAAGCAAACAGGATCACCATTCCTCACGAAATAAATCATAGCTTCATAACTAAAGAGATATGCAGTTTTATTTACAGGAAACACAGGGACAGAACAAGGATAATAGATTGGGTTGAGTGAAGATAAACAAGACAAAATAATCTTTATCCTCGAGTTTGTTGATTCTTCTGCCGTCGGCCCGGCAGAGAAAGTAGGATCACATCTTCTCTGTTTAGAAGTCCGGCTCGAACTGAAGAGTTATGTTGATCAAGTGATCTGGTTTTAGCGTCAAGATGATTCATTGCGTATGAATCTCGTGCAGTGAATAGACGTGCTGCTTGTTCGTGCGGTGAACAGGCAATGGCCACACAATCGCCAAGCCGAAACACAACTTTATGCCAGCCACGTAGACTTCCAGAAAATAGTTCCTTCATGTAACTGCTGCAAGAAATTGACTAACAAAACTCTTTGCCCTATAACAATTATACATTAAATCACTTTTGTTGATTTAGAAAATAATATTAAAGAAAATGAAGAAGCATCTTTCACCCCTTGTTCATAGCAGAAAATGGAATCACCCAATATTGTATTTAATCCCAAGTTAATAATTTCACTGTTTTTCGTGCGCAGTAATATTTTACAGATTTTTTTTTTTGTAAATCAAAGCAAAAAAATTACAGCATTTTTTTTTTAAACTACATTTAAAATTTGTGATTTATAAAAATGTATTTAGGTCAATTTCATCCTATTTTATTTTCACGTTTTTTTTTTTAATATATTTTTTTAATCTCGGCCATCAGCTGGGGGTGGCTTTGCCGTCATCATCTCCACCACTGCAAATTCATGCTGTCTAATGTAACGGAACTTCTTGATGTTAGACTTCCTTCTTCACTACTTTAATTGGAGTCAAGCTTTCTCGTTAAAAAATGTATCAACTAACCACAAAGTGGATTTTCTTTTTCTTTAGTTAACAACTGATGTTTTTTTTTTTTTTTTTTCTGATTCTGGGATAATAAATGTTACTAATTGAAAAATCTGGGTGACTATTGACGAAATAAAATATTTTAAAGGAAATACAGTTGAGAAATTAATCCAAACGATTTATTTGGGTTTTCCCAGTCATGTGTGATGTATTTGCGTTAAAAACAATTTAATAGATAATATAAGCACGTATAGTTACATTAATACTGGCTGGGAGTATTTACCTTCTTCCCACCGCGGGAAGATGTGACACAAGGTCGGAAGGTAGGGATTGGAAAGCCAGTGCACAAGAGGCGTATGCACTCTGGTCCACAAAAATGCATG
Source organism: Sepiola atlantica (assembly GCA_963556195.1). Lineage (NCBI taxonomy): Eukaryota > Metazoa > Mollusca > Cephalopoda > Sepiida > Sepiolidae > Sepiola > Sepiola atlantica. The sequence goes on along the minus strand of OY744554.1, from coordinate 25,114,812 downwards.
AGCAGCCCCGTCAACATTTTTCTGGTGATGGCACCTCAGGCGATTAGCAATAAACTAACTCCTTATCAAAGAGAGAAGGAGGGTGAACATCCTAGAACTGCACAGATCTATACCTCATTCAAACACAAGGCTCCCCCACCTGAGCAAGCCCTTACCGAGTGTAAGAATTTGCCTAGGTGTTACCCCTGTGCCAGGTACCGTTGACTGTTATTTCTTCCGGAAGTAGGGTTACAACCAAAACGAAAGAGACTGCCTGAATGGAAGGATTAAATTTTAAAATAAATAAGGGTCGAATACATGGCTTCTGCGTTTTAAAATTTAATTGAAGTCATTAAGATTAAATCAAATGGATTGTTTTTATGGCAGGAACCCTGATTTATCTTAAAATTAAACTATTCCTTCAGACAGTCCTTTTATAAACGTGCGTCTGTGCGCGTTCACTGCACAAGCCGTGATCGTCTGCTCGTTGTGCTGGTCCAAAATTGTTGCTCGATTCCGACACCAGTCGCGGTGTCAATTGAGGAGTCTCGGTCAGGGCTGCAACAGAAGAATCCTCCTCCCTCCAAATAAATTTACAATACTAGTTTAAACTAGTTTATCTTATTCATTTTTTTTTTTTGGTGGAGGATGGGGGGGGGTGTAAAATAATGCTCATTTTCTTTACTGAATAACAAACCTGCAAATGAGAATTCTTAGCTCGACCAAATCAAAAAAGAAAAAAGAAAAAAGAAAAACATGTCCAACCGAACACAAATAAACCATCCGTTTCCAAAGGCCACCGAAAACTTCCATTTAAAACATATATAAAATGTTTCTTTTGTGAACTTATGCTTTTGAACACATTATTTTGGTTGTGTTTATCATATAACATTTCTCTCGCTCTCTCACATTTGAATATTATCTAAAAACTGTTTTCCATAAAATGTTTCCCCACAAATAAACCACCGAAAGCTAACTGCCCTAAAAAACAAAACTGACTGAGAGATGTCCAGAGGACCAATTCTGAATCTGCTGAAATACATGTAAATATCACCGGACCACCCCAGAAAGATCATTTGATAATGGTTAGCTCGCATCCATTTAAAGGACAATCTGCTGCCAATCTATAAACATAAAAAAACCTATTGTCTAGCCCCCCCCCCTATCATAACAGTAATTAACTTCGTATCTGTAGCCACTTTAATTTTTCTGAAACTTCATCTCACAAATAACTTCCTACGCACTTAGTCCAGGTCTTCCTTGGCTTTTCAGTCACTCTCGTGTCTGGGGATATCCATGCGTGTTATTGAGATGGAATTAAATGGAGCTAAAGACTAATTAGAATTAAGACACTGCGGAAAGTATACACACGGTCCACTTTCTATTCTCCATTTTATATAGACGAAAAGAAACTTAGAATTATCAGATCACTTGTGTGTGCTTTTCTCACATTTATGTGACTTTTTTCCCTCCTGAATTGTTGGAACCACCATAAGTAAAGAGTCGATAAGAGTTCAGTGTCTCGATGAAGAAAACACCTTCGGGTGCATCCTTGGGAATCTACGGAATTTCGAACAAAGCTCTTTATTTAATCCACAGGGGTAGTAATTCGTAATTATATTCTTAGTATCGCCCGCACCGAGAATTGAACCTTCAACCTCTAAAAGACTATCGCTTAGAACTGAGGTTGAAGGTTCAATCATCAGTGCGGGTAATACTAAGAATGTAATTACAAAATACTTATATTTCTACACGGTAATCTAGATTAAATAAAGGGTTATGTTTGAAATTCCGTACAGATTGCTGAGTTCGACAAGATGTATCTGGAGATGGTCGGAGGTTACATCGGCCAAAGCGTTGCGAATAACATCTAAGTAGTCTGAATAATACAAACATATTATTTATTTAGGTAAAAAATTATATAAAAGATTGTTTCAGTTTCATAATTCTATGATTTTTTTTTCTTTCTAACAAGTCACCACTAATCGCGGCTAAAAGCCACTCGAGGATACAAGGTAATGAGATGGATAGAGGATTCAAAATTGATGGAATATAAAAAATTTGATTACTTATGGGGATAGTTTATGACAAGTTTTTGTTGACACTGAAGCTGAAAATGACCCTGTTGTAGTGTGCAGGGAAGCAATCCTGTGTTAATGTGGCATCGGAAAATTGGTTCCTCTAAATATGTTAAGACTGTAGACTATTAACCGGACCGAGCAAATATGCAGCAAATTTAAACCCATTCCTGTACACGCACTTCATCTTGACGTTGTAAGCTGCTGATAAACACCCGATGCTTTGTGGAGGAGGGTGGGGGGGGGGGCATTAGCATCCCTCCCTGGGAGGGGGGGTCATTAGTATGCCCCCCTCTCCTCCCTGGTACACAAACACGCACAGACAAGGCATGTGTCTTTTAGCAGCTCTTAAAATCAAGATAAAATGTTTGTATTGGAATTGGTTTAAATTTGCTCTATATTTGCTCGGTCCTCTCTCAATAGTGTATAGGACTCTTTTTCATGGAATGGAAGACGCCCCCTCCTCTCCCTGACAAATTGATTATCAACTAGCCTGAAAGTGATGCAAAGTGCTCTACCAGCAAGCCACTGTATAGCTCTGATGATGATGAAACCCTGTGGGCAGAAGGCGTGTAGTATGTAGCATCTTCCCGCCTGACACATTCGCTTCTTATCTGTCATTGTGGGTTGATCAAATACAACATTCTCTTTCTTCAGGATGCCTAACAACTTTATTTAATTTTTTATCTTAATTTTTTATATCAGACATTCTTTTGATCACATACATATTATATATATATATATATATATATATATATATATATATATATTGCTATAAGCTCCTTTTAATAAGATTGAAGTACAGGGTGGGCCAAAATAAGGGTCCTATCTTTAAATTTGAATAACTTGAATTTGAATAACTTCCACAAAATAAAAGTTAAACTCACCAAACTTTATGTGTGTGTAGACTGACCCTTCCGAGATTTTTTGAAATAAACAAAACAAATTTTAGCCGAAAAACACTTCTTAAAACTTACAAAAACTAAAGTATTGTTTTTTACACTGTTTTGAGTTTTTTAAGCAAAAATAATGTTTTCTAAATGAAGGTACGTTCCTTAGGGCTAATACGGCTCATGCTTGCTTCGGAAGGGGTCCTTTACTTATTCTAAAAAAAAAAAAAAAAAAAAATCAATAAATAAAAAAGTTATGAATTTTTAAAAATAGGACCCTTATTTTTGCCCACCCTGTATAACAGGGAAAGTTAAAAATAGACTGACAAGGCATATTCCGACAACGTTCGTTGAATACTCTAGTTAGTCTTTCTATATATGCCTCCCTTTCCATAAGTAGAACTTAAATTCCCTTCTTGACGTAGTAATGTCTTGTGCTTGCGGAGTCTAGGTTGATTCTGTAGCAGGGGTTCAAATCTTGCGACCGTCTGAGATTATCATTCCCTACACTGATGAGAGCGAAAGCTTGAAACGCTGGCATATGTAGGTAAAAAATAATTTAATATTATTTACTTAAGATTAATATTGTTATATATATATATATATATATATATAAATAATTAAGTTCAAATATTGATAAAACGAACTTCAGAACAATATTTTTTTCCAAATTGCTCAATACAAGGTAAAGCTTTATAAACTTTCTATAAACATTTAAAATAGTTTACACAAATTAATTCATGTTTCTGTCCATTGTTGTGACAACCCCTACAGAAACATAAATTAATTGGTGTAGGCTGTTTTAATGTTTATATAAAGTTTATTATTTATATATTCACTTTGAAATGCCGCTTCTGTCAGGGTTATTGTATCACTTCTATTGTATGTTGTCAAAAATATTAATATTTAGATATGTACAGAATAGTTAACATTCGAAAACTAAAAAAGAAAAAAAAAACACATAATTTATATAAAATGTATCGGAATGAAATTTTCTAGTTTTAATGTGTGGAAACGATTTGTAATATTTTTTTTACAAATCGTCTCCACACTTAAATGGTGGTTTCTGGCATGTTTTTAACCCCCCCCCCCCCCCCGAGTTCTCAAGTGCCATCCAAGGAATCATAAATAAAATTCACAATCCTTTCTGCAATACAACCATATTTGGTACAAATAAACTTCAGTCTGTTTGACCTGTCCACCAAGTTCGTCATAAATGTACAACAGTCTTTGTTTTAGTGTTGTTCAATGATATGTGGAGACACTTTGGTGATCGTCTCATCAGTAGGTGTGATCCTGGTTCGGCTTCATTCATTGGACTTTAAACTCCCATATTTTTCAGTTAATCATTTTTAGAGTCTCGTTACTTTTTTTGAATTTTTGAGATGAGGATTGATAATTTGGATTATTCAGGCTACTGTTCTCATTTTTTATGTTATTCTCACAACGTTTCGACTGATGGGGGGTAGCTTGCTTTCGTTCCGTTGACCATGACCGGGTAAGTAATTTGTAATTGTTCTAAGTGATAGTCTTCTGGAGGTTGAAGGTTCAATCCTCGGGGCTGGTGATACTAGTAATACTTAATAACAAATTACTTAAGACTCCTATCGAGTGATGGTTGATGAAACGAGAGCAAGTTACCTCCGTCGATTTTTGTTTAATCATTCATAATTCCGTACAGATTCCCAAGTTCGACAAGATGCATCTGAAGAAATCAGAATTTATAAGCCGAAACGTGAGAATAAAAAGATGAGAACAGTAGTCCGAATAATCTCATTACTTTGTTGACAAACTTTATTTTGTAGAAGGAAGTTTCTAAATTCTCCAAAACAGACCACAGTATTTTTTCTTTTTTTTTTTTAAATCTGTTTTACGACAGGAAGAAATAAAGTATTCTGTTTATTTATTTATTTATTGGGGGGGGGGGGGGTTAACTTGCAAAAGGATAAGGAACAGATGACCGAAATGGGTGTGGTACCCTGTTAGACATATTGTCTTAGACATCTTAATGGGATGCAGATGGTATTTATTCGAGTATAAAGGCAACCCTTGATACCAGCCACTAAAAACACCTGGCTATGATAATCATGCAAACAAAATATTACGTTTAGCATTAAAGAAAGATGGAGGATGAGTATGCATCATCCTCATCTTAAATTATTTCTTTAAGATTGACCACTTTATTCATCTTGATTTGGATTATAATTTTCACATTTTGGCCGATGTAACCTCTGACCTTCTAGGATGTAACCTCTGACCTTCTAGGTCTACTTTGGAGGACATTATCGCCCTACATATGTGCTACTCCTTTGAGACATCTTACTCTCCACCGTCGCCATTACTAATCAGCATAGCGTTACCACTGTCCACCAAGAGAAGAGTCTATCAAACATGTGATGTATGAAAGAGAAACTTGACCAGTGAGGATTGGGGATGCCCCCAATCCTCACTGGTCATGGAGAGAAATGATAAGTAATGATGTGTAATTTTTAAAGACAGGCTTAGATTTGATGCCCTCCAGAGGAAGATTAAATCTGGTGAGTATAGGGAGATGTGTGTAGAACGGGAGATTTTGATGGTATGGCCATGTTGAAAGAATGGATGAGTTCTTGGGTTAGTAGATTTAGAACAGTTGAGGTAGCAGGTTTAGTTTACAAGGAACACATGGGAAGAAGTGATAAGGATGGATTTGAGAGAAAGAGGGATAAATAAATGACTGACCAGAGATAGGTTAGTTTATAAGTCAATTTCTGAAAGCCGTCCAATACATGCCAGCATGTAAAACGGATGTTAAACCAAATATAAGGATCTTCTCGTGTCTATAATTTACAAATGCACATTTACATTAGAGTTGAGGTAAAACAAAAGTTATGAAATTTGAAGAAATTTTTTAGGAAAAAAAAAAAATGTATTGAAACTTTCAATAAGCAATAATATCTCTCTCTTTATCTCTCTCTCTCTCTCTCTTAGCAATATATATGTATGGGATAAACTAATGAACGGATTATTATGAGTTTTGGAATATATATTCTAGGCAACACAGTGAGTAACATGGGCACATTTTCTTTTTTTTTTGTAACTTAACATTTAGGGGATGCATATATATAAAGTTATGTCTGTATTTATTTATATATTGAGTTGGTCAAAAAGTTTGTTCGTTTTATATTTCTATTCTTCAAATCCTGTATTAAAAAAAACGAACAAACTTTTTGGCCAACACAATATATATATATATATATATATATATATATATATATATATATATATAATTTTTTTTTTTTTTTTTTTTTTTTCTCAAGTATTGGATAGATTTATTATTATAGAAGAGAAACGGCGGCGGGTAGTTTTTGTTAGAATGTATAAAAAAATTAATGAAAATATATAAATGTTTATATCTTTTCTCTATTTATTTCTTATGGTGACGTATAGGAATACAAAATGTCATTTAAAAAAATCTATTTTCTAAAAGAACAAAACTTACAACTTTCCTCAGTATATTGAAAGGTATGTGTCACCAAGATAGGGTTATATATATATATATATATATATATATATATATATATATATAACCCTATGTCTGTCTGTGTGTTCCTTATAGAAAGAAAGGTTTGAGAATCTGCATAAAATCTAAAAGTGTATTCTTATGTAAAATTTACCAGGGAAGACAATGGAAGTGTTCCTGAATCTCTAAGTGCACCCCTAAAAGGAGCTATGAGGGCAACACTTATATATATATTATTTTGATGAAATTTATATCATGTGTATAAAATTCTTTGGCTAAGACCATGGAAGTGGTCCCGAATATCTACATGCCCCCACCTCTAAGTGACCCATAAGGACAAAACCCCTTTAAAACTTCAAAGACGTATATCCGATTTTAATTCAGAGTTTTTCAACATTTCAGCTTCTTCCAGCTACATTAGGCAGCGAAACAGGAAGGGTGGGGGGGGGGGGAGTAAAACATAGAAAGTAATATTGTGAAAAAGTACATACTGATCCTCATTCAATCCCGAGCAACGTCTGGTCTTCCTGCTAATATATATTTCTTTGCACAGGATTAACTCCTAAGCTATCGAACCAATCATTATGCATTTTGGAATATATATTCTCTAACACGTTGAGTAGCATGGGCACATTATTTTTTTGTAAACTTTATCATTTAGGGGGTGCACCCACCCAAACTCTCCTCCGCACCTCAAACTTTTAAAGTAAGTTAAATACAAAAAAATTTAATAGAGAAAATAATTGCTCTATATCAAATTTTGAGTTGTATTAAGTAATGCAATTCAAAAAGAATTGGTGAGCGTCAATAATATGTATGTGTTTGGTAAAATCCTAAACTATTGAACTTATTATGGAATATGTATACTAAGCAAATAGAGTAACGTAGGCACAAAATTTTTTTTTTTTGTAAACTTTACCATTTAGAAGGGTGCCACGAAAACCGTACCATATCCCACCCCAAGAAAGAGAAAACATAAAAATTTAAAACCAATGCTACATTTATTGCTTGTACCCGTCCTATGTAGGGTATTTTACTAGTTATATGAAATAATTAAGATTAACACTTCTACCCGGTCATGACTGACGTAGAACAATCCACCCACCACCCCTGGATTAAATAAGGAGTTAAGTTCAGAATTCCGTACAGGTGCCCTACTTCGACTATTAGTTTACTCGAGGCCTCACAAAGTTATAACCCAGATGTAATTCATGATAAATGGATTAATAAATAAAAACGTTTAAATAGTCACTATTAGGTTCTCAAGTTCGAATAGATGCATCTCACAAAGGTTGGGGTTACATTGGTCGAAATGTTGTGAATATAACCACCAAAGATGCGAAGAATAGTCTGAATTATCCAAATTAGCGATCATCATCTAAAAAATTCCAAAACGTAATTTCAGTCATCTTATTTTGATATCGGAATATAATTGAATTGCAGACATCGAAAGAAAAATGGCTTGTTCGGGTTAAAATGAACAGCCTGGAAGTCGGTGGCTCCATGAAAACTACAAAGATTCATAAACTCCTGGAGAAATATCTTCAATCTCAGTGTTTCAAGAATATTCCGTTTTGAAAACAAACCCCTTATAATAGGTTTTGTTAGTGAGTTAAAATCTGGAGTTTGGTTGCAGCACACCACTGCCTTGGACAGCCTTGAGCAAGGTTCCTATTTACTTGCCTTCCAATGAGGGCAGCTAGACACAAGTTCAGTTTTTAATCTGGGAAAAATCCAGCTCCTTTAAAAAGGCACTCTGGATTGTGATAAAAATTAAAATTGACCCAGTGTAGGAGGATTTCTCCTTCGCTAACCGAGGACAGAAAAGATGAAGTGTAGTATTAGAACAGATCCTACACTTGACTCCTTTTTGCTCTCGAAATACACTTTTCTTGGCCCTTACTACCATTTTTTTTGCTGCCTACCCTATTTCCCCAAACAATATCGACTGCTCCGGCTCTCTCTCTACCCTAACAACCCTGAGTATGACACAAAACTACATCCGATGTTAGGCCCACAATTTGGGAGCTTTTAGAAGTCTGGAGTTGTGCCTTAGCTGCCATTACTCCCAATTCCATTTACAGCATATTTAAAAATATTAAAAACTTTGACCAAAATGATTGGAATCGGCATAAAATAACCTGAAAAAGGTTGATATGGTGTTCACCAGTGATACTATGGACTGCATTACGAGTTTTCACACCTTGAAGGGCCGATAATAATTAAGACAACACTAATACATTTACAAGAGTGTATTTACAGAAGTACAGAAATAGTATGCTACAGAAAGTCTGTGGCTATGACTGCCACGACACTTAGTCGTAACTTTATTCATAGTGTTTGGAAGAGTCCATCTATTTCTAAAATAGGTTAGATAAACATCACACCATAACAGAAAGTTTATGACAGTAATGCGGAAATAAATAAGGGACTGACAGATCTATTGTATTGTACAGAAAACCATGGCACATTGCGTTTTAGGGGTCGACGGGCGTCAGAGGGGGGCATAGTTATACATACACATGAATGGGATGTGAAACCAAGGTTCAATCCTTGAACAAGTCATACCAAAACTCCATAAACGCAACTTGATGCATCCTTGCTAAACACTCAGCATTGGTGGGGATCAAGACTAAGTGGCGAAATCTAGGGAAACGAGTAATGTCCTCCCCATAATCTCTGTAATAGTCAATGAAAAGGGAGCCTTCGGGTCGTCTTTGACTACGGCCAATTTGTTAATTTATTTATGTCATAAAACAAATCAAACCAAAATCAGGAAGTTCTAACTTTTCTAGGAAGTTTCCAAGCTTTTTTTTTTTTTTTTGCCATCTGTATTATTGAAGCATTAGTATGTGTCTCGGATGACAGCATAACATAGATAAGAGCATACGTAGGTAGGTAGGTAGGTAGGTAGGTAGGTAATAACAAGACTGCTAATGTTTTAAAACATTAGCTACCATTTAAATGTTTATTTCTGTTTTGTTGGTAATTTTTAGATTTTTGACACAAAATGGAAATTCTGCTCTCCTACTGGGAATTCTTTTTCTTTTTTGTTTTCCTTCCTTCCTTTCCCTGTTATTGTAATCACTAAAACGTGTGTGTTTGTGTGTGCGCACGCGCGTGTTTGTTTTTGCTTACAACAAAGACAAATGGGAATCCCCACATAAAAAAGTAGGCTAATATAATTTAGAACCTAAAAAGTCCTAAAAAAATTGCTTAATTTATTGTAAGATTTAAAAAAAAAAATTCTTTTCTTTCCATGGTCTGCCCATACACCCAACCCCCCTCCCTCGTGAGACCAAATTTTGTCAGCCGACACACTACAATAAATATCAAGCTAATAGTTTTAAAAGTTATGGAGGATGGGTTAAAAACAAAACTTTCCTGGTAAATGTAACAAAAAAAATGTTAAGCTTAATGTTAAGAAGCAGAAATCATAGGAATTGTATGCTGCTTTTAAAAAAGTAAAAGAAAAATGTAATTTTTAATTTCATCATTTTTATTTACTTTTAAACCCCCATTCATTAAAATCCCATCAAGACAAAATCATCATTATATTTAGTTACACGCACGTTTGACATGCTGGCATATGTTGAACGGCTTTTATAAATTGACTTTCAAACTAACCTATCTCTGGAAAGGCCTTTATTTATCCCTCTTTCTTTCAAGTTCATCCTTACCATTTTCTCCCATGTTTTTCTTGGCTTTCCCTGTCAACTGATCCTGCTACCTCAACTGTTCTACATCTACTAACCCAATCACTTTCATCTATTCTTCCAATGTGTCCAAACCAACAAAGTCTCCTGTTTTAAAAGACTTGATTTAATAAGTATCTTTTGCCTTTCTCAACTCAACTGCCGCCATTTTCGATTTCTTTCTATTCTATACAGACAGGTGTTGGACAAAATAATTAGAATACTTGTTGAATTTAAAGAATCTTGACGGCGATTCTTTCACGATAACTGACTTTATTGAGTTCACACAAGTTGGAACCGGTCACTCGTATCTTTAACGCTGCAGGTTGTGGTTTTGTGAAATTGAAATCGTAGGTACCGATGGATGATCAAAACAATATATAGTGTTCATTGAATAAAAATAAATATATATATATAATATAATTAGCCATAGACACGTGTTTCGTCGTTTCTATGACTCATCAGTGCGGCTAAATTTAGTGAGATTTGAAATGGATATGTATATGATCTAGATATGTATATGTTTATTTTGTGATACAGAAGATCAGAACATGTTGAACATGATACTGTCGGTGTCAGACTGTTATGGCTAAAGAAGACGAAACAATGTATCGTAAACAGATTTTTATGTTACATTATGTTTCGTCTTAAGGTGTAACAGCTCGAAACGGATGATATCATGTTTGATATGTTCGGATATTCTGTATCACAATTAATAAAATATTATGCTTTTATTATTCAATAATTGAACACTGTTGGATTTCTTTCTACTAAACCAAAGGTATATATTTTTTTTTTTTTCTTCGGAAGGGTAGATTCTTGAATCTTATCAGCTAGAATCTCATTGGATGTTTTGTTCCACTTTTCAAACTTTGAGTAGTGGTAGCAAAACAATAGCACCTTATTTTGTGCAACAGTCCATGGTTGGGCTTTTAAGCCTCTTATGTTTCTTTTTTTTTTTTGCATTTGATGAAGATAGAGTGCCAGGACCTTTTGTCTCAAGGCCTGATGGTTGACCCTGGTTGGCCTCTATATTGGCTGGAGCACCATTTCCAGAGGCAGGAAGGTTTACACCATTGCTTACATCTTCCCGCCTGGTGTATGAACGGGTTGATGGGCCCTTTTTATTCTGGGTGCCGGCCTGCCAATATTTATTTTTGTTTTTATTCATATTTTTTATTATTTCAGTTGACAATGAGGACATTGTCAACGATTATTGTTTATTCGAAGCTGCCCTCTATGAATAGAGGAGGTGCCCCCGTCCGCAATTTGAGAGACGTGCTGGATGGCTTGAGGAGACAACACACCATTTTTTTTTTTTTTAATATTTCGTCAGGGTTTACTTCAAGTAAAAAGTATCCTCATGTCAGAGTCTCTGACAAACCCCTGTACAGAGAGACCGAAGACACCCGAGGGTGGTGTCTAGTAGGCATTCAAGTCCTCCCTTATGTGTGTGTGTGTGTGTATTTAAAGTTTTTAAATATAAATTTCTATAACAAAGTTTTTTGTATAGCTCAATAGTGCAGAAATAGAGTACTAATTTTTTTTTTTAATATGTAAATGTTGAGAACAATCTTCATAAATTCATAAAAAATTGAATATATATAAAATCTAAAAAAATATGGAAAAATAAAATAAATGAATACTGAATGCACTTCAGTTTCTTTCAATCTGGAGGGTAACCTTTTTGCTTCCCGACTGGCGCAGATGAGACACAAGGTCAGTTTTAATGTAGAGAAAATCCGGCTCTTCAAACTGAAAACAACAGGTGTGAACTCGAATTTGTCCTTTGCGTATTTGCTTTATTTTGGGGTGCCTGAGATCCATTTGATCCTTTTATTGAATAGTTTTATCAACTCGGTTTAGGACGATTCCAAAATTTTTACCGATTCTGTTCTAAATTTTCGATTCTAATTCCCTCCCATGTTAAGAATGAGTTTCTAAATAATAATGTTACTATTTAGAAAACTATTCTTAACACATGGACTTGACTATTCTGTGTCTTCCCTCTATCAAAGAACGTTTATATTTTTATCCTAATTATAAAGATTATTGCTACTGTCAATGTAACAAATATGTAGTATTGATTTACTCCTCTCCAGTAGTTAGGCACAAGGCCAGTTTTTATCTTACTCCCACAAGTAAGATGTGACCCAAGGTCGGGTCAGTAAAGTGGGGTTTAAAAATTGCCTGGGCAGCCCGTCGGCATTCCCCGGTAGGGGCGCCTCGGGCAGTAAGCAATAAACTTACTCCTCCCCAAAGAGGGAGAGGCAAAGCCTGGGAAGGTGGACCTCCCAGAACGGCGCAGGCAGACCCATTGACCGGCGTAAATCAAGACCCAAAGGCCAAGACAACACCAGTATGGGGGGGGGGGGCAATATCCATTGGAACAGATACTACACTTTGATCTTAGCCAAAAGGCCAAGCATGTTTTGCTGTAAAAAGAAAAACAAGATACAGATAAGGAACCCTTTATTTAATCCACGGGGGTAGCATGCTCTTGTTCTATCCAATGGCAATTTTTAAATTTCAACTCCCATTATCCATATAATGTAAAGAAAGGAATCGTCTGCTGCCTCCAACATCGAGCAAAGGTAATATGTAGTAACAGCGATACATATCAAGAGGAGATGGACAGTTCAAGAGAAACCCTCCACCAAAACAACTATCCAGAGAGCATGAGATCAGCTCAAAGAAATCTGGACCTAACACCAAAGGACACCACCTGAACACTCACCACAGTTTGTATACCATATATTAAGGGCTTGTCGAAAAAAAAAAAATTTTAAATCAAAGAATATGTAATGACATCAGGATAGTATTCAGGAACGATTCAACTCTCTGAAAGCATCTTGTGCGAGTCAAACTCCCTACAAAAAAAGTTATGACTAAGAACTATGTGGATGCAATTCCATGTACGTGTGGAAAAATATACAAAGGTGAGACATGTCGCCCACTACAAGTGAAAACTGTAATATGTGGATATATCAAAAAATCGGGTATCGCTGAGCACGTATGGAGGAAAAAAGGAAACCATCAACCTTTATAGGACAAAGTAAAAATTATAGACAGAGAAAAACGGTGGAGAGGAAGAGGACTCAAAAAAGCAGCGCATATGTTGGGCGACAATGACCTACTAAGCAGACCGAGTATAGAATTTAATACAATATGGGAACCAATAATTATAAATAATAGATAAGGACAGCATATATATTATATATATTATATATATATATTATATATATATATTATATATATGTTCTATCAGCCATGACCGGATAGAAGTCTTCAGTAATTCACAATTCCTAGTATCGCCCGCACTGAGGATTGAACCTTCGACCTTTCGAAGACTGAACCCAGAACTGAATTTTACTTAGTACTTTATCCGTTACGCCACGAGTTTTTGCAGACAATTCTAGTATGAATTTATTCTTGTATTTTGTGTAGTCTTACTATTTATCACTATAGATCGCTACTCATTACTACATATTACGATTACCTACTAGACACATCCTCGAGTGTCTTCGGCCTCTCTGTAAAAGGGTTTGTCTGGAAAACCTGACAGGAGGATACTTCACCCTACAAGTAAACCCTGACCAAATATTCAAAATAACATAGTATTCAAAGCACAAATAAAATCTCCTTGGTTTAGCTACACGCTTATACGAGGGATGGTGCACCTTCTCTTAGTGATGTTACCTCAAGTAACAGCACTTAGCTGGATACTCCACCAGACTAGATGAATTCTTGTCCTGGAATCTGTTGAGACCAAAGGAAATTTAATGTTATTAACTTCTTTACAAACTCAACACTTGAGAGGGGAAGGAGAACTTGAATGGAACACTCGAATATCTATTGCCATGGCAAATAACACCCTACCTGAGAGTTCATCATTCAAACTCCTCGGCCTAACCTTCACAGGTAACATGAATTGGAACAAATACATTGAAGACATTGCCAAGGCTGCCTCAAAGAAGGTTGGCTCCCTAGAGGGAGCCAACCTTCTTTGAGGCAGCCTTGGCAATGTCTTAGCAAACTCCTCACACCTGACATTATCCTGTATCTGTACAAAGCCACCATCCGCCCATGCATGGAGTATTGTTGCTACATCTGGGCTGGTGCATCACTACTAGTCTCTCCCTCCTTGACAAGGTCCAAAAAAGAGTCGCCAACCTAATAGGTCCCTCACTATCAACCAAGCTCCAGTCCCTGTCCCATCGCCGCAATGTAGCATCCTTATGTTTGTTTTACAAATACTTCAATGGATTATGCTCCGATGAATTGGCTACTCTGGTGCCCCTCGACGTAAATTCACTAGACCAACTCGACAATCAACTAAATCTCATTCATTCACTGTGGAGGTCCCCAGATGCCGGAGAGCCTTCTACTCAAATAGCTTCTTTCCTCGTGCTGCTGGCCTCTGGAACTCCCTCCTTTCCCCCTGTTTCCCCGACAGTACTGACATGCAGAAATTTAAAACTAATGTGAACAGACATCTCGCTGCGCAGATCCCAATTTAGGCTGATCCCCCAACCTTCTCCCCTTTTCTTTTTTCTCAGTAGCCCCTTACGTCTACAGTGGCGGCCTGCCTTGTTTGGGGTGAACCATGTTAAAAAAAAAAAAATATATCTCTCATATAGTAAAATGAAACAAAAAAGAATATTTTTACTATATATAATATATATATATATATATATATATATATATATGCTGTCCTTATCTATTATTTATAATTAATGGTTCCCATATTGTATCAAATTCTATACTAGGTCTGCTTAGTAGGTCATTGTCGCCCAACATATGCGCTGCTTTTTTGAGTCCTCTTCCTCTCCACCGTTCTTCTCTGTCTATAATTTTTACTTTGTCCTATAAGAGTAGATGGTTTCCTATTTTCCTCCATACGTGCTCAGCGATACCCGATATTTCGATATATCCACGTATTACAGTTTTCACTTGTAGCGGGCGACATGTCTCACCTTTGTATATTTTTCCACACTTACATGGAATTGCATCCACATAGTTCTTAGTCATAACTTTTTTCGTAGGGAGTTTGACTCGCACAAGATGCTTTCAGAGAGCTGAATACTATCTTGATGTCATTATATTCTTTGATTTAAATTTTTTTTTTTTTTCGACAAGCCCTTAATATATGGTATACAAACTGTGGTGAGTGTTCAGGTGGTGTCCTTTGGTGTTGCGTCCAGATTTCTTTGAGCTGATCTCATGCTCTCTGGATAGTTGTTTCGGTGGAGGGTTTCTCTTGAACTGTCCATCTCCTCTTGATATGTATTGCTGTTACTACATATTACCGTTGCTCGATGTTGGAGGCAGCAGACGATTCCTTTCTTTACATTATATGAATAATGGGAGTTGAAATTTTAAAATTGCCAGTGAAAGTTGGCTTTCGATATACAGATGATCTAAACCCCTGATCAGTGTGAGTTATCAGCACATCTAGGAAGGATAATTTATGTTCCTTTTTCATTGTGAATGAACTGTATAGATGGACAGAGAGGGTTCCGTTTGAAATTCCAGAGTTCGACAAGATACACCTGAAGAAGGTTGGAGGTTACATTGGCTGAAATGTGAGAATAACACTCAAGATAAACAGTAGTGTGAATAATCACAATTATCAATCCTCATCTAAAAAATTCAGAAACATAAGATACAGATGATAATAATAATAATAATAATAATAATAATAATAATAATAATAATGGCTACTTTTAAATGTAGATATTTCTTTTTTAATTTGACAAGCTTCTAAGTGTTTTCCCTTTATGTATTGTATCCAAGATTTGGATAAACTCATTGTGAGATTTTCATCTATATTTTTCTTCCGATTCTGTCCCAACACTAACGGTATGTATTATAGAAATGTAATTGAGTCCAGGTCTTTAGTCTCGAGTATCTGCTTTATTCCCGCCTCTCGTCAACCATGACAAGAGGCGGATGAGGAAATGCCATGTCTGCCTACATTCACATCTGGGCAGAAATGAGAAAAGGCACGCAAGCGCAGAGGTGGTGAAATCACCTGCATCACTACATGGGATTGAACATGCTTGTGTTAGCCAACCGAATTACATACTAATCATTACACAAGAGATTGCATGTTAGTACAAAAAAAAAGATATATCTTAATCATGTAACTACTACAAATTAATTAATGAGGTGTCCTTTTGTAAAACAATATGCAAATGAGCTAACTTTCCAACATTGATCACATAGACATGACTGAGTATATTAGAAAGCTGTTCTATCTTGAATCTGAAGTTGGCCTTTTAATTTCGCTGTCAGTACGACAAATGGCTCAACTTTATAAATATACAGAAAATAACTAATGTAATGTGTATGAAACGAAAGGAAAATTCATCTGAAAGGTTATGTATGATGTTCCGTGTGCAGATGGTAGTATTGCAGAGGGTTTGCTTGTTTTCATAGGGACGAGCCAAACCTGCAGTGTTTGTTCAAGAACATCAAATGGGAGGGGTGTCATGTGATAGGAGGGCTTCGATCAGAAAAGACAATAGCTACGAAGTGCAAAACGGTTTACAATAATAAAAAAAAATATCTAATTAGACGCTGGCATTTTGGTTAGGAGTTGAGTATAGTATCTGTTCTAATATTATATTTCATCTCTTGTCGTAGGTCAATGGAGAAATTCTTCTAGACTGAGGCATTTAAAAAAAAAAAAAAATTGTCTCATCTAGAGCGCCCCTTTTTAGGGGAGCTGAATTTTCCCCACATTAAAAATCGATCTTGTGTCTAAGTTTGTCTTCATGGGGAAGCAAATAAATAGGGCCATACCGTTGATGCTGTCCTTAATTAGTGAAGAGACGAAAAGAATCTCTTGTGAATTTACCAAAGGGAAGTTTTTTCTTTTTTCTTTTCTTTTTTTTTCTTTTTTCTTTTCTTTTTTTTTCTTTTTTTTCTTTCTTTTTTTTCTTTCCTTTTCTTTTTCTTTTTCTTTTTCCTTTTTCCTTTTTCCTTTTCTTTTTCCTTTTTCCTTTTCTTTTTCCTTTTCTTTTTCCTTTTCTTTTTCTTTTTCCTTTTCCTTTTCTTTTTCTTTTTCTTTTTCCTTTTCTTTTTCTTTTTCTTTTTCTTTTTCTTTTTCTTTTTCCTTTTCTTTTTCCTTTTCTTTTTCCTTTTCTTTTTCCTTTTCTTTTTCCTTTTCTTTTTCCTTTTCTTTTTCCTTTTCTTTTTCCTTTTCTTTTTCCTTTTCTTTTTCTTTTTCCTTTTCTTTTTCTTTTTCCTTTTCTTTTTCCTTTTCTTTTTCCTTTTCCTTTTCTTTTTCCTTTTCATTTTCCTTTTTTCTTTTTTTCCTTTTTCTTTTTTTCTTTTCCTTTTTTCTTTTTTTCCTTTTTTTTTTTCTAAGCCTATCTGTAACACTCACATTATATATCCAGTGCATCATTCTCATATCATTTCTCTCTCAGAAACACATGTCCTCAACTGTCACTGTTTTCTGGTTCTGGTGTGATTGCAAGAGTTAGGAGTGGATGGAGTAAGTTCAGGGAACTTCTGCTATTACTAACAAGCAGAGCGTTACTCAATAGTAGTAACGTTCTGAACGTACTCCATCCACTCTTGCAACCACTCTCACCAGCTCCTTCCTATACTCCAATACTATCATCAACCAAGGTAACAAAACTTCTGAACAACCTTAATAGCCTCTCCATCCAAATATTCTTTCTCCGCATCTGTCTCTCAACTATACTTTCTTTAAGTCTCCATTGTCTTGGACTTCTCTTTTTGTTGATCAGACAAAAAGATGTGTGTATTATAGATGGTGAATAATGGTTGCCCATATACGCTGAGAATAATTAGATACAGGATTACCCCCCCCCCCCCCCACCAAAAAAAAAGGGCTTCAACTTTTGATTAATATCATTTTTTAATTTTCTGCAAGAATTCAATTACACTTTGGCGATAACTGCTCCATTTTGTTAAAAAATATATCAAAACATGTGAGTCTTTCGACTCTTTTTCTTTATTCGATAACATGTGTTTGAGATGACCTCCATTTCTTGAGGTGGAACACAAATTTGTCCATGACACCCTTACAAACCGACCGACCAGCTCTGATCTCTTTCCTGATGACTTCCTTCAGTTTTGTGATGGTCCTGGGTATGCATGCATAGTCCTGTCCTCAGAGAAAGAAATCTGTGGGGCTAAGGTTTCGGTTGTGAGGTGCCCACTCAAATCCGTCTTGAAACGGATAACATAGCCTCTTAAATTCTCTTTTAGCCAATCCCAGGACAGCTTTGAAAGCTTGCTCCATCATGCTGTAACTGGAATTTTACAATAATGGTCTACAGCCCGTTCTCGTGTGCAGTGTTTCGGATTCTAATTAACAATTGCATTTAAAGGATTGGTTAGAATCTTAAAAAGACCTCTTGGCTGGAGTATCTGAAATAGCAGGTGAATGTCTGGCATCCGGTAGGATGCTCCATCCTTAGCAAAAACAAAAAGATAAGGAAATAAAAAAAAAATAAAAATGAACTGATTCTGTCATGCTGTCTATCAACTTGGCTGTATACTTGTTAGGGCATCTTGAAGGCTCAGACGATTATCATTGGCTGCAGTGAAGTTCTCCTATATCTCCTAGTTCTCAAACTGGTCCACCTAGTCCTAAATGTTCCTCTTGAAGTGTCCTGCACATTCTTGAACGATCATGTCTTGTAGTAATGTTTGATAGAGCTGTCATTGAGATTTAGTTGTGTTCACAGGTATTGCTTTTACCATGTTCTGCAAAATAAGGGTGATTGATGAAGTAATAAACGATGGCTTGAGGACATGCGTTGCATGGAGAGAAATGACATGAGAATGATACAATGGTCTTAAAGACAAACTTAGATCTAATGAGCTCGGAGAAAGATTAAATCTGGACAGTATAGGGAGATGTGTGCAAAACAATCAATGGTATGGTCACGTTGAAAGAATGGATGAGAGTTTTTGGGTTAATAGATGTAGAACAGTTGAGGTAGCAGGTTCAGTTCTCGGAGGAAAGCCAATGAAAACATGTGAGGAAGTGATAAGAATGGACTTGGGAGAAAGAGGGGTAAATAAAGACCAGATCAGAGATTGGTTAGTTTGGAAGTCAATTTTTTAAAGTCTTCTAACACATGCCAATGTGTGTGCAGCACCCATTTTTTTTGTGTTTTAAAACTATATGTGAAAGACTTACTGAAAAATGGATGAATTTTTTAATAAAAACATTGCATGTATTGTCTTCAATTATTTGTTTTTCATCTCATCTTTCATCGTTCCGGCTTTTTTTCTGCATTGCCTACAGCCTTATTAAATACCTTACTTATTTACCAGCAATGCTTCAAGCAAACTACCATACCCCCCCCTTTTTTTGCTCATAAACAACTCTCCTACACTTCATGAAGAATAGTTTTGAGAAAGATGAATCGTCCAAAAGAATGAGTTTACCAATTTATGGTTTCAATTCGCCATTGAAACGGTACCTACCTCAATGGTAAATAGCAGACACCCAAATAGAAATTCCTTCCTCTGATAGTTTCATTATTTAATGCCAGCTGTGAAGTGCTTATTCGCGTCTATATTTACTTTTCTTATAATAGCAATGTCTTTTAGTGCCAAATTCTCATGTTTGGAAATCCAAATTATTTTTCTATAATTGTAATTTGTCTTGAACTTTTAACACCTGAAGTTATTTTTTAGTTTTGTATATCTTTTATGGTGATGAGTGTTCAAGAATGAGGTTTTGTTTTATTGTTTGTATTTGTTTCAAAACTTTTGTTCACCTCAAACAAGGCATATTGCCACTGAAATGTAAGGGGCTACTGTCTGTGATTAGGGACCAGATTTATAGGGAGCTTCCTAAGTGGGGAGTTGTGCAGCAAGATATTATTTACCTCCTTACCAGGAGGTCAGGTGTGGCTTTAAGAAGCCAGCATGCTCTGGCCTACAAAAAATGCCTGAGCAGCCTCGTCAGCATTCCCTGGTATGAGCACCTCTGGCGATTAGCAATAAACTAACTCCTTCTCAGAGAAAGTAAAGCCTAGGAAAGTGGACCTCCTAGGACTGACCATACCTCAGCCAGACCACTGTCGGATTGATATCTATCATAATTCTATTGTGCAGCAAGATATTTCTGACTTGAAATAAAGTTTAAAAAATAATTAAAAGGTACAAGAGTTTATCGACATCTTTGTAACTACTCGTCCTAAATTGCTAGTAATTGGTAGGTATGCAGTTAAGATTCGTCCGGTTAATCTGTAAAATCTGAAGTTATAAAAAAAAAAAGAAAAGCAAAACAATTTGCATGTTTACATATAACTGAACTTTCGTTTTCATTTTGCATACTTAGTGTTTATCGACATATTTTCGAAACTACTAGTTCTAAAGTGCTGAACTGGTGATACCAGATCAGGCTGCCCTGTGGCTCCCTGAGACGAAATTCACCTACATTGACGTTTTTTTTTTTTTTTTTTTTTGTTTGTAAAACTTAAGTATGTTCTACAAAACCAAAAACAAAAACAACAGCCCCTCTCCCTTTCTCCCTCCCCTTTTTTATTTTTATTTTTCCTACCCTACTCCCGGTCCTGGATATGACCTTAAACTACATCCGATGGTGAGATCCGGCTTACGGACTTTGGGGAATGTGGAGCCTCCTCTTAATTACCATTGCTCCCAGGTCCACCCTGACCCAGAGTGGTAGTACCTGTTAGGGTCCCAACTATGGGTTAAATAGAAACAGATATTAAAAGGGGAAAGAAACAAAAAAGAGAAGAAAACAAGACCAGATTCGGCATTAAATAACCCAAAAAGGGTTGATATGCCGTAAAACAAAACTACCAAACTACCAAACTAAAGTGCTGAAAACTTATTTATTATTGAGCTTATTCATAGGCCAAACGAAAACATGAACATTTTATTTTTATATACCCCTAGGTTTTTTTTTTGTTTATTTTTTTGTTTTTTGCTTCTATGGAAATCGCTCCAGCTTTTTTTTTTATGCGAACCAACAAATTCACAAAATCCAATGTACTGAATGTTTGCTTAAAAAAGCATAGTGTTTACTGTTTGTTCTATACCAAAAAATCAACATGGCTACCCTGAATAGGTTGTTGGCCTTTGGCTAAGATCAAAGTGTAGTATCTGTTCCGATAGATACTACACCCCATAAACTGGTATTGTCTTGGCCTTCGGGTCTTGATTTACGCCGGTCTATGGGTCGGTCCTGTGCAGTTCTAGGAGGTCCACCCTCCCAGGCTTTGCCTCCCCTCTTTGGGAAGGAGTAAGTTTATTGCTTACTACCTGAGGCGCCCCTACCGGGGAATGCCGACGGGGCTGCCCAGGCAATTTTTAATGGCCAGAGTGCTCACTTTCTCGGGCGCTGGCTTTTCAAACCCCACTTTCCCGACCCGACCTTGGGTCACATTTTACTTGTGGGAGTAAGATAAAACTGGCCTTGTGCCTAATAAATACCCTGAATAGGGTTTAACGTAGTGAATCGGATGTGTAACTTTTCACGAGCAATCTAATGGTTTGCATAAAACTTTCATATTATACTAAACGCGAGTTAATCAATGTTGTTTTTTCTATCTATACGCCATAGCAATTTCATGTTCGCACGCACATTATCACCCTCCACTATTTTAAAAGATGGGATCGCCCGATCGCCGCCGATGCAATATAAATATTAAAGAATTAAAATATTTTAACTGATGTCACTAATGTGTTGAACGTGAAACTAACTAAAATTAATAAAAAAGAAATAATTCAAAGTGTAGTATCTGTTCTGTCCAAAGATGGTATGATAGAAAATTAAAAAATGTCACAAACTGCTACAAATATATTCAGAAACTCCATTAATCCGAGTATGTTTCATTTTGAATGAAGGTGGTACAATAATATCTACGTTCGTTTACACTGAACGTCCATAGAATGGGGATATTTTAAAGTATGGCAGATGAAAGATACAACTGAAAATTTCCATGGGTTCCACTAGTATACTATACCTTAGTTCTGGGATTGAGTTATGTTTGAAAAAAGATTGGTTTTAATTGTTCTAATTAGCTGTAATTTATAATTAACTCACTCAACAAGTCGCCCATCTTTCTCTGAGCTATGTATGTATTTTCTTGCTTCCTCTCTGTTGATTCACCACTCTCTAATATTTCTTAATGTCTCTGTGATCATTTGGAGAAAACAAGTAAAATGTAATAATTCCTTTCATCTGCTATCCAGCAGAATCTTGTGAAGTCTTCACTCTGAAGCTGGATGTAGATAAGATCATGTTTGTGTTGACTGGCACACATCAGACCACTGGACAGAATCTCTAATGTCAAAGTCCGACGTTGCTATCACACTCATCCTGTCTCCAAGTTGTTTGCAACTAGACGCCTCTGTTAACTCTGTCACACTCTCCAATGCAAAAAAAGTGAACTCCTACGCAGAGCTGTGGCTCTCAAACCCATGCCCGGATGGTGAAAGCGTAGGGGCGGTCAGCTGAAAACCTGGCTTATGACGGTTAAAGCAGTCTGGTTGTTGCGTCTCTGGCATTGGACAAGAGACTGGCTCCATATTATCACCGGTGTTTCTACATCATAAAGACAAATATTTTTTATTCAAATCAAGGGGAAGTAACTCTGTATGATAGAATACAGTTACCTTTTTTTTTTATATTTTTAATTTAAATCAAATTTTTTTTTTTTTAAGATTGTAACTATTTGAAAATTATTCCGACCTGGACAAAATATTTTCTGGAAGGAATTCTAGCGAATTAAATTTTATTCTATTTAACATGCTGTAATGATCCATAAGAAAAGTTGATGGACCAGAATCAAATATTTTGTAGAAAGAAAGCTATCGATGACAAAGAAAAGGTAGACTGACTTTACATATCTCATTATTGGCAGATTGACGGACTGAACAAAGTGAAAGAAAAAAACATGGGGTTGTAGTGAAATAACGCTATGTGCGTGTGAGAGAGCATGAGTGATGTGTTTGTGAGGTATTTAGGTTTAGACAAATCCGGAAAGTTGTAATGTTTTACTAATTGTATGAACAACCGAATGTTTGAGCCAGCGGTACTTATTGCAGGTGATCCTTAACGAATGAGGTCCATATGCTGCGTTTCTTACATTTTGGCCTTTTTTTCTGAGCTTGAATCTTGCATTCCGATGAAGACGGAATCTGAATGAAATCAAGTGATAAGTATTCCAAACGCTTACCGTATTTCCTGTGAGGAAAGGGGGATTTTCAGTGCATGGAGAAGGTTGGGGTACAATTTTCTCCTTTCTCCCCTATCTGCACTAAGTAAAATATTAGACTAGACATTTGTGTGTTGGTAGGACGACTAACCTAGCAAAAGGGGAAACTCTGAAATAACACTGACAAATTATCAAATGGTGATGCGGCTAGTTTTTTAATCTTTTGAGTTACTGAAATTTGCATGTGGTGATAGGTTGAAAGAGGATAACTAATTTGTGTGCAAGAAGTGTAAAACAATGGAGATGGATGAGAACTCAGATGTGGAGAAAGCATATCTGGATGGCGATGCTATGGAGGTTTCCCAGAAGTTTTGTTACATTGGAGCACATGATGGATCAGGTGCTAGTGTGATTGCAAGAATTAGGAGTAGTGGAGTAAGTTCAGGGAACTTCTGTCATTACTAACCAGCAGAGCGTTATCATTGTTCACCAAGGGAAGAGTCTATCACTGTGATGTATGGAAGTGAAACCTGGCTAGTGAGGGTTGAAGACATGCACCGCATAGAGAGAAATGATATGAGAATGATACGATGGATGTGTAATGTAGATCTTAGATACGGGCTTAGATCTGATGACCTGAGAGGAAGATTAAATCTGAACAGTACAGGGAGATGTGTACAGAACAGGAAACTTTAATAGTATGACCAACGTTGAAAGAATGAATGAGAGTTCTTGGATGTGGAACAATTGAAGTAGTAGGTTGAGTTGATAGGTTAAGGCAAAATAAAACGTGGGAGGAAGTGATGAAAATGAACCTGAGGAATAAAGATTTGGCTGGAGTAAATTTTTTAAAGCTGTCCAATGCATGCCAGCCTCTAAAATGGACGTTAAACCGAATATGATGATGACCTCTCCTCTGGGTGAAAGTCATTTGTAGTGACAAAATGCAGAACCCCAGATTAAGTGTTTCATTAAATCGTCTCTGAATTACTTAAATTGACAGTACAAGTGTTATGTGTCTATAACATATTGTGGCTTATCCACTCCCAAAGGTTGCACATACGAAAGTCTGTAAAGTTCTTCAAATGGTTATTGTCGAATTCATCACTAACCTATACTCATTCACCGCCGCCGACAATAAATATAGATCATTATATTTTCGTATATCAGTGTCGACATTCTTTTAAGCGCAGCAGACATCCAACAGAAGTCTTCCATTTTAAATCTGGAGTGAAAAGTGTAGTGAGGAATTTCCTTGTAGATATAAATGGTGGCCTGCATTTTCTGTAACTTGAAAAGGGACTCAACGTAAGCGGGCAGCATTTTCTGTAACTTGAAAAGGGACTCAACGTAAGCAGGCAGCATTTTCTGTAACTTGAAAAGGGACTCAACGTAAGCGGGCAGCATTTTCTGTAACTTGAAAAGGGACTCAACGTAAGCGGGCAGCATTTTCTGTAACTTGAAAAGGGACTCAACGTAAGCGGGCAGCATTTTCTGTAAAAGTAAAGGAAACTCGTTAAGAGTCCATTTTGTTTTCTTAGATCACTCGAAAAACGAGTGATCTAGCATTTCCCGAAGCATTTTAGTTCTGCAAGTTAGTTCACAAATAAAGACTGAAAACCAGGGTTGCAGAGTTGAAGATTTGGGAAGAGTTGGACTCGTAAGAATGCTAGGAATAAGTCTGATTGTTTAATCCCTAAAGAATCAGCAGTCTTAATGTTGGAAGGCTTTAAAATAAGGAGTCTTCAGTTGGAATTTTTGAAATTCTACGAGTTATACCTTCCGATACAATAACCCTGCTCGAAAGAGGATTTTACATAGCTGGCTTTTATTGCTGGTATATGTCGACATTATCTTATTCTTCCACTCAATTTTTTTATGTACTGTGCATGTCCTGTCGGGCCCATAAAGGATGTTTTCACAACTCGGAGAAAAATGTTAGTCGTTTTCCTATCACTGATGGTATTTATCAAAATTGTTTGTTTTTATGCATTCTTTCTTTTCAACAAGGCATAAATTTCGACTCATGACATGTCAAAATAGTTTGTATTAGATTGATTACTGTTCTCATCATTGGATGTTATTCTCAGAACATTTCGGCCGATGTAACCTCTGACCTTCTTCAGGTGCATCTTGTCAAACTCTGGAATCTGTAGAAGATGCACCTGAAGAAGGATGGAAGTTACTTCAGCTGAAACGTTGTGAGAATAACATCCAAGGTGAAAACAACAGTCAGAATAATACAAGTTTTCAATCTAAAAATTTCCAAAACATAATGTCAAAATAGATTCAGCCTTGAATTTCAAAAGTACGTAATCTATATTTTATCAGTCCACTTTTTTAATCACAACTTCCGGCAAATGAAAACTAGAAAGACTGAGAATTTCACTTTTATTTTTGACACAAAACACAAATGTTTATTTTTCAATTCAACTTTTAACTCACAACATGTCAAAATAGATTCAGATTTGAATTTCAAAAGCACACTGAGAATTTCATTCCTATCTTAACCTATGTTTTATTAGCCCACTTTTGTAACAACCCCAGTTGTCATCGTAATAGCTATTATGAATTATTATTAGTAGTAGTAGGACTGTTGAATATCAGGTCTGAGGTGCCAGAAATAACACCTGGCAGGAAGAAATAAAACAACTTAGTGACAATTTTTGCTCTCTCGCTTTTAGCTGATAGCAGTTATCAAAATTATTGTTTTTAATACATTCTTTCCAACAACAAAGCACAAATTTATTTTTCAATTAAACTCATAACATGTCAAAATATATTCAGCTTTGAATTCAAAATAATATTGTACCACTCCCCCTAATCTAAATGAAATATACTTATCCAAATACCCAGGCCAGGATAATGTAGTTTCAGATGATATATAATTATGGGGATCTATTTCCAAAATCCTACAAGGAGTTTGTGGACAGACAGGAACTACAACTTTATAAATGTTTCTGACTATTATCCTCTTCTTGGTTGTCATGCTAACAACGTTTACGCTGTTCTCTCCGTCCTTCTTCAGTTCTTCTTCGTTGTACGTTCGAACCTTTTGGTAATTTCAAACAGAACCCTAAGTTAGATTATCCTTGTTCTAAGTTCCAGGCCTTTTAGATATCTAGAATAAATCCCCCCCCCCCCCCAAAAAAAAATGCCAGCCCTGGAATCATTAATAAAATCCACAATCCTTTCTGCAATCCAACCATATTTGGTACAGATAAACTTCAGTCTATGCTTGACTTGTCCACCAAGTTTCAGTCATGAATATCCAACAGTTATTGTTTTTTTTTTTTTTGGTCATTCAATGTTAAACACGCCTGGATAAGGTGTACAAAATTGTCGATAACTCTGATACACTGCTGATTTGGGCTGTGATATTTTTGAGATAACTCTATAGGTAAAAATCTGACGATTATGGTCGGTGAGTGTAAAGCCCATTCAGAATCACACGTACTGATGAGACGTTCACAAAAGAGTACCCCGCAGTGATATAATAAAGACTGTTGGATATTCATGATTGAAAATTTGTGGACAAGTCAGGTGTAGACTGAAGTTTATTTTTACCAAATATAGTTTGATTGTGAATTTTATTTTTAACTATTCCATGTATGGCATTTTCTTTTTTTTGGGGGGGGGGGTGATCAAACGATACAAGGGGGGTACGTGATTGGTGTAATGGGTAACAACGCAGAGATCGAATCCTATCAGTTCTGTTGTGTTCATTTATTTTTTCGACGATATTAGTGTTTGAGCACTATATTTGCCTAACATAAAGGTTATTCTAGGGATGAATCGGTTATGCTGGTACAGTCATATCGAGCTTTTATCCCACTAGATAAACTGTTGCATAAGCATGGATGCCTTAAATAGCAGAAAGGTTGGCCGGTCAAGGAAAACTTGAAAGAAAGTGATTAGATAAGACCGTAAAAAGTGGAATTTGGAGAGAGTATACCCGCTGAGCCATGAGGACTAGTTCTGTGTATAACCTTCAACAATAGTTGGTGAAGCCCCAATTTGTAAACTTTGGAGTGTTGAGTCATCCCTTAATATGGCAGACACCACAATTGCACATGTAGTATAGTTATCATCATGGCATAAGATGAGGTCGCTGATCGTTGTTGCTAGATTTGTAATGTCCAAGATCAAAAGTGTTCAATTTTGATCTCCATCCCTTGCTGTCCACTCCAAAGGCCACAACCTCACTGCCTCCTGGCTAGCTTGTTTCCCCCCTTTCTCTAATGTTTGATCTCGGTATATATCCATCTATCAATCTTTATATTTTTATATATATATATATATATATATATATACAGGGTGGGCCAAAATAAGGGTCCTATCTTTAAATTTGAATAACTTGAATTTGAATAACTTCCACAAAATAAAAGTTAAACTCACCAAACTTTATGTGTGTGTAGACTGACCCTTCCGAGATTTTTTGAAATAAACAAAACAAATTTAAGCCGAAAAACACTTCTTAAAACTTACAAAAACTAAAGTATTGTTTTTTAAGCAAAAATAATGTTTTCTAAATGAGGGTACGTTCCTTAGGGCTAATACGGCTCATGCTTGCTTCCGAAGGGGTCCTTTACTTATTCTAAAAAAAAAAAAAAAAAAAATCAATAAATAAAAAAGTTATGAATTTTTTAAAATAGGACCCTTATTTTTGCACACCCTGTATATATATATATATATATATATATATATATATATATAAATATAATAATAAATATTTTTAATTATCTGCATACGTTTCATCCTAATGGAATCATCAGTGTGGAAGATAACTGTAAAGCCAGTCGCATGATTCGAACCCCCAGACATGATGCAACCACGTCTATGTATCGATCAAAGCATGTCTATATCTTACGGGTAATTATTAACTTGGTCTGTAACTTTATTCCTTTTTTACTTATCAAAAGTTAGTATGTGTATGCACTCTCTGCTTCCTAACTAAATTGCAATGTAAATCCTTTCTAACATCTTTTTTGCTCTTTAGTATAAAGAATTTTTATTTTTAAATGTATCCACACATCTCTTTAAGAGCCTCTGTTGTGTTTTAGTTGAAACCGCATTTTCATTGGTCTGTCGCGCTCGAGTTTGAAACCGCATTTTCATTGATCTGTCGCGCTCGAGTTTGAAACCGCATTTTCATTGGTCTGTCGCGCTCTAGTTTGAAACTGCATTTTCATTGGTCTGTCTCGCTCTAGTTTGAAACCGCATTTTCATTGGTCTGTCTCGCTCTAGTTTGAAACCGCATTTTCATTGGTCTGTCGCGCTCTAGTTTGAAACCGCATTTTCATTGGTCTGTCGCGCTCTAGTTTTGAAACCGCATTTTCATTGGTCTGTCGCGCTCTAGTTTGAAACCGCATTTTCATTGGTCTGTCGCGCTCTAGTTTGAAACCGCATTTTCATTGGTCTGTCGCGCTCTAGTTTGAAACCGCATTTTCATTGGTCTGTCGCGCTCTAGTTTGAAACCGCATTTTCATTGGTCTGTCGCGCTCTAGTTTGAAACCGCATTTTCATTGGTCTGTCGCGCTCTAGTTTGAAACCGCATTTTCATTGGTCTGTCGCGCTCTAGTTTGAAACCGCATTTTCATTGGTCTGTCTCGCTCTAGTTTGAAACCGCATTTTCATTGGTCTGTCGCGCTCCAGTTTGAAACCGCATTTTCATTGGTCTGTCGCGCTCCAGTTTGAAACCGCATTTTCATTGGTCTGTCTCGCTCCAGTTTGAAACCGCATTTTCATTGGTCTGTCGCGCTCTAGTTTGAAACCGCATTTTCATTGGTCTGTCTCGCTCTAGTTTGAAACCGCATTTTCATTGGTCTGTCTCGCTCTAGTTTGAAACCGCATTTTCATTGGTCTGTCTCGCTCTAGTTTGAAACCGCATTTTCATTGGTCTGTCTCGCTCTAGTTTGAAACCGCATTTTCATTGGTCTGTCGCGCTCTAGTTTGAAACCGCATTTTCATTGGTCTGTCTCGCTCTAGTTTGAAACCGCATTTTCATTGGTCTGTCTCGCTCTAGTTTGAAACCGCATTTTCATTGGTCTGTCTCGCTCTAGTTTGAAACCGCATTTTCATTGGTCTGTCGCGCTCTAGTTTGAAACCGCATTTTCATTGGTCTGTCTCGCTCTAGTTTGAAACCGCATTTTCATTGGTCTGTTGCGCTCTAGTTTGAAACCGCATTTTCATTGGTTTGTCGCGCTCTAGTTTGAAACCGCATTTTCATTGGTCTGTCGCGCCTTAGTTTGAAACCGCATTTTCATTTGTCTGTCGCGCTCTAGTTTGAAACCGCATTTTCATTGGTCTGTTGCGCTCTAGTTTGAAACCGCATTTTCATTGGTCTGTCGCGCTCTAGTTTGAAACCGCATTTTCATTGGTCTGTCGCGCTCTAGTTTGAAACCGCATTTTCATTGGTCTGTCGCGCTCTAGTTTGAAACCGCATTTTCATTGGTCTGTCGCGCTCTAGTTTGAAACCGCATTTTCATTGGTCTGTCGCGCTCTAGTTTGAAACCGCATTTTCATTGGTCTGTCGCGCTCTAGTTTGAACCGATCATGTGCGCTCTAGTTTGAAACCGCATTTTTCATTGGTCTGTCGCGCTCTAGTTTGAAACCGCATTTTCATTGGTCTGTCGCGCTCTAGTTTGAAACCGCATTTTCATTGGTCTGTTGCGCTCTAGTTTGAAACCGCATTTTCATTGGTCTGTTGCGCTCTAGTTTGAAACCGCATTTTCATTGGTCTGTCGCGCTCTAGTTTGAAACCGCATTTCATTGGTCTGTCGCGCTCTAGTTTGAAACCGCATTTTCATTGGTCTGTCGCGCTCTAGTTTGAAACCGCATTTTCATTGGTCTGTCGCGCTCTAGTTTGAAACCGCATTTTCATTGGTCTGTCGCGCTCTAGTTTGAAACCGCATTTTCATTGGTCTGTCGCGCCTTAGTTTGAAACCGCATTTTCATTGGTCTGTCGCGCTCTAGTTTGAAACCGCATTTTCATTGGTCTGTCGCGCTCTAGTTTGAAACCGCATTTTCATTGGTCTGTCGCGCTCTAGTTTGAAACCGCATTTTCATTGGTCTGTCGCGCTCTAGTTTGAAACCGCATTTTCATTGGTCTGTCGCGCTCTAGTTTGAAACCGCATTTTCATTGGTCTTTCGCTCTCTAGTTTGAAACCGCATTTTCATTGGTCTGTCGCGCTCTAGTTTGAAACCGCATTTTCATTGGTCTGTCGCGCTCTAGTTTGAAACCGCATTTTCATTGGTCTGTCGCGCTCTAGTTTGAAACCGCATTTTCATTGGTCTGTCGCGCTCTAGTTTGAAACCGCATTTTCATTGGTCTGTCGCGCTCTAGTTTGAAACCGCATTTTCATTGGTCTGTCGCGCTCTAGTTTGAAACCGCATTTTCATTGGTCTGTCGCGCTCTAGTTTGAAACCGCATTTTCATTGGTCTGTCGCGCTCTAGTTTGAAACCGCATTTTCATTGGTCTGTCGCGCTCTAGTTTGAAACCGCATTTTCATTGGTCTGTCGCGCTCTAGTTTGAAACCGCATTTTCATTGGTCTGTCGCGCCTTAGTTTGAAACCGCATTTTCATTGGTCTGTCGCGCTCTAGTTTGAAACCGCATTTTCATTGGTCTGTCGCGCTCTAGTTTGAAACCGCATTTTCATTGGTCTGTCGCGCCTTAGTTTGAAACCGCATTTTCATTGGTCTGTCGCTCTCTAGTTTGAAACCGCATTTTCATTGGTCTGTCGCGCTCTAGTTTGAAACCGCATTTTCATTGGTCTGTCGCGCTCTAGTTTGAAACCGCATTTTCATTGGTCTGTCGCGCTCTAGTTTGAAACTGCATTTTCATTGGTCTGTCGCTCTCTAGTTTGAAACCGCATTTTCATTGGTCTGTCGCGCTCTAGTTTGAAACCGCATTTTCATTGGTCTGTCGCGCTCTAGTTTGAAACCGCATTTTCATTGGTCTGTCGCGCCTTAGTTTGAAACCGCATTTTCATTGGTCTGTCGCGCTCTAGTTTGAAACCGCATTTTCATTGGTCTGTCGCGCCTTAGTTTGAAACCGCATTTTCATTGGTCTGTCGCGCCTTAGTTTGAAACCGCATTTTCATTGGTCTGTCGCGCTCTAGTTTGAAACCGCATTTTCATTGGTCTGTCGCGCTCTAGTTTGAAACCGCATTTTCATTGGTCTGTCGCGCTCTAGTTTGAAACCGCATTTTCATTGGTCTGTCGCGCTCTAGTTTGAAACCGCATTTTCATTGGTCTGTCGCGCTCTAGTTTGAAACCGCATTTTCATTGGTCTGTCGCGCTCTAGTTTGAAACCGCATTTTCATTGGTCTGTCGCGCTCTAGTTTGAAACCGCATTTTCATTGGTCTGTCGCGCTCTAGTTTGAAACCGCATTTTCATTGGTCTGTCGCGCTCTAGTTTGAAACCGCATTTTCATTGGTCTGTCGCGCTCTAGTTTGAAACCGCATTTTCATTGGTCTGTCGCGCTCTAGTTTTGAAACCGCATTTTCATTGGTCTTTCGCTCTCTAGTTTGAAACCGCATTTTCATTGGTCTGTCGCGCTCTAGTTTGAAACCGCATTTTCATTGGTCTGTCGCGCTCTAGTTTGAAACCGCATTTTCATTGGTCTGTCGCGCCTTAGTTTGAAACCGCATTTTCATTGGTCTGTCGCGCTCTAGTTTGAAACCGCATTTTCATTGGTCTGTCGCGCTCTAGTTTGAAACCGCATTTTCATTGGTCTGTCGCGCTCTAGTTTGAAACCGCATTTTCATTGGTCTGTCGCGCTCTAGTTTGAAACCGCATTTTCATTGGTCTGTCGCGCTCTAGTTTGAAACCGCATTTTCATTGGTCTGTCGCGCCTTAGTTTGAAACCGCATTTTCATTGGTCTGTCGCGCTCTAGTTTGAAACCGCATTTTCATTGGTCTGTCGCGCTCTAGTTTAAACCGCATTTTCATTGGTCTGTCGCGCCTTAGTTTGAAACCGCATTTTCATTGGTCTGTCGCTCTCTAGTTTGAAACCGCATTTTCATTGGTCTGTCGCGCTCTAGTTTGAAACCGCATTTTCATTGGTCTGTCGCGCTCTAGTTTGAAACCGCATTTTCATTGGTCTGTCGCGCTCTAGTTTGAAACCGCATTTTCATTGGTCTGTCGCGCTCTAGTTTGAAACCGCATTTTCATTGGTCTGTC
The DNA here is from genome assembly GCA_963556195.1 of Sepiola atlantica. NCBI lineage: Eukaryota > Metazoa > Mollusca > Cephalopoda > Sepiida > Sepiolidae > Sepiola > Sepiola atlantica. The sequence continues at coordinate 25,082,295 of OY744554.1, read as the reverse complement.
GCTCTCTAGTTTGAAACCGCATTTTCATTGGTCTGTCGCGCTCTAGTTTGAAACCGCATTTTCATTGGTCTGTCGCGCTCTAGTTTGAAACCGCATTTTCATTGGTCTGTCGCGCCTTAGTTTGAAACCGCATTTTCATTGGTCTGTCGCGCCTTAGTTTGAAACCGCATTTTCATTGGTCTGTCGCGCTCTAGTTTGAAACCGCATTTTCATTGGTCTGTCGCGCCTTAGTTTGAAACCGCATTTTCATTGGTCTGTCGCGCCTTAGTTTGAAACCGCATTTTCATTGGTCTGTCGCGCTCTAGTTTGAAACCGCATTTTCATTGGTCTGTCGCGCTCTAGTTTGAAACCGCATTTTCATTGGTCTGTCGCGCTCTAGTTTGAAACCGCATTTTCATTGGTCTGTCGCGCTCTAGTTTGAAACCGCATTTTCATTGGTCTGTCGCGCTCTAGTTTGAAACCGCATTTTCATTGGTCTGTCGCGCTCTAGTTTGAAACCGCATTTTCATTGGTCTGTCGCGCTCTAGTTTGAAACCGCATTTTCATTGGTCTGTCGCGCTCTAGTTTGAAACCGCATTTTCATTGGTCTGTCGCGCTCTAGTTTGAAACCGCATTTTCATTGGTCTGTCGCGCTCTAGTTTGAAACCGCATTTTCATTGGTCTGTCGCGCTCTAGTTTGAAACCGCATTTTCATTGGTCTGTCGCGCTCTAGTTTGAAACCGCATTTTCATTGGTCTGTCGCGCTCTAGTTTGAAACCGCATTTTCATTGGTCTGTCGCGCTCTAGTTTGAAACCGCATTTTCATTGGTCTGTCGCGCTCTAGTTTGAAACCGCATTTTCATTGGTCTGTCGCGCTCTAGTTTGAAACCGCATTTTCATTGGTCTGTCGCGCTCTAGTTTGAAACCGCATTTTCATTGGTCTGTTGCGCTCTAGTTTGAAACCGCATTTTCATTGGTCTGTCGCGCCTTAGTTTGAAACCGCATTTTCATTGGTCTGTCGCGCTCTAGTTTGAAACCGCATTTTCATTGGTCTGTTGCGCTCTAGTTTGAAACCGCATTTTCATTGGTCTGTCGCGCTCTAGTTTGAAACCGCATTTTCATTGGTCTGTCGCGCTCTAGTTTGAAACCGCATTTTCATTGGTCTGTCGCGCTCTAGTTTGAAACCGCATTTTCATTGGTCTGTCGCGCTCTAGTTTGAAACCGCATTTTCATTGGTCTGTCGCGCTCTAGTTTGAAACCGCATTTTCATTGGTCTGTCGCGCTCTAGTTTGAAACCGCATTTTCATTGGTCTGTCGCGCTCTAGTTTGAAACCGCATTTTCATTGGTCTGTCGCGCTCTAGTTTGAAACCGCATTTTCATTGGTCTGTCGCGCTCTAGTTTGAAACCGCATTTTCATTGGTCTGTCGCGCTCTAGTTTGAAACCGCATTTTCATTGGTCTGTCGCGCTCTAGTTTGAAACCGCATTTTCATTGGTCTGTCGCGCTCTAGTTTGAAACCGCATTTTCATTGGTCTCTCGCGCTCTAGTTTGAAACCGCATTTTCATTGGTCTCTCGCGCTTCAGTTGTAAACCTCATTTTCATAACTAAACATGGCTGCATCTTACAAATACCCGTTCTTGTTTTAATTTAATGTCTTTTGTCACTTTTTTTTAACATTATATCTTAGATACTCCGATACGAAATGCTGGTAAAAGATATCATATAAAACTTTCTGCCCACATCTGTTTTGCTGCCTGTTGGCCATACAAAAAAAACATCTGTTCAAGGAAGACTTTGTATAAACAAAACTTTGTTTGGTTTACTGAGCAGACAATATTTCCTCGATTCCCCCCTCTCCATATGATCACTGTTGCCAAAGAAGCCCTCACTCTCCATCATGTTTTCTTTTTTTCTTTTTTTCTTTACTCCCAAACTTTGTATATGTCTGCTATGATGATCTTTGATATTATTCTGCTTTCTTCATGCTTAACACCAATAATAAATATATAGAATTGATTGCGAGATATATATATTAGTCTAAGGAGTACTTTTCACCTATGACAATTCCAATTGTAACCTATGTCAATATGACCTACGTCAATTCCATGTATATAGAAGTAAAACCCATGACTAATCCATTGGCATGACAGATACGGCTTACGACACAAAAAGACCACACCGTGTAGATGCACAGCCACACGACCAAAACTTAATTATAAGATGAACATCCAAAGAAGCGCATGTGTCAGGCTTTACCTTTATTTTTAAGGAGGGGTTAGCTTATTGCTATCGTCTGAGGCACCCGTTCGAGACGGAATGCCAACCGGGCTGCTCAGGCATTTTTTGTAGGGTAAAGCACGCTAATCCTAGTGCTGTGATTTTTCAAACCTATAGCTGACCTTGTGTCGTACCTCCCCTGGAGAGAAGGTAAATAAAATAGACATGCAGGTATACGTAAAATGTATGAAAGCAGATAATGAGAGACAAAAACAGATATATATATATATACACGAGTGTACATCCTCCGTCAAGCATGACAGAAAAAAATTATGCTTTACCAGTGTTTGCGCTAATTCACATAAAATAAAGTCTCGATCAGTGAAATAAGAAAGAAATAAGAAAATTCAAACGTAAGTTTACAGAACGAAAAAATTAAATGTATCAATCGGTATAGAAAGATGGGGAAAAAATAAAATAGTGAAGGATTTGTTTTTGAATTTATTTCGGACAGTGGGGGGAGGTCTTTCTCTTTTCCCCCTAAACACTTGCAATGGTTTCATCTGGCAGTTCTTTTATTCGCTAACTTTTGTGTGACTGGATGGATATTTATATAGATACCAATAAATACATATTGGTATTCATTATAGAATTGCCTTTCCAAAAAGGCAGGAATCAGCCCATACACACCAAGACAGATATCAACAGGAGAACCGTTTCCCAAGAGTAGTGCAATGTATTCTGAGAGCAAAGTATTCTAGGAATATAAATAATTAATTATCCTACCTGTAGAATTATATTCGACAACTTTATTCAGCATTAAACCCATAGATGGTTGATATGACGTAAAACAAACCAAACAAGAAATCTTAGACTAAAGTTTTGTCCTTCTTTTTGGCTCTTCAGTAGGTCAGGATGTATCTTACTGAAGAGCCCAAAGGAGGTCGAAACTACTTGGTGTGTGGGTTGCGGTGTCTTTTTGTGGAAAAATAATTATCTCTAATATAAAAACTTAATCATCTAAGGTAATATCTAATCACTTGAGTTAATTAGCATCGTAAATAAGATACTCACCTGCGGCAATGATAACTTTTTTGATCTCTCATTTGAATATGGGGAAATTGGTTTATGCACTTTAGACCAGAACTGGTTGTGGCTAACAGCACCGACTAGAATCGTTGTCGTGTTTTGAGCTCTATGGGGTGTTACTACATTGCTTTCACCAATACTATACAAACCAGTCTAGAGAGTGAAAATGGGTAAATATAGTGAAATTCTGGTAAAATAGAAAGTATCTACTTCATCATGGCTGCCGCATCGGAAACTGGTGCCAATCAAAAGAAATCCCGTGTAATTTTTATGGGCAGATATATTTTTTTTTTTTTTTTTTTTTTGGCAAATAATTTGTTTTCAACAATTTATTTACTTATTAGCAAATAATAAAAACAAACCGAAAAAAAATGTTTTTTTTTTAAATTTGATATGCACAATATTATGTCTCTGCATATAAACATGGTTCTATCTTAAAAAAAAAAAGGGCCCACTCATCAATATGGTGGGTTTAATCTAGGGTTTTAAGCTTTCACAAAAAAAATTCAATTTGAAATGTTTAATGACTGAAATACTAAAGAAATGTTTGCTTTATCAAATTGTGCTTCTGTCTGTTTTGACATGGTTCAATTTTTTTATAAAAAGGTCAGGATGTATCTTTTTATAGCCTTCTTATATTGAAAGAAAAATCTTAGTCTCTATGAATCATATTATGTAGATACAATGTGTTAACTGTTGAAATAAATCTTATATGAACCATCAAAGTTTCGCTTCAATGTCAGTTTATTACGTTTTTTTTTCGAGAGGTAATGGGATTTTGCTCGATGTTTAAGCTGGTTTGTTCTATTGATGGCTTCCATCAAGATTAATTTTCATTTATCACAAGATAAAATTTCTTTTTTAAGGATTTTTCACTTGTTCAAAGCCTACACTTTTAGTTATACACCAAAATTTGACTTTTGGACGAATAACACACACGATGACAAATTTTCTAATTTCCAACAAACTTTAAACAGTCATAATTCAGTGTCTAATTCAGTGTGCTACCAAAATAAATTTGGTAACACAATTGTTTGTCTTGCAAAGCTTTGTGCCCACAATAAAAGTTTTTACGTATAATGAAAAACATTTTGATTTAAGGTACCTACTAATCATCATCTGTTTAACATCCATTTTACATGCTGGCATGTGTTGGACGGCTTTAAGAAATGAACTTCCAAAGTAACCTATCTCTGGGCAGGTTTTTATTTATCCCTCAAGTCCATTCTTATCACTTATGGTTTCCTCTGTGAATTAGATCTGCTACCTCAACTATTCTACATCTACTAACCCAAGTACTCTAATCCATTCTTTCAACATGGCCATACCATCAAAGTCTCCCGTTCTGCACACATCTCCCTGTACTGTCCAGATTTAATCTTCCTCTGAGGTCAGCAGATCTAAGCCTGTCTTTAAGACTCGCATTACACATCTATCGTATAATTCTCATATCATTTCTCTCCATGCAACACATGTCCTCAACTGGCCAAGAAGAATGTCTTAAAAGATGTTTATGGATTTTCAAATGAAATCAAAGAATATGTAGTGTTTAAAGGGTCACGCTACATCTAGTATGCTACGAAAACTGATAATCTTGCTTGTCACCGTGAACACTTTTCATCTGTACATGAATGTTTGAGGTGGTAGGAGGACATAAATAAATGGTGAATGGTAAAAGTGGGAGAAGGCAGAAAAGAGAAAGATTGAAATGCAGATAAAAAATGATGATTATCAAGAAATGTATATGTGTATATATATATATATAAATATAAAATAATAATAAATATTTGTTATTGTTTATTATCTATGTACGTATACGTTTTGTCCTTTTTTAATGGGGACTCATCAGCATAGAGATATGACTATTCACTACCGGTCATGCGATTCGAAACCCCGGATTACAAGTATCTTTCAACTCAAATCCGACGCCTTAACCACTCGGCCAATTTTAAATATCGAATAAACGGTGATAATTTTAACACTTTATCGGCGGGTTTAACGTCTAGAGCGTTCTACTTCTTTTAAGGGAAGGAACGATGCATTTTAAAGCTGTATGTGTAATATTAACACAGCATGAGCTGTGTTAATATTACACATACAGTGCTAAACTTTTTCGAGGAGCGACAAATAATAATAAATATTTGTTATTGTTATATATATATATATATATATATATATATGTTTGCAAAATCGATGGCATAACTTTGGATTATGTTCTATATGTGTAAGGGAGATTCTTTGTTTAGGGATTGCTTTTGTTCTAGCATTCTAATTTTTAGTCTAATTTTCTTTGTGGTCCTTTCTTCCTCTGCATGATCTTTGTTTTGTGCTATTCACCTGTATTTGATCTGTGGTATTCTGATACCCGAAATAAGAAAGACGCACATTTGCAGGATGCCGACTGAGTCCTCCATGTTGGCTATCAAAAGTGCCCGTGTTGATCATGATGCTTGGATATTCTGAGCCCCTATCACTTTTATATTTGTTTGGCATCATTTTTTTATTTTTATAATTTTCTTGGTGTATGTGATAACACTAGGCATTTTTTATCCTGTCACAGGGATAGTGTTCTCATATATGTAGAAACAACGGTGCACTATCACACACACACACAAACTGTACGTGTTAGATGCTTACAATAAAACATGTTGATCAGTATTTGCTTACATGGCCTATAACTCTGAAACTAAGCATTTTCGGATCTCTACACACGTACAGAAGATATAAACTTTTACCATTGATTTTCTGAACACCCTGTATGGTTTGTTAACAAGTTTATATTATTCTTATTTTGGTTGTAAAAAAAGAAATGTGAACGTTTCTTTTTTTACTTTTTTTCTTTTTTACTAATGATAACCATTTATCAAGACCAAAAGCCACTCGAGGATAAGGATTAATGAGATGAATAGATTTGTCAGTTGAATGATGAAGAATGTTATGAGAGGATTTTGAATGGACAAAATTTGATTAGTTATGAGGACAATTTATGACAAGTATTTGTTGGCGTTTTTGATTTGAAAACCACCATGTTGTACTCTGCATAGCAGCAGTTCAGTGCTAATGTGTTCCACAAATGGAAATGGAAAGAAATTGTTTATGAAAATTTCGTTTGATGTTAGGCACACAGGGAAAAAAAGGAAAGGAAAGGTCTTAACGTTTCTTATATTATTTCAGCCATTGTAACCACCGACCTTCTTCCGGTGCATCTTTTCTAACTTAGGAACCAAAATGGAATTTCTAACTGAACTCTTTATTTAATCCATAGGAGTAGATTGTTCTTTCTCTGTCAGCCACAACCGGGTACAAGTGTTAAGTTATTTTTAGTTATTATTGCCTGTAGTGAGGATTTAATTATCAACCTCCAAAAGACTGATTGTTAATCAATGCTTTTATCCATTGTGCCATGGGTCTGTGCGGAAAATTCTAGCATGAATTTTGTTTAAGTATGGATTTGTATTTCTTGGTTCAGTGTTGGATATTCACGAGTAAAATAACCTTGTTGATCACACCAGCTACTGCATCCATGTTAGGGTTATATGTGGGTGGAAGAATCGCATCTAGCAACTGCAGCTAAACAAAAAAGCTACCTGGATAAGCAAAAGGGTTGCATCTCGTTGCTGTGGCATGCACAAAGAGACCGCCTGCATAAAGCAAAAAGAAATGCATTTGTTTACTAAATAAACACTACGCAGCTGGAGGGAGGCATGGCTACAGGACGTTGCATAGGCAACATGCATGCTGGCACTTATTTCAGGTAACAGAATACAACAGACCAAATACAGGTAAATAAATATGATCAGCATAAATCAAAGACCACGCAGAGGAAGAAATGGACCACAAAGGGAATTAGACTGGTAAATGGAGTGCTATTACAAAAACAATCCCGCAAGAAACACCCTTATATATATATGTATATATATATATAATATAAGATGCACGATCCAAATACAGTTTGTTGATCACTTTAACTGCTCGTGTAAAATTAGCCGCCGACTCGCTATTTACAAAGTTAAATTCCTCCTTAATTATTAGCTGATTCCCTATGGCCGAGGGGTTAACGCTCTTGACTGCAAATCAGTGGCGATTTGTGATCGGAGTTCGCGCCCGCCGACCGTTGAGAATTAACTTCCTGCACTGAAGATTGCGTTAGCATGAAACATCGATGTCTGTATGTAATAAATAATTAATATTTATTTATTTATATATATAATTTCTTGATAATCGTTTCTCATCCCTCTTTTTCTCTTTTGTCATTAAAAATGAGTAGGTGTCCAAAAACTGTTTTGACCTTTGATTCGGCTGGAGAGTCCGATTATGTCTGCCGTCAACTCCCGTTTTCACACTCCTTCTACCCATTTTTCACAATTCTAACAATAAAGATATTACATTTATATTTTTATTTTTTACAAGTGGCCATCTTTCTTTTAAGCCCAGCAGCAACAAGAGTTGCTTCTAACTAATGTCTTCATCGCATACTAAACGTTTCTTATTTATTATTTGGATTATTGTTCACATCTAAATTTTATTCTAACAACATTTTGCTCGATGCACCTGAATAGTCAGGAGTTTACATCTGGTAAACTTGAGAATCTCTACAGAATTCCAAACCGAACCCCTTGGGAATAGATTGCTCTTGTTCCGCCAGCCATGAGTAAGTAATTTTTAATTGGATTCTTAGTATTGCCCGTAGTGAGGATTGAACCTTCAACCTCCAGAAGACTGTCATCACTTAGAAGTGATTATTACTTAGTACTTTATTGATGTGGGCAATTCTAGTATGAATTTTGGGAGCCTTAAACCTATTCTTCTTGTTTTAAATGTGTAGTCTTACTACTTTATATATATATATATATATATATATATATATATATATATATATATAATAAAATGGGAATCTAATCTAAGGTCATGTAGATGTGTAATGATACTAAATTACCTACTAGACACCATCCTCGATTGTCTTCGGTCTCTGTAAAAGGGTTTGTCAGGAAAACCTGACATGAGGATACTTCAACCTACAAGTAAACCCTGACCAAATATTCAAAATAACATAGTATTCGAAGTCCAAATAAGATCTCCTCGGTTTGGCTATGCACCAAGGGTGCACCTTCTCCTAGTGATCTTACTTCAAGTAACAGCACTTTGCTGGATACTCCACTAGACTAGATGAATTCTTGTCCTGGAATCCGGTAATACCAAGAGAAAGATATACTATAACATAATAAACTGGTCAATTAGGGAGAGGAAAATTAATGTTCATAACTAGGCGAATACCTATGTATAGATATAAAGTTTTAGCCCCAGGAAGGGGCCCCCTTGATTTCTGAGAACTTCGACTGAAGTAAAATGAAACAAATTTAGTAATTTTTACGAATTACTTGAGACTTCTATCCGGTCATGGCTGACAGAACGAAAGCAATCTAGCCCCTTGGATTAAATGAAGGTTTCGGTTCGAAATTCCATACAGATTCCAGAGTTTGAAAAGATGCACCTGAAGAAGGTCAGAGGTTACATCGGCCAAAACGTGAGAATAACATCCAAGATAATAAACAAGTCTGAATAATACAAATTATCAATCCTCCTCCTCCTCAACAATTCCGAAGCTCCTTATTTAACCTGACGATACATTGTGATCCATTCCCACTAACGTCTCATCTGCAACTGCGATATTTTTATCCCTAATATTTGTCGTCCTCTGACAAGATCCACTATCTGTACTCGCACATGAGGCCAGGTGACTTTGGGGTTAAACCCTGTCTATCAAATGAAATAAACTCGACAACATTTTACTTGTGACTCAACAGAATTTATCAAAGTGATGAAAAATGGCAAAAAAACAAAACCTGTCTTTATTTCTCAGAAAAATGTTTGTTTTTGAAGAATAGTTGTTTAAAATGTATATTCTACCATAGTAATTATATTTCAAACTAGATGAATACCAGTCCCAGGACGGGTAAAATTAACTCCCTCAACAGAACAGTTTTTCACCACTTTTATGTCCTCTTAGGAAGATTAAAATCAAGATATAATGCAACTACATCTAGAATCTTTATTCTAATTTTGATCAAAATCCATTATATGATTTTTATTCTAGAAAATACTAAAATTTAAGGCTTAAGCTAAAGGGGTATTAAGAAATTAAAATTCAGGGAATTTTGCTTAATTGGTGCCCCCATAAAATCCTATTAAATACTCCAAAGAAATTGAAATTTGGGGAATATTTATTAATTGATGTCTAATAGTTATTGTTAAAATTTCACAAACATCGGAGGTATCTGAATTTTCACGAAGGGCTTCCACCCCCTCTTTGCATAAAACTAAAACTAAATATAGCCCACATTACCCACCTTTACACCTAGAAGCTGTGTTCCAAAATTCATAATGATTGGCTAATTAGTTTACGATGAATCCTATACATAGAAATATATAAACGTACACACATACCTAACTTCATATACATACACCATCCAAATGTTTAAAAGTACCCATGTTACTCACCGTGTTGCCGAGAATATATATTCCAAAATTCATGATGATCGTTCATTAGTTTAGGAGTTTATTCTGTACAAAAAAATATCTCTCTACATATATAATTAGAGGAGTAACGATAACACCCTCCACCCCCCCCCCCCCCGAGTGGATATCTCTCTCTCGATGAGATATCTACTGGGGGGGGGGGGGCTGTGTTATCGTGACTCCTCTAATTCCAAATTAGATTTACAGGTCCCTTCTATCTTTTTTAATGGATTGCAGACTGGATTCACGTTCACTAAACCCTTGGGAAAAGTATAAATCCATATATCCTCCTTCCAGCTATGAGTTAAATAGTAGGGTAGACTAGACTCTCAAGTCTTGGTTGTGCAACTAATTTAGGAAAAGAAAAACAATCACTTTCACTAATACCTTTGGGAAAGGTATGAATCCATACATATTCAGCTATGAATTAAATACTAGGGTAGACTGGACTCAAGTTTTGGTTGTGCTCGTCTAGGACAAGGAAAAACTCAATTATATCATACTATGCTTTAATGCTACTTTGGTATAATGGAAAGAGTGTTCTCTAATGAGCCGGGAGACCAAGGTTCAATTCTAGGTCGAGTCATACAAAAGACTTAAAAAAATAGTACTTGATGCTCCCTGGCTAAACACACCAGCATTATAAGGTGATGATCAAGGGTAAGTGGGGTAATCCTGGAAAAGGGGTGCCCCCCCCCCCCCAACACGTCGGTGTAGTAGCTAATGAAAAGGGATCGTTCGGGTCGCCCTTGACTACAGTCGACTACTTTATTTTTTGTTTACTTTTATGATTTAATAACAATTTTGGAACAAAAAACATTTGCGCGTTTTTCTGGCGGAACTGGAAGTAAGCACGTGTAATGAAGGCTGCTTACTCTGTTGCACCCTTTTATCAGAAAGTCGAAAAGAAAACACTACCTACTAGACACCATCCTCGAGTGGCTTTGGTCTCTCTGTGCAAAGGTTTGTCAAGACAACCTGACATGAGAATACAAGTAAACCGTGACCAAGTATTCAAAATAACATAGTATTCGAGGCCCAAATAAGACACCCCAACATGTGTATACACCTTCTAGTGATGTTATCTCAAGTAACAGTACTTAGCTGGATACTCCACCAGACCAGATGAATTCTTTTCCTGGAATCCGGTAAGACCAAGAGACTACAAGAACGATATACTATAACATAGTTAACTGGGAAGAGGACAAATAATGTTCTTCGTTTCTTTACTCACTCAACGTTTGAAAGGTAGAGAAGAATTTTGATTGAACACTCGGATATCTATGTATCTCATATAGGAATCAAGTGTTAGCACCAGAAAGCCTCCGCCTTGATTTCTGAGAATTTACTGAAGTAAAATGAAAACCAGAGAAAAACTAAGAAAATGGCACATGGACGATCAGAGATTTCAAATCGTTAGATTTAAAATATAAACCGCAGAGGAAATATCGAAAAAAAAAAAAAGATTTCAAAGAAACAAATAAAGCGAAAGGCATTTCAAAGAAACAAATAATAAAGCGAAAGGCATTTCAAAGAAACAAATAAAGCGAAAGGCATTTCTAAAAAACAAATAATAACACAAAAGGCATTTCTAAAAAACAAATAACGCAAAAGGCATTTCTAAAAAACAAATAAAGCGAAAGGCGTTTCAAAGAAACGGATGATAGAGCGAAAGGCGTTTCAAAGAAACGGATGATAGAGCGAAAGGCGTTTCAAAGAAACGGATGATAGAGCGAAAGGCGTTTCAAAGAAACGGATGATAGAGCGAAAGGCGTTTCAAAGAAACGGATGATAGAGCGAAAGGCGTTTCAAAGAAACGGATGATAGAGCGAAAGGCGTTTCAAAGAAACGGATGATAGAGCGAAAGGCGTTTCAAAGAAACGGATGATAGAGCGAAAGGCGTTTCAAAGAAACGGATGATAGAGCGAAAGGCGTTTCAAAGAAACGGATGATAGAGCGAAAGGCGTTTCAAAGAAACGGATGATAGAGCGAAAGGCGTTTCAAAGAAACGGATGATAGAGCGAAAGGCGTTTCAAAGAAACAAATGATAAAAAAATTTGTATGCAGTGTACTGAGTTACAAATACACTTGAGAAAAGTATGAACCCCCATATCTCCTCTTCAGCTATGAATCATATAGTAAGATATACTGAACTCCAGTATTCGTTGTGCAAATAGTCTAGATAAAGGAAAACTCCGAAATAACGCCAATCCTGGAATTGTTTCCAGTCATCCTAGGCTGCTCAAGGAGAAATGTCCGTTTAAGAGATGTGTGATTAAGGATGACATAACCGTTGCTTCACTATAGACTTTCCATGCAGCCTCCCTTACATGGGGTACCATCCCTCTTCCTTTCCCTCCCTCTCTCCTATACTATTCTTTCTTTTAATTATTTCCAACATTTGCCTCTTTCCACTATTTCAATCGCCATTTCTTTATTTCATTCACCTTTTTGTGACATCATCCAGTATGCACGGATACAAGCAAGATACTCGGTTTTAGGCGTATATAGATTTTGGCCATCCATAACTATAAGTTTGATTTTCATAAATAAACACTTATTGGGATGATTAAAATTATTTGCTTGATGTGAAATCATCATCATCATCATCATCACATTCGGTTTAACGTTCGTTTTACATGCTGGCATGCATTGGATGGTTTTAAGAAATTGATTTGCAAAATCACCTATTTCTGCCCAGGTTTTTATTTATCTCTCTTGATTTCATTTTGATCACCCCCCCTCCCCATGTTTTCCTTGGCCTTCCTCTGTGAACTGAACCTGCTGCCTTAACTGTTCTACATCTACTAACCCAAAAACGCTCATCCATGCTTTCAACATGGCCATACCATCAAAGTCTCTCTTCTGCACACATCTCCTTATACTGTCCAGATTTAATCTTCCTCTGAGGTCATCAGATCTGAGCCTGTTTTTAAAACTCATTACACATCCATCGTATCAGTCTCATCATTTCTCTCCATGCAACGCATTTCCTCAACCCACTCTGAGATGTAAAAATAAATGCTTGTCGAGCCACTTTTCTCTCCACCTGCAAATATAGAACTTTTCTTGTTTGTCTGGTTTCCTTTCTTGAAAAAATCAGCCAATGCTTCACTTTTCATTTTAAGCAAGGAACCTTGAGTTTCTTTGCAGAACCTGATGTATAATTCAAAGGTAGGAAATCTTATCAGGTGGCTTTTTTCAACTGAAGGAACTTGTAAAACCTTATCAGCCAGCTGGATTATCTTGCTGGCAGCAACTTTTATGCGTGCTAATAAATATAATGTGAAGTAAAATTACTCAGCTGTTTAGTAAGCGAGCATATTGTTTCACTTTTCTCCTCAGATTGTCGATAAGGTAAAAAAAGAAAAGAAAATCCTCCTCTCCCTATTCTCTTTACGGTTATGCGTATCTACGTGCTTAAATATGAGAACAGATATTTTTAAGATGCGTCCGTTCAATCTGCAATTAACAATGAAAATCTATTCTACTAAATGTCAATCAACGTTTGTTTCCGTAAGGCTTTTTTTTCTATGTACTTCAACTAGTTTTAACTACTTTAACGACGTTGCTCGGGATTGAATGAGGATCACTATATACTTCTTCACTATGCTAATAACTTTCTTTGTTTTTACTGAACCCCTCAGTCAAAGTTTTAAAGAGGTTCTGTCCCAATGGATGACTTAGAGTTGATGGCACGTAGATATTTGGCACATGGAGGGTAACGTAAAGGTTTGTGACTACTTTCATTGTCTTCTTTAGAGAATTATATACATATTATACTTTCATAAAAATGGATATATTTGAAGTTTGAAGGGGGTTATGCCCTCATAGCACCTTAGGGGTGCATTTAGAGATTCGGCAACACTTCCATTGGCCCTGGTAAATTTTACATAAGAATACATTTATAGATTTTATGTGGATTCTCGGGTATCTTTTACAATACTCAGCAGAGTAAAAACGCTCAAAAAACAAATATACAACAAATAAAAGTAACTTTAGGCGATAAAAGTTATTTTCTAACTTACCTGTGACATTTGTTTATATTTTTAAACCGTTCCAACTGCTATTTATTAGAAATCAATAGTTTTGTCACATGAACACTTGAGAAAAATAAATGGCGATTGGGGGGGGGGGGGGGGAGGTTCATAAGGACATAAGGCCGATATCACCATTTTGTTTTACTGAAAATCCATGTAAAAAAGAAACAAGAATTTTTTTTTACATCCAATAAAAACCCATTTATACTACATAAAAATACAAACAAATGTCATAGGTAAGTAGTAAAATATCTATTCTCGACTTGTTGCATATTTATTTTTTTTACCACGTTCTCGTCCGTTTTTTGGACCCCGTTCACGACTCTGCTGAGTATTGTAAAAGATACCCGGATTCTCTAATCTTTCTTTCTATAGGGAACAGCCAAACATCACATACACACAGACATTGAGTTATATATATATATATATATATATATATGAGAGAGAGAGAGAGTGATAACGCAAAATACATAAGATATACCTTAGTCAGGCATGTGAGTTGCCCAGTGAAATTCTGCTAAAAATAGCAGAATTCCACTTTTTTTTTTAATCCAGAAAATCCATTTTAATTGCTAAAGCCTCTCGTAGACAAAAGTTGACTTTTGTTTCATCAAAGAATGTCCCCCCCCTCCCCCCCAGTTGTTAAGGAAAAAGTTGTTTCTTGTGTGATGCCCTCTCTTGACACACATAACACACACAGTGGACCATGGTCTCAAGGTTGGAAGTTCATCTCAATTTCAGCTGTTTTTTGCCATTAGCTACTCGCATCTCTGCTTAGTTCTGGGATTGAGTTATGTTTGAAAAGAATTCTGTTTTAATTGTTCTAATTAGCCATAATTTATAATTAACTGAACAAGTCCCCCATCTCTGTTAGCTATCTGGATTTCTCTTTCCCTCTTTCACTATGTTGATTCAACCATTCACTAATATTTCTTAATGTCTCTGTGAACATTTAGGAAAAGAGTGACTATTCTTTTTAAGCATGGCCATCTAATTTACATACATGTGTCTGTAGACACCAGACGCTTATGTAAATTAGATGGCAAAAAGTCTTTACTTCTATATAATAACAATGATATTAAATAGTAAGGAGACTTTTTATTTTTAGTTATGCAACGTCTTTAAAATGTGTCAGTTTATGAATTTTTAAATGAAATCAAAGTAGTGGTTGTGACTCAACGGGTCACGGTTACGTCTAGTGTGTGTGTGTATATATACATGTGTGTGTGTCCTGTTGCAGCGATGTCTTCTATGGTTTGGGCATGCAGCTCGTCGAGAGAGCTAATTCACAATGTAATCCTCCCTACCTCTCTATCGATGACCAGCTAAGTCCACAACCATTAAGGAAAACTTAGCTGAACTCATAGCTCTACAGGTGGTCACCCTTCAAAAGTGGAATCACGATTAGCTAGCCATCTTGTGCGACCTTTGATCGGGACTGCCGTAATTCTGGATTTGGTGCAGGCCAGGGAAGAAGCTGGCTCAACCCTAACAACAGCCCCCTGAAATCTCCTCCCCCCCCCCCAACACTTTTAACTACTCAAGTTCTTTATAACCTCAGCTGTCCTGCCTATGACACAATGCATTCTGGTGATGTGGTCTTTTAGTATTTGGGGAGTGAGGTGGAGTCACCCTTTAGTTTCTGTTACTCCCAGGTCCATTCTTATCCGGAGTTGTCATTCCTCACATGGGTTCCATTTATGGGTTAAATAAAAGCTGTCATTTACAGACCACTTAATTACAAAATATATGCCGACAAACCATTTATTTACGACGCCTGAATAAATATTTGATAATATTAAGAACTTGAAGCATATTTTTTTTACCACACTAGTTTATACCAGCTCTTTTTAGTGGTGTTATTAAATAGCTGGCTTGTACCACTTTAGAGCTAATACGAAGAAAAATATTTAGTATTTGCATGAGAAAGTGAATAAATACAATGATTGTATTTTACCATTTTTGAGATAAGGATTGATAATTTTTATTATGTGAACTACTGTTTTCATCTTGGATGTTATTCTCACAACATTTCGGCCGATGTAACCTTCGACCTTCTTCAGGTGCAGCTTGCCAAACTCTGGGATCTTTTTTGTTGAATGCGGGAAATCTGTATCCCTATGGATTAAATAAAGGGTTCTGTTCGAAATTCCGTCCAGATTCTCGAGTTTGACGAGCTGCACCTGAAGAAGGTCGGCAGTTACATCAGCCAAGATGTTGTGAGAATAACATTCAAATAATACAAAGTACGATGAATGGATTTACATATTGTTTTTATTGGCAAAAAACATTAGAAATTATGTTTTTAAGCAAAAAATAATTCACTTTTTTAATGCGAATTTGCCTACTTTTTCGCAGATTATGAAAAGAAAAGGTCACTTAGTTTAAAAAATATTTATGTAATGATTTTTATGCTATTTTAATTTCTTTAAATTCATAAAACATTTATCCAGTTAAAAAAAAAAAATCTTTTCGACTTACATGAGAGTTGAGATCTGGTACTGACATTGTAAAAACTATTACCTCAGTAATGTGTACTCTTCCTATTCCTTTTTTGTCAATCATCACATTTCTATTTGCATACAGACTCCCAAAGCACCATAACTTTTTAATAGTATAGAGATCGATTCGGCATTAAATGGCGGATATACCGTAAAACAAAACAACTTATTTTTTTATTCTAATAGAAAAATATGGCTGGCATGTCTTTACTTTGTGACCATTTAAACATTTTCACTATTTCATAGATTTGGCCCACTCCACTTAACAAATTGCCCTTTTTCTAAAACTATTGATTGAAGAGAAAATTCCATGAGAAATGGCTTCTTTGACCTTTCACTATTGACCTTAGGTCATAATTTAAACCTCATGCCAAGTTTTAAAATTGCCGTCCTTGTTAAAAGACGGATTCATCGTTTTCTTTTTATTTAACTCTTTTGCTGTCGCAAGTGGATACACCCTCAGTAACTTTAGAGTCTCATGTCGATCAGCGATGTAACTTTGGAGTGAGCGCAAATTCATTTCTCTTATTGGATCTTTTAAGAATGTTGTTGCAACAGTGTTCATCCTGGTTGGGTTGAGCCGGCTTCTTTTAAGCATGTTGTTGCAACAGTGTTCATCCTGGTTGGGTTGAGCCGGCTTCTTTTAAGAATGTTGTTGCAACAGTGTTCATCCTTGTTGGGTTGAGCCGGCTTCTTTTAAGAATGTTGTTGCAACAGTGTTCATCCTGGTTGGGTTGAGCCGGCTTCTTTTAAGAATGTTGTTGCAACAGTGTTCATCCTGGTTGGGTTGAGCCGGCTTCTTTTTAAAATGTTGTTGCAACAATGTTCATCCTGGTTAGGTTGAGCCGGCTTCTTTTAAAAATGTTGTTGCAACAGTAGTGTTCATCCTGGTTGGGTTGAGCCGGCTTCTTCCCTGACCTGCACTACATCTCGAAGCATGGCGGCCCATGCACGGCGCCCCTGAGCAAGGTCATACGAGATGGCTAGTCGAAATCCGATCACTAATGGACCTGAGAGTTTTTTTTAAATTAAGCTCTTCAGATTTTTTTCATTAAAAACAAACAAAAATAATGTTGAATTCACAAAACCTTGAAAAACAAACCTGTTAAAA
The DNA here is from genome assembly GCA_963556195.1 of Sepiola atlantica. NCBI lineage: Eukaryota > Metazoa > Mollusca > Cephalopoda > Sepiida > Sepiolidae > Sepiola > Sepiola atlantica. The sequence goes on along the minus strand of OY744554.1, from coordinate 25,064,841 downwards.
TTAACAAATATATGGTACTAGCTATAGTTACTCGGTGTTGCCCGGGATTCATTAATGTCATTTCAATTCTGAAATTTTGTTTCCGGTCTAGAGTGTCCTTTTGGGGATTAGTATTCTCGCTGTTAAAAATACCGACCTTGTGTTTAATTTTGCCCAAGTAAATATAAAAAATTATAAAGTATTGCAGAAATTAAAAAAAAAAATTTCTTTGTTTTGTTTTGATAATCGACATCGTTACCAGAGTATCGGAGTCTAACTCATAAGAATGCTAGGAGTCAGAGTTTGACTTTTTTAATCTCCAAAGAATCAACAGGCAGTCTGAATATTGGAATAAGGGGTCACTTCTATTTTTTGTGATTCCTAGGAGTCGGACCTTATACCTTCCGACTCCAACCCTGGAATGTCTATAAAAGACTAACAAAACAAAAAACGTATTCTATAAGCATATGAACTGCATTGTATCAAAGAATAAAACTTCTTTGAAGAAATAGAAGACGTATTAAAAATAATTTGTGTCTGGATGGGTGGTTGGCATCTAAGCATATTTAATAAAGAAAAGAAAATGAAACTTGTTTTTCTAAATCTCAAGAAATCTTTGAAAGGAGCAACGGCCGATTCTGCAGACGTTTTTACAGATTTTCACCATCTTTTGATATGAACCTTCATTAATTCTTCCTTTTTAGATTTCCATCTTTGCTGCGTTATCATAATATTTTAACAGGTGCTCTTTAATTAGTTTCCGGCGAAAAGTTTAATGCGTTATAACAATAATAAATAAATGTGGCTTATCTTGATTTTTTTTATATTCAAAAAGTTTTGAGTCATTTATAGAGGAGAAAAAGGAAGAAAAAAAACTATGTATTCAACGTTGTTAATATAATGCAAGCAAAAAATAAAAACAATTTATATTGGCCATCCACAGAAATTGCGCAAAGGCTGGCAAAATAACCTTCATGAAGGCACACAGAGCTGATCATGTCAATCATCTGAAGTCTCGTGCCAAATCAGGGTCACTATCTACCTGTTGCATAGCTACTCCTGCTTGGACCGCGGCAGTACGCGTTTCATATACTCATCGTGTAGAGGGTCGCCATCTTCTTTCCTTCCTGCCGAACCACACCGTCCGTTGTCTGCAACAAAAGCCATGACGCACTCCGAAGACAAACTCCTCCTTTAGATTTAATTCATTTTATTACAAGAGTTGTTATTTCAACTGGGAATCATTCACCGCGTCGAGAGAGAGGGAGAGAGGGAAGGATCTCTCGCGCTTGTATTCCTTATTTTTACATCGTGAATCGCACGTCCTGCTCGGTTCGCCTTCCGAATCAGACTGACGAAAACTCGCTTCTCACGAGAACGAGTGATGCCACGGATCCTCTGTTTCCCACGCAAGGCCTGCGACGTCACAGAGCCTCTCACAGGTGCAGACTGACCCCTGATCTGGGGTCTCATCAGATGGTAACCATGTCACGTCTATTAGCTCTGACTGTGAGAACAGGCCCTAATCTGCACTCCTGCACCCGCGTTAATTTGCGCAAGTCAAACCAACGATTCCCAACAGATACGTCCATTCCCATAGGGCCATTATCCAACATACCCTGCCTCCAAGGCCAAACATTCTGTCATGTGTAATGTATGGGAAGATCTGTAAATCAGTACCAGGTCGTAAAAGGTAGATGGCAGTAAACAAAAATCAAATTCCACAAAGCAATCCGATCAATCCAGTTGAAGATACTTCTTTCATATTCCACGTATCTTTTCAGCCCTGCAGGTCAGGGGCTGGTCTTCAAAGTCATCTACGAAGTCATGCAAGGAAAGAGATGGTAATCATCTGTAAAGATGGACAATCAAGATGTATGCATATGTGTGTGTATGTGTGTAATATATATATATATATATATATTAGTACTTCAATAATCTGTTTTAATAGACCATTACCAGGGTTTCACATTCTTAGCAATCATCAGACAGCCGAGAACACGGACTCAATTGTATGTTTTTTTTTCACTTCTGGTTTCTTATGGAGAAAGAAATATACTGGCAATACTTAACCAGACCTGGAAAACAAGCAAATATGGTCTACCAAAATTACTATTAAATAATGCTTATGTCTATCAATATTTCTTTCACTCAAGGTGACCCTTATACAAGGCCTGGTAGACATGTGACCAAAATTACTACTAAATAATAATTACTAAGAAAAGTTTAAGTAAGGAATTTGTTAGTGATGTTTGATAATTAATTAATAATATATATTATAAGAAATAGTTAGATTATTGATTTATTTCATTAAAATCAAATGTACAAAAAATGAATAAAATTAAGCTCTTTATCATAAATGAACAAAAAATCACTTCATTCACCACAAATTAGAGATTTTTTAGATATTCCAAAAGTAAGGAGTAAATTTTCTATCCTAATTAATTACAGAAAATATAATAGTATAATGCAGTCTGTTTTACAGAAGCTGAAGAAAAGTCAAATTATTTGGCGTGAAACTCTGTTTGAAAATAATTTTTTTTTTTTTAAGGGGTGTGTAGGCAACTTTGAATTATATAAGACAAAAATATAAATAATTACTTAATTTAAACATCGCTCGCATTTTAATCCACCCGAATCCAATATGTTTTCATATCTCCTGATGAAAGTGTTTTCATCCAAAATTACTTTTCGTCAGCGTGAAAAACTTAAAAAGAGTATTGCTTAAAAATAAATCCGCTGACTACCGAATTGGTATTCTGTAATTTAGAACAAACACAGCGATTGGTCGAACATGTTGATTATCCAATCAAATCAGTAAAAATGTATGTTACTAAATTTATTGCCAGTTCTTCATGACTTCATGAGTGGTAGTTTTAGTAGATAATTATTTAAGGAGGATAATTTCTACCTTTTATATCAACTATGACTAAGCAAAATCAAAATTTTTATCTGGATAAAGTATAAAATCGATTGGAAATATAATTATTTCTTTATTTTATATCAGAACAGAATTAAATATTTATCTTGTATGCACCAGGCTATAATGTAAAAAAAAGGAGACTGACTTTACTTTATATATTAGAGGATACATTTGTTTTACAGAAGCTGGAGAAAATACTATCATAATGATACAATAATACTTGACTAGTACACGGGTGCAGGATTACCCCTCTTGGTGTGATGGACCCGTAGACCTTGTCAGGTCATCCATCTAGGAGAATGAAAACTGTGCTACTGAATACTTGCGTCTTGGCAGCAAACCGTTAAGTGAGGGAGGCCTCCTTAGTTCTGATCGACAACCTTCCTAGAATTGGAGTCTCAAACAAAATATCTAGATTGCAATACCTAAAATTGCTTAAGGAATGGATGGGCTCTGCCTATCGCCCGGCCTTTGCACTCCTTCTTTGTCTATTAGCCAGCTGCAGAGATACCTCAAAGACACCCAGTGTTTGGCCTTGTTTTCTGACCTGGTCAATGAATGCCATCTCTCTTTATCTGGGCAACTTAGGGAAAGTTTTGTCACTATTCTGGGTAGCTCTTGTTCCGACAGGTTATGGGTACAGGTTAGACAGCTTGTCTGGCTGCTGTTTCTGACTGGTAGTGTAGGAGCCTAAACTGATAGGTAGAGCTAAGAACGACTGCTCCATCAACAGTTGTATATCGTGGGTAACTGTATGTTTGGTGGGCTAACTCGAGGCCACAACCCCTATGGACCAAGTCTTGACTAATGGTCTAGTTGTGTGAGCTGACTGACACCAAACAAGCACTCACTTTGTCCTCCCCACTCTATCTAAAACCAAAATGAGAATACAAAGAAAAAGAAACCAACCTAAACCAGACACCCACCAAAAAACATCTTTGCCTCCACCCTTAAGGCTAGTATTCACAAATATCAACATCAATAACGTAGAAACTTTTCTCCTGGTAAACTCCCTGGATATTCTAGCACTAAGTGAAACAAACCTACAATCCTCAATCTCTTCTCACCATTTTGACATGACTGAATATCTCCCACTCTACCGTAAAGACAAATATATGCCCGGGCTAGGAGTTTATGTTCGGAACACCCGCCGCTTGACTAGAGAACATAGGCTAGAATCAGATGACCAGGCCTACATGTGCTTTAGATTAACCTTATAGCACAGCGTTGGTTAGTTATATTTCTTATACCGTTCTCCTTTGACCCAGGACTGTACCCTGCTTAACTATGTCCCTGAAAGCACAGATACAGCATTCGAGTGCCCAAATACATGTATTTGGGGATTTTAATGCACATCACCGTGACTGGCTTACATTCTCCAGCTATACAGATGCAGCTGGTATCTCCACATATAGCTTCTCTATAGCGCACTCCCTCTCACAGACTGTCACTTTCCCGACCCGCCTCCCTGATTGTGTGGACCAGCAAGCCTCACTTCTCGACCTGTTCTTGACCTTACTCCCCGTGGTTTCTTTTTCTTTGCAGTCCTAAATTGATTGAATTTACAAATTCAAAAATATCAACCAAAAACAAGGATTGTAGAAAGTGATTATCTGAAAACTTTACATGGATATCTTTTTTTAGCCTTTTACAAAAATTGTATTTCATCGCGTAGTACAAATACTCTTTTCAAAACTTTTCCCTTCGAGAACCATCTAACGTGTGAGTGTAGCAAGACTTCCGAAATCACTCATTTCATTTGCATAGCTCAGAAAATAAATGCAAGTTGAGTGCACTTGCTTTGATCACAACAGCTAAAACATAGTTGAACTCTTTAAGTGCTATTTTCATTATCAAAGCTCATCGATGAATAGTGCAGTGTGTCCATATAAGTGTTTGAAACCCTGAACGGCATCCTAACATTTATGGCGCTCCATCTGTACATACATCAACTGCATCTTCCCATTTGACACCCTTTTCTATGAAAAAAATTTCTACTTTGTTGTATATCTCTGCTCCAGTTGTTTTTGTACTGAGTTTCACAAAACAAAAATTCATCTTCCAAGTGATTATCATTTATGTATCTGGCCTATATGCAAAGTTGAGCCAAATTAGCCATGTCTGCAGTTTCAACATGTTAGATTGCATGAAAATTGAAAGTAGAATTCTGAATTTTTATATCACTTGGGACAATGTCATCAGACATTTCCAAAATATGGCTTCTAACAGTATTGTTTGGCAAAGACAGTTGCTTTAGTTTTTGACAGTCTGAAGGTTCAAACAAATTCGGTATAATATCTAGGCAGCAAAGAAGTATTAGTTGTTCTCCAATTGTATGAAGTTTTTTGGCAGACCTCATATGAAGCTGTCAGTCCTGTGGTGACTTCTTGTGAAAACCTTCTTGTGAACTTGTGAAAATCTTTGAACTTGTTTGACTTTTTGTTTAGAGAAATCAACATCTTTGGTTAAAAAAAAAGCGCGGAATGTTTTGTTTCCAGGTGTCTTTTTAGCTTGCGAGGTTTTAGAGAGATTGATGTCAATACCTCCAAGTATATCACACACTGGTTTCTCTTCTTCCCTAGTTTTTATAACAGTGAAAACCTAGCTTTTCATTTTTTTTTTTAACCATCGTAAATCTGAAAGAATGAAAATAGAATTTAAAATTTAAGCAAGGAATATCACACTCGTATTTAAAATACTATTTAATAAAAAGGAGTGAGGTTCAATGAATAAAAGAAACATCTACGTTGTAACTTGTTCCCATTCAACTGCGCAGTAAAATTCTGAAACTTGAGCAGAAGTTAACAAATACTGTGCAATAACTTTTCATAAAGAAATGAGATGTATACAAAATATTCATTGATAAAATCTGTAAACGTTTCTTTTATCGCTCGCTCTCCTTTGGAATAATATGCTCTGTAAACTTTTCACGAAATATTAATCTAAAGGAGAACGATACACGAGCACACCCACAAACCGTCACAAGTACATGCAGAGACTGTTGGTGTATGTTGCATCTACCCAACTACATATGTATTTGGCTTTACAAATTTGAAGCGGCGGTAACCTCTCGCTGTCCCTTAAACCCTTTCGTGGTCCCCTGAGGGACAGTGGTTCCCGGTTTGAGAACATCTGTTCTAGATTGAGGTAATATTTATGTTTGTCCCAATCCAGAGTACCCCTTTTTGGGAGCTGGATTATCCCCACATTAAAAAAACGACTTTGTGTCTAACTCTGCCCTCATCAGGAGTCAAGTAAATATGGAATTTTGGCTGACTGAAAAATCTTACGCCCAGTCAAAAGTTTGCCAGGCCTTGTATAAGGATCACACTATTAAAACTGTGTGCACGGGATGACATCACAAAAACGATATATAAATAAAGGAAGAATGATAATAAAAATGTGGTGGACATAAATTAAGAAAGTAGGAGGAATGACTTATCAAGAAAAATATATATTTACTTGAAAATGGATGACATCACAAAAGGCAAAGGAAGTACATAAAGAGTGAATAATAAGAGAAGTAGTGGGAGGAGGGGAATAGCATAAATAATTAAAGAAGAAAAAGTAAGATGTGACACAAGGTCAGGAAAGTAGGATTTGAAAAGCCAGCGCCCGAGAAGGTGAGCACTCTGGCCTACAAAAAATGCCTGGGCAGCCCCATCGGCATTCCTCGTTAGGGGCCCCTTAGGCAGTAAGCGATAAACTTACTCCACCCCAAAGAGGGGAGGCAAAGCCTGGGAGGGTGGACCTCCTAGAACTGCACAGGACAAACCCACAAACCGGCGGAATCAAGACCCGAAAGCCAAGACGACACCGGTCTATAGGGTGCAGTATCCATATATAGAATTATCAATTTTTTTAAATTGACAAAAGCTACCATTTATTCTTTATGACATCATCCATTTTCAAGTAAATACTTTCTTATACTTGCTCAGGACCGCCATGCAGGGACTGCCATGGTTAGGGATGTGGTGCAGGCGAGACAAGAAGCCGGCTCAACCCGACAGCAACAACATCAAAGTTATTTTCACTGAATTCCCTAGATTTGTGTTGTGACACAAATCTGGTTATTTTTATAGAGTCTTCGCACGTAACTAGCTCATCTTTGACATACAAAGTAAAAAAAAAAACGCTTCTGAAGAAGTACCGACTTGTCCAAAGTGGTGTAATTTTCAACTCGAATCAAATGAAAACTTTCATGCCCGTTGCTTTATTTTATTATTTGTTTTCTCATCCACATAAAAAGCGGTTTTCTTTTATGCCTTTTTATTGTTATTTCATTGTGATAAAAAGATTTATTGTATAAAAAGAATTTGTTTGGCTTGTATAATTGTGATGCATATATTATCCGTTTGTGTAATTGTGATATCATCCGTGAGCAGTGTTGTATCGTGATATGTATCCTATTGTGACGTGACTATAGTTACGTGCCACAGACTATCAGTAGGTATCACGAACCAGCCGAGGTTAGAGTGTGAAAACGGGTAAATATAGTGAAATTCTCTTAAATTTCAACTTACAATATCGTTTATTTTGGGAGATATTTTGATAACATTTAGATGTAAACAGTAAGCCAACCACTTTCCAAAGGAGGAGGTAATACCTTGGAGAGGGCATCTTCTAGAATCTAGCCTAACCATACATAGTTCTGACAATGAAGTGTTTGCTCTGATGGATCAAGTCAAACCCTAGGTGTTAGAATGATGCTACGGCAAACCTTGGCTAGTAAAAAACATGTCCCCAGTCAAAATGCACCAGAGAACTTTAACAAGGCTGATATATATATATATATATATATATATATATATATATATATGCAGCAAATTGTTATCAATACATCTCGGCAAGCAATCACCGGGGCGGTGATAGGTACGTATTTAGCATTCGCACCGGGGCGGAGATAGATACATATTTAGCATTCGCACCGGGGCGGTGATAGGTACGTATTTAGCATTAGCACCGGGGCGGTGATAGGTACGTATTTAGCATTCGCACCGGGGCGGTGATAGGTACGTATTTAGCATTAGCACCGGGGCGGTGATAGGTACGTATTTAGCATTAGCACCGGGGCGGTGATAGGTACGTATTTAGCATTAGCACCGGGGCGGTGATAGGTACGTATTTAGCATTCGCACCGGGGTGGTGATAGGTACGTATTTAGCATTCGCACCGGGGCGGTGATAGGTACGTATTTAGCATTCTGACAAACTCATTGAACCTTCATAGTCTTAGAAGAATGTATTAATGTGAGTTATGTATTAGTGTTAAATGAAGCATTCTGTACTGAGTTCTAATCTGTCATTAATTTATGAGTTGAATTTAGCTATAACTATCGCCTTTTTAATTCTAAAGCTGCCAACATTTCTTTCAGAAATATCGATACTTAACGTTTTTATTTACATTTTGAAATATTGTATCCAATAACAGATATGCAAACAAAAAAACTTCAATGACAATTCTTAATTTTCCTTTCAAACCCTTTTACAGCCTGAAAATGGTCCTAAATTACAGTACTATATCAGATTTAACCATCTATATCCATTCATAGCTTTTGAAGATGTTTTAGGACCTGCAATGTCGCATGAAACCACTTTTTCACCGAAAAATGATGGATTTTGGCCTGCACCTTCTGAATTTTGCAAAATTTTCAAAATGTTTGATTGTTTAGTGTTATTTATGTATAAATGAACACAAAAAAATACTGCTGTTTCAACAGTTGTACTCTGATTGTGTGTGATACCGAAAAAGACCGTTAACGTCCATATTTTAGTGAACAGAGATTAAATTATCTGTCGAGGCCAGCACCGTTGCTCAGTTGCTCAGTTCACCTCATCGTTTGTTCGGCTCGATCTGATCTCGTCCGGAGTTGAATCCGAACTGAATCTCTTCCCTCTCAACCCCAACTCGTCAACTTTTTGCAGCAAACCGTTGCCTGCCATAAAACTAACTTATTGTCGTCAAAATTGTCATAAAAACCTATCACTCCTAAATATCATATCTATGGTCTTTTTGTCTTAGTTACCGACAAGCCCTCACTTATAAAGAGTAGAAACGAACCACTCCTTGTTGATTGTCCATCCCATTTCCTATCGTCTTTGTATGAGTTTGTGAATCAATTACCCCTCCACTGTTCAGGTTTCCCTCCCCCCTGGTATCACATACATACATACATACATACATACATACATACATACATATGTATGTATTATATACTAGTGGAATACCCATCCAAGGATGGTTATCAGCAATAACTATAGCATTAGTTTTTAAATTTTCATGTTTTTTGTTTCTTACTTTGGGGAGAGGGGTACGGTTTCGGTAGCATCCGCCTTTCCCCTGAAATGGTAAAGTTTACAAAAAAATAATGTGCCCACATTATTTACTCTGTTGCCTAAAATACATATTTCATAATAAGTTCGATAGTTTAGGATTTTACCAAACACATACATATTATTGACGCTCACGCTTGCACACCGATCCTTTTAAAAAAGTTATTACTTAATCTAACTCAAAATTTGATGGAGAGCAATTCTTTTTTCTATTAATTTTTTTGTATCTAATTTATTTTAAGTCGGGGGAGGGGGCATTCCCTAAATGGTAAAGTTAAAAAAAAAAAAAAAAAAAGTCATACTATTTAATGTTGTCGGGAGTATATATTCGAAAATTTATAACGATCAGTTCATTAGTTTAGGAGGTTATTCTGTACAACAATATCTATCTATATATATATATATATATAATGGGAAGAGAAGGATGAAGGTAATCCGACGTGATGGGAAAATTTTCCCATATATAATGAGCAGAAACAGTGGCCCGATGGTGTTGCCCTGAAAAATTAAGGAAACCAAGAATTAATTGCAACCCCTTAGAAGTAAATTAATCAAAAAGGATGTTTACAAATGAATCGAAAAGCATTATGATTGAATTGAATTTTGTAACGAAATTAATGTCGGGCTGGGGGGGGGGGGTCACAAGGACTTATTTTCTTGCTTGGTTGCGATGTGTGTATAGTGGGTTTACTTTATAATCTTAAACGGGATAGCAACACTCAGAAGTAAATTGACCTGGAGAGACTTTTTTCACCCAAAATGCTAAGTCTTTATCCGCAATAAAAATATATTTGTAAATAGAAGTATACGTCATAGTAAAATAAAGTCATTGAAGTAAAAAAAAAAAAAACAATAAAAACGAATGGTGGGTTAATTTCCAAATTAGTTAATCTTATGATGTCAATCGCGTATGCATGATCAGTATATTAGTAAACTGTTTCTCGTCTATTGTGAAAATTACAGATCAGAGCTATATCATACTGTGATGTTAATTTCAGAGTAAAGAAAATTTACATGTCATTTTATTTATATCATTATTTCATTTATTTATAGCCAATCTATTGCAAATTTTGAAGCAACTTTTTAAAGGTTTGAATATTGAGCTTCATTTTGCTTTGGAAATTGATTCCCATAAGAATCGATCTGAACTACATCAAAAAATTTTGATATATATTTATCTTGTATAATTTGGATTATTCGGACTACTATTCTCATCTTAGGTGTATCTTGTCAAACTCGGGAATCTTTCTGTCTAACTCGGGAATCTGCACAGGATTTCGAACGGAACCCACAGGGGTAGTATGCTTTCGTTCCGTCGGCCATGAGCGAGTAGAAGTTTTGAGTAATTCGCAATTGCTAATATTACCCGCACTGAGGATTAATATCTATCTTCATTAAAACCCAACAATCTAAAATTAATAACATTACGTATAAAACCAGTAACATTCTAAAATGCTTAACATAATAAAATTTTATCCTGTGACGCTAATGCTGGCAACCCAGAATTTAAACGTTCTTTTGGCATCTGACTTCTTGTGCCCGTTTCTCGGCTATATTTTGAAATTCTCTTTTTTTCTCCAGCTTTTTTGTTCATTTGCTTTTTTCACCTGAAGAATCGAAAACGTTTGTGATACATATAAAGTATGCATTATTTTTTAGATTTTTAACATAAAAAGATCATTAGAAAAATTGAAAAATAAGACAGGTATCATTAAACAGAAGAATTCTGTTATTTTTAACAATGTTTGCTTAAATGAAAAATGCTGCCTAAATATATATATATATATATATATAATTACTAGCTGTACTTTTTATTGTATGTTTTTTTTTCCCATTTTTGAACTTAAGGTAGACAAATATTATATTCAATTTAAAATGAGTTATCAACCTTGCTTTTATTTTTAGTGTGTATTTAAAAATGTTTCATTAACAGTCGTCTGAGCCAGCTTAAGTAATTTTAAAAATAAATTGTAGTTAAGTATGTCATTATATTACCAATAACATGATACAACAATAACAAATGAAAATCGGCTAGTCAGAAGCAAAGTTTGATTTGTCAGTTTAAATACGATTTTGGTCTGACTTGAAAAATCTGACACGTTAACTTTATATGCTAGATTAGTGAAGATATTTTTGTATTTATACTTTTTTTGCTCTGATCCTTTCAAATAGCAGTCATTTTTCATTTTCTTTAGCGATGACGAGCACTTTTTTGTGATTGGAGAGTAAAAAGTTTAAAAACAAACAAAAAAACATTTGTTGCCTGATGAATATATTTCTGTTGCATGAGGCTTGCCGTCTATTGTAATAAAACTTGCCATCAAAATTTAGACTGATCGGCCTCTCGCCTGGTTGAGGTTAAAAATTTTGGTGTAAAAAAAAAAAAATTCAGATTTCAAATAAAAAAAAAATTTTGTGAATCACAAAATTGAAAATGTTTTATGAAAATAAGGCATATTGCTAGAATTAAAACAAAAGTGGATTTACTTCTTTTTTTTTATCAGCCCGCCCCCTTTCCATCTCTCCCTCATTCATTTTCCCCACTTTTTTTTTTGTAATTGAATGCCTGTAATCATTTCATATTCTCTTCAAATAATTCCATTCTTTCCTTTTACATAAAAATCGTTTTTCATTCATGCAAACATTGCACCTTTTTTTTTTGTTGTTCGTTGCGCATTTCTTATTAAAGTCTTTGCCTTAATTCATTCTAAAGTATGCGTGTCAACGTCTTGGAATTGCACATCATCTGTGATGTTTCATGAGAGAAACATACATCTCAGATTCTCTTAGTGGTTTGCTCGCTTCATTGTTGGTTTTGGTTTCTTAAATATATCATACCAACTCAACCAGTAACCCATGGACCCTAACCTAAAAAAGAAAACCTAGACATGCTGCACGGTTAAATGATATTTTATTAAGTGACGCAAAAATCCAAAAGTTTGGGATAACCAAAACTTAGGGGAGACAGGACATGGATGTATGATTGTCTGCATTAAGTTTTATAATGAATAGATGTTTTCAAATTTAACATAAAATTTAACAAGTTTTATAATGAATAGATGTTTTCAAATTTAACATAAAATTTAACAAGTTTTATAATGAATAGATGTTTTCAAATTTAACATCAAATTTAACAAGTTTTATAATGAATAGATGTTTTCAAATTTAACATAAAATTTAACATAAGTTTTATAATGAATAGATGTTTTCAAATTTAACATAAAATTTAACATAAGTTTTATAATGAATAGATGTTTTCAAATTTAACATAAAATTTAACAAGTTTTATAATGAATAGATGTTTTCAAATTTAACATAAAATTTAACAAGTTTTATAATGAATAGATGTTTTCAAATTTAACATCAAATTTAACAAGTTTTATAATGAATAGATGTTTTCAAATTTAACATAAAATCGATTTTCAGAAAAAGTGGAAGTTTGACTGAATTAATGTTTGGGCCAGATTAAAGCACATGTGCAATTACTTTTTTAATGTTAAAAAACGACTAAATTCATTTAAGTCGGCCTATAAAGCGCTGCTGAAATCATCCAAGCAGGAATCTCTTTGTATCTCCAGCTCTCCTACCCCGGGGGAGATAGCTCTGGTTTTGGGAACTTAAACATCTGTAAAATTACGGAAAATATGGAAACACTGAAGTTTGATTGCCAAGGTCCACAATTACAAAATTCAGATATCTTTTTCTTACTATTTTTTTGACGCCTCTTTCTTTTTTTTTACATTCACCTCTTTTTTTTATCTCTCTCTTTACCTTTTTTTTCCTTTATACTAAGTGACTGTGTATATATATATATATATATATATATATATATATATATTAGACGAACTGAGAGGTCTAGTATCCTAAATCTGTGTGGGTATTGCTTGTGTGTCTTGTTACTGTGCAGATATAATCATTCGGAAGAGAATTATCGAACTGATGACTTCTCATTGATAGCTCATTAGTCTAATCTGTGGTTATTACTGAATGCCACAGAGCCATGATATATAAAGGACAAGACCATCCGAGATTTAAAAATTATATTAACACCTATGATTTACCCGCTTTTAGTTTTGTTTTCATCATTTAAATAAAATAAAAAACACATTTTTCAAATATATATAATAATAATTTGCATAAATAAATATTAAATTATACAGACGACATCGCTTTGGCTCTCATCAGTGCAGGGAAGTGATAATTTAAAACGGTCACAAAGCAAAAACCCAGTTCAGTCATTTTTGACTCCGCACGCTTTCGCTTTATCCCCTCGGCCATAGGAAATTATCACGCGATACAGAGAAATTAATTTATATTTATGCCAATTACGGCGGGCTATAAACATCAAGACAATATCTCTATCTATCTCACATATATATATATATACATATATATATATATATATATATATTATTTAAAAACTATCCATTAAATGGCCTGAGTGTACCAGGGTTTTATCGATCTGACCATGTGAAGGATAGAAATCGGTTTATAGTAGGAGACACTCTTCAGTACCGTTCACTAGACGAAGTACCAGGGTTTCATCGATCTGAATATGTCATGTCTTGGGTGGAAAGCAGTTTATAGCTTATAGATTCAGTAGTGTTCAGTTCGCCTGTAATGTATAGTTGTTAGCTAAAATACTTTATATTAGCTCTTGTAGAACTTAGTCAAACACATTTATGATGCTATATATATATATATATATATATATATATATATATATACACGAGAGAGAGAGCATAGTTATCCGCAGACAGCTTTTTCAGTATGGCTAGATATAGTGATACTGATCAACTAGTGTCTGATGTTTTACCATCTGAGCTAACAAACTCTCTACTGGGAGTGAAAGAAATTATATTGTTTTTAAATAAATTTATTCCTTTGTTTGCAAATTTTATGAAACTGGTAACTGAGAGTACCCAATTCCTTTTACAGAAGAGTATTGCATTATGCCAAGTGTAAATATATATATATTGCATGCCCGCTTGTACATTCCTCACTTTTCGGTGTACAAATCTCCATATCTTCATTGGACGCGGCCCCCACCTGTGTACACAAAATGTACCCAACTTTGCTGCTTATGAAGATAACCTGTATAAAAATCTCTTCAATTCTTCAGCTCGACTAACATTCCTCTCTCCTTTAACACAGACGCAAGACTATCACTTTCATCAGTACTCTGCGAGTGGGTGGGAGGACTGTTGGCGAAGCGTGGGATTCTTTGCTTCTCGTCTTAAAGATGTGCTGAATGCTTAATACACAATTTGTTTTTATTGAGAAAAAACAAATTTTCCAAGCACATTTCTTACCTACATCCCTTTATGGGGTGGCAGGGAGGGGACAACCTTTCATGGAATTGTAAATCTTGAGCTGAATACTTTTTTTTAAACTACACTACATCCCCCCCAATTTTTTTTTTTTTTAAATTTTTTTTTTTTTTAATTTTTAAACCTCTTGGGACCCGTTGCCAAGGAAAAATTTAGGAACCCAAGAAACTCTTGCGTTCACTCCTGAATCCAATATAAGTATCTTTATCGAATTTACTTTTAGGTCATTAGATCTAAGCCTGTCTTTAAGACTAATGTTACACATCCATCCTATCCTTCTCATATCATTTCTCTCCATGCAACACATGTCCTCAACCCTCACTGGTCAGGTTTCACTTCCATACATGATCACACTGCGTACACGTGCCTTATAGACTCTTCTCTTGGCCGACACTCACATACTGGTTAGTAACGACAGAAGTTCCCTGAAATACTCCATCCACTTCTAACTCTTGAAACCACACTAGCTCTTCCCTCTCTAGCTATCTAAGTATTTCTCTCACTCCTAACTATATTGATTTAACCACTCTCTAATATTTTTTAATGTCTCTTAGCATTTAGAGTGACTTTTCTTCTTTTTTTTTTTTTTTTTTTTTTTTTTTCTTTTCATCATAATCATCTAATTTACATATGTGTTTGTGCACACCCCTCAGGCAAAATGATAAGTCTCTTTACTTCTATATAATAATAATAATAATACCGAAACTTATTTTTAGTTATGCAAGAAGAATATCTAAAGAGATGTCAAAGTTTATGTATTTTCAAATGAAATCAAAGTTGAATAAATAGTCGTAGTGGTTGTGATCCGACGGGTCTAGTATATCCTTCACTCTATAATAAAGACCAATGTGTATTTATTTGTATATAAATAAATATATGTACTTCCATCCCGTCATGCAAAAGTTAGTTAGTAAAACACTTGCCTTTTTATAGTCCCTGAACGAACCCATTTCAAATGGTGAGGGGAAACTAGATAGCAACCACCTCAGGCTTACTCTGTTGCTTGAAATGAATTTAGAAAGAAATCCTCAATTTAATAATAAAAAGAAATCCTCAATTTAATAATAAAAAGAAATCCTCAACTTAATAATAAAAAGAAATCCTCAACTTAATAATAAAAAGAAATCCTCAACTTAATAATAAAAAGAAATCCTCAACTTAATAATAAAAAGAAATCCTCAACTTAATAATAAAAAGAAATCCTCAACTTAATAATAAAAAGAAATCCTCAACTTCATAATAAAAAGAAATCCTCAACTTAATAATAAAAAGAAATCCTCAACTTAATAATAAACAGAAATCCTCAACTTAATAATAAACAGAAATCCTCAATTTAATAATAAAAAGAAATCCTCAATTTAATAATAAAAAGAAATCCTCAACTTAATAATAAAAAGAAATCCTCAACTTAATAATAAAAAGAAATCCTCAACTTAATAATAAAAAGAAATCCTCAACTTAATAATAAAAAGAAATCCTCAACTTAATAATAAAAAGAAATCCTCAACTTAATAATAAAAAGAAATCCTCAACTTCATAATAAAAAGAAATCCTCAACTTAATAATAAAAAGAAATCCTCAACTTAATAATAAACAGAAATCCTCAACTTAATAATAAACAGAAATCCTCAACTTCATAATAAAAAGAAATCCTCAACTTCATAATAAAAAGAAATCCTCAACTTCATAATAAAAAGAAATCCTCAACTTCATAATAAAAAGAAATCCTCAACTTCATAATAAAAAGAAATCCTCAACTTCATAATAAAAAGAAATCCTCAACTTCATAATAAAAAGAAATCCTCAACTTCATAATAAAAAGAAATCCTCAACTTCATAATAAAAAGAAATCCTCAACTTCATAATAAAAAGAAATCCTCAACTTCATAATAAAAAGAAATCCTCAACTTCATAATAAAAAGAAATCCTCAACTTAATAATAAAAAGAAATCCTCAACTTAATAATAAAAAGAAATCCTCAACTTAATAATAAAAAGAAATCCTCAACTTAATAATAAAAAGAAATCCTCAACTTAATAATAAAAAGAAATCCTCAACTTAATAATAAAAAGAAATCCTCAACTTAATAATGAAAAGAAATCCTCAACAGTGGATTTAAAAAAAAAAATTTTATTTAAAAAAATTTTTTTTTTTTTTTAGGTCATCAAAAATAACTGATATATGAAAAATTGAATTACTGACAATTTTATTTTATGAATATTTTAGTAACATATCTAGACTGCAAACACTGGCAAAGTATAATTTTTTTTATGGAGGTTGTATGCGCACACACACACCCCTATATATATATATATATTACAGAAGTTCAGAACAACATCAGTACCGTCGGTTTCAAATCTAACAAGGGGGAACAGCACGTGACCGCCCTCTATGGACTCTCCTCAGTTTCTGTTGTGGTCTGTTTCTTTGGAAAATAGCTACTCGGGCTCTGTATGAGATCGTAAGGTTAGTTCAATCCTCTGTCCAATGGTTTTCTAGGTTAGAGCTTTCATCACTATATTTTGCGAATATTCGCAGTGTGGGTAAGTCGAAAAAGATTTTTCCTTTCTAAGTCGAAGTTACGATGACTTATGACCACCTACTGTTCTGGTCTGATTCCAGAAAAAGCAAAAAGCCAAACACCAAAAAACATGAAGGTGAAGGGTTGGAAACAAAATAACCCCAATATCGGAAAACCACCAATGGGTGACAATAGCTTACGATAAATGATGGGAGGAAATCTTTTATCTCTACCGCTTCATGTAAACAAAAAGCCCCTACATGCAGCGGTATAGATAAAAGACTTCAACTTTGTGTTTTTTGCTGTTGGACTTTTTTTTGTTTTCGAAAGCCTCAAACTAAAAAAAAAACAGGACAGGATTGAAATATTGTTACGACTTATCACAGCGCACAGATCGCCATTTTCCAAAGCAACAGACCACAATGGAGGCTGAGGAGAGTCCAGAGAAGGTGGTCACATGCTGTTTCCCCCCTTGTTGGATTTGAAACCGACGGTACCAATGTTGTTCTGAACTTCTGTAGTACATACATAAATAAATACTACACTCTTATTTTTGAATTTTTCTTTCATTTCTTTTTGTTTAAGTGGGGTTTTATCCCACTAATCTTACAAACATACATATATATATATATATATATATATATATATATTGTTTTGCCAATCTTTTGATTGTAAGGAGACTATTCCAAAGGTTGATGAGGAATATTTGTTTCAATATAAGATAAACCGAGTTTTCTATTTTCTGTTAATGAATTAACTGATATTATTTAAAAAAAATTATTTCTGGTGATCTGAAATTTGTCCCGTGTTTATCGGACCAATTTGATAACTGTTTCTTGTATGGACTTTGAAAAGATAATCATTCTATCTTGGTGGTTGGTTTTCGTGTGGTATCTTTGCTTGTCTATTAATGATGCCTCGTCTCAAGGTAGTGTGGCACAATGGTGCTCCATTTTCAACCATGCTGTTATCTTGCTTGTTACTGTGCACACTTCATCTGTACATGAATGCTTTAGATCGTGAGAGGGTGGTGAATAACATAAATGATTAACACAGAGGAGGGGGGGGCAGCAGAAAAGAATCTATTATGACATCACATCTTAATAAATAAATGCAAAGGTTTTTTCATTTATCACTCATATATTACTTTCAGAACGGCTTACTGTTATTTAAATCAATCATACAACATAGAATTTTAAAATGCTCTATATAATATATATATAGTCTAAGGACAGTCATTAAAATGACTAATTTTCATATCTATTTTTTAAACCGTTCATCATAAATTAATATTTGATGTTATTCATTTCTAATTTTATTGTATTATTTTGTCTACATATGTGCAATAGTTTCGGTGATATTAACAGTAATTAAAATGATTTAATTTAAAAAATGGATAACTTAAAAAAAAAAAAACTATTAACATCGTTTGCAAGAATTCTTACCGATGACATACGTGAGAAAGAAAAAAGAAAGATGACTATCAAGCTAGCTACTGGCTGGTTGTCTCTCTCTTTTTAATTGACTGTCTGTCCTCCTCCCCTTCTCTTCTCTCGTTTGATATCGTTGGGATCCTGAGAAAGGCTACTTCACTTTGATCTTAGCCAAAAAGCCAATAAAAAATGTTTTTATGACTAGGTATTTTTAAATGATTTTAAAAAAACAACTGATTTAATCTATTATTGTATTATCTTTTAATAGTATAGTATCTGTTCTGTTGTCATAAGACTGTTCTCCCAGGAATTACCGTCTCCTCTTTTTAAAGGGGTGGGGGAAATCCTCCCAGGTATTACATCCTCCTTTGAAAGAGTTAATGTAGTCATCTTCCCAGGTACTACCTTCTCCTTTTTTTTGGGGGGGGGGTAGTATCTTTTCTGTTATTCCTTCTCCTTTTATGGGGAAGATCCTCCCAGGTTTGACCTCCTCTATTTTGGAGTGGATAGTGTAGTATATATTCTGTTTTAATGATAACATCCTACCAGGCATTACCTTCTCCTATGAGGGTCAGTGTATGTAGTTCGTTCATCATGATATCTTCCCAGCCTAGCAAAAATATGCAATCGGAGGGAGCATATGTTTACTAGTATTTCATAACTATTTGAAATTTCAAATATTTATTAAAACATAAGAGTTTTGTAAGTATTTTGCAAGTCTGGAAGGGTTTTGTCTGTGTTCTTGAAGCAGGGTCAAACTATGTACCCAGCGTTGATTGGGTGGAATGGGGGTGTAGTGCAGTGGCATTTGTCGAAATAATTTTCAGTAAATTTCTAGTCTTAAACCCATTCAAGGCACACCCAGCATTTCACCATGGATGAATAAAGATCCTTGTGTATTCCTACTCTAAGTTCTGAACATATCATTTCTATTATTTTTTATTTCTATAATTCTCAAGTTATAAATCAAATAAAAAAAAATTAAGAAGACATTTCCTTTTCATGAATATCTGGAGTAAATACAGAACCCACAATATTATCATATTCCCTTTGATCAAAATGAAATATACTTATTAAAATACTCTGAGTAATGTAGTTACAGGATGTTTATATTTATGGGGATCTCCTAGGGCGAGTTTGTGGACCAACGAATAAGCAGATAGGAACTACAATTTTATATACAACTAGTTGTTGTGTTTCTCAGGAGTGTTGTCATTGTATTCGTGTTTCATTTAGTAAACACATATTCTTTAAAAGGTGTGACGATAATGACTGGTCTTTTGGGGGGTTACTCCCCTTCCCACATGCACTCAAAAGGAACAAAAGAAAAAAAATTGTTCGTTATTTAAACCGATTTCACTTTATGTAATTTAGATGACTGTAATAGGTATTAATCTGTAATGTTTTATTGTTAAAAATATCCGCTGATTATCCAATGAAAAAAAAACGGTGAATCTCGTGTAGTGTATATTACTGAGAAAATTATCGGGCCAGATAGAATATGAAATCGATTTCTTTTTATGTAAAGAACACAAACTGAAAATTTCCCTACATGACTGGCTAGTCAGATTTAAATATCGATTTGTCAGATGTGTAATAATAATTGAATTCTAACTTTTTATATATATATAAGTATAAATTTTTATTTATACAAACATTATTGGTTACATATGTGCATACATGTTTCGGTTGAACTTTTCCAAGAAAGTCAACCTCATCAGACCAAGAATTTTTCAGGAATGGATGGATTTGAAGAATTTTCTATCCTAAATAACTCTTTTTGGGATCTAGCATTTTCTATTTCTTATGAATTAGTATCGGATTACCTATTTCACTAGTTGACCTTTTTTGCTGGTGGTTGTCTCTTTTTTTTTTTATTACCCTTTATGGCGTCTCCATTGCCTTTTCCTGTTCTCATTTTATTCATCTACGGATTTACATTTACAGAAACTAATACAATACATGTACTATATATATATATATATATATTAAATGGCAGATTAGAGTTATATACTATGGTTTAATGTCAGTTTCGGAGCAAAAAAACTCTTGTTTCTGTAGAAAATGCACACCATTGAATAAAATCCAAGCTATCATATGAACACTCCGTTTTCAGAGATAATAATAGCTAGATAGAATTGCATAACATCCAGGTAAAAAAAGTGTTCACATCAGAATTGTCAAGAGCGATATAAAAGTAATACAAGCCAAAACTTGATAGGGTAAAAAAAAAAAAAAAGAAAAAAAAAAGGAATGTCCAGAAAAGAACTTGAATGCACATCAAAGTTTTTTTTCGAAACCAAGGCCAGCTCTTTAAAGGTTTGAATATTGAGCTTTATTTTACTTTGGAAATTGATTTTTATGAGAATCAAATCTTGATATTGCCTATTTGCACATTTATTTTTAAGTTTCTAATAAATTAATATTTTGCAATATAACTTTCTAATTTGTATTGTCAAATGTTCTTCTACATATGCAAATAGTGCTATTATTATAATTATAAATCATATCAAATAAAGAGATTTTATAAAAAAAATGATAGCGTTTTTAAAACTTTATTAGAATTTCATTTTCAAGGAAGATAATTTACTTCTGGCTTTAGTAAAGCATCAAATATCGTTGAGATGTCGAGAACAGATACTACACTTTGATCTTAGCCAAAAGGCCAAGGAACCATGCAAAAATATTTTTTGTGACTAGGCATTTTTAAATTAAAAAAAATTGGTTTAATTGGAGTATTTTTAATGTGTAGTGTAGTATCGGTTCTGTTATAAACCTGTCTTCCCAGGAATTACCTCCTTCGTTTTTAAAGGTAGGGGTGGGGGAATCCTCACAGAATGAAAGAAAGCACAACAAAACTCTATTTAATCGGAATATCTTTTAGGAGGAGGGGGGGGGTAATGTAGTATCGGTTCTGTTCTCATAAGAACGTCCTCACAGGAATTACTTCCTCCTTTTTGGGTGGAAGGAAGTAGTCATGATACTATCCTCAGGGGGTCAATGTAATATGTTCGTTCACCATAATACTAGCTAAGTGGACAATAAAACTTGCCATTGTTTTTAATGTTATCTAAATGAATAAATGCAAAAGTTTTTTCCCCACCTATTCTAACTATATTAACATTAAAACGGTTTTATGCTTATTTACTTCTCTGTAGTATATTTTCGTTCGTCATGATACATTCTTCCCAGGTATTACCCCCTTTTCGAGTGGGGGGGGGGGGGGCAGTATACGTTGGTTCCTCACGATACCATTCTCCCAGGATTACCTTTTATTGTTGGTGGTGGGGGGTAGTGTACTATCTATTCTGTTCCTTTGGAGTCAGTGTATGTAGTTCATTCATCTTGATATCATCCTATAGGCCTAGCACAAAATTGCGACCAGAGGGAGCATATATATCTGCTAGTATGTATATGGTTACAAGTCAAAACGTCACCAAATTCTTGAAGTGATATTTATCGTCAAATAATTTGTTACTTGTACCAGTGTTCTACTTTTGTAATAATGAAAAGGTTTTCAAAAATATGAAGCTTTTATTAATAATAAAATATTTTTAAAATATATTTTTAAATAGCCGGCATGTAGATCCGAGATGCTTTTCGAAGCAAACTTAAATCACCGTTATCATATTCGACCCACATTGCAAAAAATATTCTTATAATATTTTATAAGTTTGGTGACGAGTGGAAACACCCCCAGAAGTGGTGCGGCTAGCCGTCGAGACCCCCGTCCGACGCCGGAACGGGGGCCAAAAAATTTGGTGACGTTTGGACTTGGTGACGTTTTGACCTGTTCCCATGTATATAAACTAGCTGGCTTTGTCAGCTCGCTATCGCTTCGCAAAGTTCGCTACTTGAAACCAAAAATTTAAATAAACATTTCATAAGTTACTAAAGACTAAAACTTTCGCATTTATTCATGTAAATAGATAAACATTAACATCTGGGTAATGTTGATACTATTTATCTTTTAATAAATGAATAAATGCGAAAGTTAGGCTCATTTCTCGCACGAACAACGGTAAAGTAAAAACGGTCTATTTCCAATTAATTCAACTTATTTAATAGACGCACACGATCTTTTTTTATATACCGTTTATATTGATGTGATATAAGATTCGCAGGGTTAACTAATTTGCATATTGGTTTCGTAAATGTTAATCCTACTTTTATTTGGTATTGTTTTTTGAGTCAATGATTTTTAAAAAAAATAATATAACAAATGTTCTTTTTCGCAATATTGTTTTATTTTCTGGACAAATATTTAGCATTTGTGTTCAAACGTTTTCTAACGTCGTTCAAATGTTTCAAACATCGGTCGCTCTCAAGAAAAAGCGACTGACTCGATTTTCTGTAAATTGCCAGTGAAAAGACAAATTTCTTTCTTCTCTTTTCTTTGTCACATTTAAAAGGTAAATAAATGTTTCGAAATTACCAAAATGTTAACGTTTTGTGGTTTAAAAGTTTATTATTTTAAACTAGCAGGGTTACCCAGTATTGCCCGGGGGGAATAGTAATTTATTTTTATCACCAACAATTGATTTCCTCTTTTGGCTAAGATCAAAGTGTAGTATCTGTTCCGATGGATACTGCACTCCATAGACTGGTATTGTCTTGGCCTTCGAGGCTTGATTTACGCCGGTCTATGGGTCTGTCCTGTGCAGTTCTAGGATGTCCACCCTCCCAGGCTTCGCCTCCCCTCTTTGGGGAGGAGTAAGTTTATTGCTTACTGCCTGAGGCGCCCCTACCGGGGAATGCCGAAGGGGCTGCCCAGGCAATTTTTAAACCCCACTTTCCCGACCCGACTTTGGGTCACATCTTACTTGTGGGAGTAAGATAAAAATTGGCCTTGTGCCTAACTCCTGGAGAGGAGTAAATCAATACACACGAGGTAAATCTTACTGTTCGAATCGAAAACAACTAATGGAAGTGAAACTGACCTCCCAACAACAACAACAACAATAAACAAATACGCGAGTTACATCTGACTAAACAAAAAATACCCGAGTAAAGTTTTTTTTTTAAATTGCGAGATAAGTTTTACTAAAGAAAATAAACTAATCTCCAGGGTTTTACGCGCTCCACTACTTTTGGAGCTGCTCCCGCACCTGCTCCAACGCCCAAAATTGGAGCTGGCTCCTCTCACGCTCCCCCCATTTTCAAAAAGGAGCCACACACAGCGCTCCATAATAAAAATATACCTTCTTTCATAAACGTTCTATTCTGCCAATGAGTGGTCGAAGGATAGGGGTGGGCGTCAAAGGATCTCGTCAATATGGGTTGAGATGTCACTTTAAGTGTAAGACCGTAAGTAATATTTGACAAAATCTCGCTAATATTTTGAGAGTTATAGGAGAACATGTCGGACGAAGTATAGGATTATACGTAAATTTTCGTTTCCTGAGAACAAGAAAACAATTTTGCTTTTTTAAATACATGGACATTTTCTAAGAATTTAAAGCCAGTTTAAATGACTTTCTACTCGATAGTTTATAAATTCCTTTCAGGTTTTGTACACACACGAAGTAATTGATGTTTTGTCAATTTAAATGGCTGCCTTGTTTACGAAGAAATCTAAATGAATTATGATGGATTTAATCTCGTAACTTGATTACGAACCGGCTTGAAATAATAACATTATTTAGACAACGATGTTTTACATAAGGAGAATGGGTGGGGGGGGGGTGCTTTGTTAACTATTCTGTACTTTCACGTAACAATTTAATAAACAGAAGATATCGTAAAAATTGAATTTAACTTGAAAATTTTATGTAAAAAATAACCCGGTCCAAACCTTTAATTTCGTAACGTAATTACGAACCGGGTTGAAATAACATTATTTAGAAAACTATTCTTAACATGGAGTGAGGGGGGCTTTGTTAACTATTCTGTACTTTCACCTAACAATTTAATAAACAAAAGATATCGTAAAAATTTAATTTAACTTGAAAATCTTATCTAAAAAATAGCCCGGTTCGTAAACTGCACAAGTACCAAAAAAATAATATAAAAAATGTTCTTCACTGGGGAGGGGGTAGCCCCGTATTTACAAGTATATCTCCTGTAAAAACGGTTCTAAAATCTATTTTCAATCGATATTTATTCGATAATTGCCGAATTTTCCTACTTGGCCAAAATTGCCGAGTTTTCCGTTGCCGAATTTTCCATTGACGAATTTTCCATTGCCGAGTTTTTCTTTGACGAGTTTTCCTAAATTGTGTATTATACATACATACTTCTATCCAGACAAGCAGACTATCTAGTCTAAGAGAAGAAAAACAACATAACTTTCACTAATACACTTAGGAACGGTATGAATCCACATATATCCTCCCCAAAGTTATGAATTAAAAAGTAGGGTAGACTGTACTCTGAAACCTTGATTGGGCAACTTATCTCCCCTATCTAGAGTGCTCATTTTCGGGGTTTTTATTCAACAGAAAGATAGCAGTGTACTTTTTAAAAGGGCTTTAGTAATTATCTCAGGTCAGCTAGTAAACATTTTGAATTCTCTCTCTCTCTCGCCCCCCTCCCGACCTGCACTCAGATGGTGTCAAAATCATTCGTACCCCTAACTCAAATGTATTTCAACTTTCTTTAATCTTTCCAAAGAAACAGAACGCTCAAGTCACTGACTGCAATAAAAACTTTAATGACGCCTTTGATCTGTCCCATCGCTTGATAGCAAGTCGACGGGGTGGGGGGTGGGGGTAACAAATAAAACAATAAACAAAAAGATTGTTAAAAACATTACAATTAAATCGTCTTCCGCCTGAGCCCCCTTCCTCTCTCTACCAGAGATATAATTTTTTAAAATAATTCAGAGTAAACTCTGAGACTTTCTTTACTTTTCCTTTATATTGCTGAATAAAAAACTAATGTTTAAAAAAAAATCAAATAATTTTGGAGCGCGGAGCGATAAAACCACCGCTCTTTAGTCCCAAATGGAGTTGCTCCCGCTCAACTCCCGCTGAATATAAAATGAGCCCTCCTCTCCTTCGCTCCAGCAAAAAGGAGCGTGTTCCTGGAGCGCGCTTCTTTGTGGAGGGCTCTGTAAAGCCCTGCTAATCTCATCTCTCTCGCGTTCTCTCTCTTTCTGGCGCTCTCTTTCTCTCCCTCTCTCCTTCCTGTTGATGACGCGGTATTATGTTATAGTTTTTTTTTTATTGTTTGAAGCAATAGTTTCGTCAATAGTAAAAAAGTAAATGAGATGCTGAGAACAGATACTACACTTTGAATTATTTATTTGCACAAAATATAAACATTTAAATTACGAACAAATTAGGCACAAAGCGATCAAAAGTGTGGGGGAAAAGGGGAGGGTCGTTGGTCATCCTTGGTCAACAGTTATAAAAATGTCTATCTTACTCTTAACTAGAATCATCTCGGTCACCACAATACCACATTTACTCTTAGGGGGCATCCTACTTAAAATATCTTCAGATTGTTGAAAACAAATATTTTCATAAATACATTTATTTACAGAAATTCATTGAATTAAAACGGGAGTAGGATCTTAGGGATGGAACAAGAAACTATTTAAAAATATGTGTTTATAACTCGGCATTTATAAATGAATTACCCCCCCCCCCAAACTGATTTAATCTTTTATTGCATTATCTTTTAATGGGGATAGGTTAGTGTAGTATCGGTTCTGTTGTTATAGGACCGCCCTCCCAGGAATTACCTCCTTTTTTTTATCCTCCCAGGTCTTACATCCTACTGTGAGGAAGGGTTAATGTAGTATCTGTTCTTTTGTCATGAGACCATCTTCCCAGGGATTACCTTCTTTTTTGTTGTTGTCAGGATAATATATTCAGAGGCATTACCTTCTGTTTTTATGGGGAGATCCCTCAAGGTATTACCGTCTCTATTTTGGAAAGGATATTGTAGTACCTGTACTGTTGTCATGATACCATCCTACCAGAAATTACCTCCTCCTTTGAGGATTAGTGTAGAATATGTTCGTTAATACCTCACCCTTTGGGGTTCAGTGTATGTAGTTCGTTCATCATGATTTCATCCTCCAAGCCTAGCAAAAGTATGCTAGTCCCTAATAAAATAAAAAGAAAGAAGAAATAAATTCGCTTGACAAAAATACAGTCGTTAATGGAAGAGAGGGGGGGGCGAGAGAGTTAGTCAGCCCCCTTCCTTTTTCTCTTGTCGCTTTTGCCTGTCGATAAAAATTATAGTGAGCGATAAAAATGAGAAAGGTTCTTAGTAAGTTATCCATTTTTTTTTTATTAAATCAGTTTAATTACTGTTAATATCGACGAAACTATTGCATGTATATAGACAAAATAGAATGATAAAATTACAAATGTATAACACTAAACATTAATTATGAAAAATAGTTATGCTAATTAGTCATACAAATAATTGTCTTTGGATCGTTCGTCGGTACTATATATAGAGTTTTTCAAAATATGTTGTATTATTGATTTAAATAACAGTACCCTGTTTTGATGGTAATATAGGAGTGATAAATTAAATACTTTCGCGTTTATTCATATATATATATATATATATATATATACGAAGATGTGTGTCAGACAGAGGTAGGGGGTTGTGAAATGTTATCTGTATTTCAAGAAAGAAAGAAATGAAATGTAAGCGAAGCGAGTCTAGATCAACAGTAAAGCCATTTTAATGTTTGCAGGATAACGCGGAAGTAACGAAAATGAGGCCAGATGAGATGCAGAAGAGGATGGAGATTTTTTTTTTTTTTTTTTTATGCAGGGAATTTCTACTGAATTTATCGGGTGGAGTCAAACATTTGATAGAAGAATGGCAGTGGATGGATGTGTGTGTGTGTGGGAGGGGGGGGTCTTTCAAAAGGGTTAAACTCTAAAACCTAACTCTGTGCTAAGGGTGAAAAAGGATCGTATTGAAGCCAAGTTCTTGAAGCCCGCGAGGTACTGAATACCCGGGTAGATATCTTTTGATTCCAAATCCTACCTGGGCAATTTTACAAGCCGGCATCTGTTCAAAAATGTCAAGGACTTTTAGTTAATGTCAAGGATTTTTCATTTTGGTTCTAACGATTAAGGTTGTTGTTTTTTTTTTTTTGGGGGGGGGGGGGGTAATGCATTTACGGGGGCGGGTTGTTAATGTTATCCTGAGATGATGATAATATGGCATCAGGGATGGCAACAAAACAAAAGGGTAATTTAATAGCTTTATCTTCAGTGGGGGGGGGGGGGGGGGGGTATATATATATATATATATATATAATATAGGTTACGGATAAAAAAAAGTAACCTTCCTAGAAAATAAATCTTTAAGGATAAATCCTTTCAAAAAAATTATTGGTAGGAAATGTGGACCCCCCCCCCCCTCTAAAAAAAACAAAAACAAAAAAACTTCAATATGCAGTATATTTTAATCTTTATCATTAATGGAGATTCGGTATCTGTCTGAAGTCAAAACTATACCATTTCAGACTAATTTACTATCTGTCAATTCTCAATTCAGGAGGAGGGGGTAATGTAGTATCAGTTCTGTTATGATACTATCCTCCCAGGTATTGCCTCCTTTTTGAAGAGGGGTAGTATATTATGTGTTTTGTTGTCATATCATCCTCTTTTTATTGGGGGGGGGGGGTAGTGTAGTATCTGTTCTGTGGTCATGTTATCCTCCCAGGGATGACTTTTTCTTGGGGGGAGGGGGGATAGTTCGTTGGTTATGATACCATCCACCCAAACATTACCTCCTGCTTTGGGGGAGAAGGGCAGTGTAGTATATGTTCATATGTTCGTTCGTCAGATATATATTAACAAAACGACCGGCTAGTACTGATAATAAACAAAAATTGTGTGTTTGTGTTTCTCGCCCCTACGTGACTTACGCATTATTTACTATGAATCGGTTATTTATTGAAATAAAAAAATGCAATGGTGTAAAGTACCAAAAATAACTTTTAAAATCATATTTAAAAGAAAAAATAATTTAATTATAAAATTAAATCCAAAACAATGCATTTTGGTTTCTTTGTAGTCTTTTATTAATAGTTGAAGAAAAGAATGAATAACTTCGTAATCTTTTGAAATTTGAAAGGAATTTGGAAACCTTTAAAGAGAAAGTGATTTAAACTGGTTTTAAAATTCTTAGCAAATGTTCATGTATTAAAAGATTCAAAATATTTTAAGCTTTTTACACCCAATATTTTTATAAATCGATTAAAACATTACCTTAACAATTACTTATAGTTTTATAACAATTTGGTTCAGTTAATAATTTAATGACCAAACGATACATTAAATAATTAAATTTAACAGTACCCCCCCCCCCCAAAAAAAAGGCAAACAAAAATTAAGGTGCTTATGCTGATTAGCGGCCTATGAAAAAATTATTTTTATATAAAAACAATAATATATACTTATTAAGCATTATATTCTTACTCACTGTACGAAAAAGTAGAAAAAATTATCCACTAGAACTTTAATTACAAGTATTTTTCCATTCTGCGTATGATAACAGTGACTCGTTCAGTAAGCCTCCATCTTGTTTTTTAAGAAGATTTCAGTTATCTGCCCTTCAAATCTTCTTAAAAAACAAGATGGAGGCTTACTGAACGAGTCGCTGTTATCATACGCATATTGGAAAAATACTTGTAGTTAAAGTTCTAGTGGATAATTTTTTCTACTTTTTCGTACAGTGAGTAAGAATATAAAACTTAATAAGTATATATTATTGTTTTTATATGAAAATAATTTTTCATAGGCCGCTAATCAGCATAAGCACCAAAATTAACAATAAAAAGACTCCCGGGCAATGTCGAGTAGGTATAGCTACGATAGCACCATGGCAATTAGGTGTAGTAAAAAAAAAACTAATGAAAGAACTAAAGAATTTCAATTATAAAAATATGTTGGAATCTTTAGGTTTAACTACTTTACTAGAGAGAATGATGGATGACTTAATGGAGACCTTAAAAATAAGGAAGAGGCTATTTTGCCGGTCACGGCAAAATAACGATTCCTGCGTTATTTTGCCGGTTCATGTATATTTAACTAAATTGTTAAACATACAGTGACGCCCGGCACAATAATTATTTACTAATGTAAAGGGATCGTTATTATGCCGGTTCATTTTTTTAAAAAACCTAATTGTTATGGCCTTGCGAAAGAAAAGGTAATGAAATAAATAAAGGCAAATATTTAAAAACAATTTGTTTTCATCATCAGTTGTGTCGGTTAAAGAAATCAAAAAAAAAAATCGACCTGCCCTATTGTGTCGGTTAAAGAAATATCTGCTTTTAATACAAAAAACATTAAAAGTAAAATAATTAAATGAACGGAAATATTAGAGACAATTAGATTATTTAGTCGAATTTCAAGAAAAACTTCGATAATGTTAAAATATACAGAAAATCACTGGATTTAAACAGTTTCTATTTTAAAATGTTCTTTCAATGAAATCATAAAATAAGTCGTAATTTTGAAGAGTTCACTCCTAATCGAATCAACCGGAAGTAAAAATTAATTTTATCGTTATTTTAAAATATATTGTCGCTTAATAAAGTTTTAAATTATACAAAAAAATCAATCAGGCAAAGTTTAATTAAAAACAAACAAAAAAAAATCAATCAGGCAAAGTTTAATTAAAAACAAACAAACAAAAAATCAATCAGGCAAAGTTTTAAAGTATAAATAAAATTTCGTTTGATAAAGTTTTAAATAATACAAAAAAATTAATTTAAATAATAAAAAGTAATTTATAGTTAAATAAACACGAGCCGCAAAATAACGTAAGACTCATTATTGTGCCGGGCGTCACTGTATATTTAACAATTTAGTTAAATATACATGAACCGGCAAAATAACGCAGGAATCGTTATTTTGCCGGGACCGGCAATATAGCCTATTCGTAAAAATAAAATCCTATTTTGTTAAACTAGCAAATATATGCTTCCTCCGTGCGCATATGTTTGCCAGGCTGGGAAGATCATTCTATAATTGTGAAAGAACTACATACAATACGTAGTTAAAACAAAAACTGTTTTAGACTATTAAAATAATTTCCTACACTATTGATGACGCTTACCCATTTATTGGTGCTATTTTACTTATAGGCCGATCAAGTTAATTGGTTTCATGTAAAAGCATTATTTTCTACTTACTCAGTCATATTTTATCTCTCACGCCCCGAAAAAGAATTTTAAAATATCAAGCAGAACTTTAATTAGAACGATTTTTCCATTTCGATGTTCAACCTGTATTTGTGCCCGAGCCGACATTTTGGGCTCTGAGCGGTCGGTAGAATAGACAAGGGCATTAACTCCGTTTTTAGTATTAGGATTATAAAAAAGAAAGAAACACATAAGCAATAATAATAAAATATATATTTATTAAATTAAAAAATAGAAAATTAAATAATTATTTTTACTTTGTTCACCGGGATACTTTCCACGATATAACTTTATTGTTTTTTTTCATATTTACATGGTAACAGCGACCTAGGGGACCCAATTTCGCGACACTTATCTGCCCTTAGTTAGCTAACTGGCCACTAACCGGCCACTCCGAAAATCGCAGACTCGCCATTTCATATAACCCTTCTAGAAATGGAAAAATCGTTCTAATTAAAGTTCTGCTTGATATTTTAAAATTCTTTTTCGGGGCGTGAGAGATAAAATATGACTGAGTAAGTACAAAATAATGCTGTTACATGAACACAATTAACTTGATCGGCCTATAAGTAAAATAGCACCCATTTATTTATTTATTTTTTTTAAATTTTCGCTTACGTTTGAATTCATGTTTGAAACACATAAATCTATAACATCAAAGCTATAATTATTTTATGGTAATGTTTTACGCTCTATTTATACGAAAGCCAAATAGGTCAGTTGGTAGAACCTTAGACTGGAGATCTCAAGGTTTTGGTTTCGATTTCCGATCATGGCATCCATTTTATTTGTTGAGAATTTATTTACTATTAATTTATTATTTACTATTAATCTATGAATTAGTATTAATTTATCAATTACTATTAATTTATTTAATATTATCAGTTTATTATTTGCTACCAGTTTATTAATTACTAGGTACGTGCAAACATGGCGGCTTCTTGTACGGACTATGCTTATTAAAAAGCGCTTATCATTAATTATTTAATTAGTTTCCGTGTAAACTTTGATTGTGTTTGAAAGATAAAAGCCTAAACTTAATCTCTAAACGAAAAAAACTGCATATTTACGTGTGAAAAATAAATTATAATAAAATATGTAATTACGACAGTCAAAAACCCCCAAAATTCAATGAATTTTGAATTTTGAAAAAATTACTTGTAAAAATCCCTTAAAAGATAAATATAAGTTTTTGGGAACTATTTCAAAGATAATTATTAAATTAAAGTCATAAGACACTGAATTAAAAAAAAAAAAATCCCACATTTGACTAAAAATTAGCAAAATTAGCCCTTCAAATGTGATAAATGAGTAAAATCCGCCATAACTTCATCGGAAAAGGACGTTGTTTACAAACTGGCATCGCTATGCAAAATATATGGAAGACAAAAAATGTCATAATTTATCATTTTTAACTTCATATATAAAAATGTAATAATAGTTTATAGAAGTTGAAAAATTATTATCCATTAATTTCTTTATTCTTTTTAAGGTTATAAACAAATTTAAGTACCCTAATTTTTTTATAATAAAAAAGAAATGCTTATTTAATTATTTGTGAGTGTACGCAATTATTTTTAACTGAAAAGGTTGTTTTTAATTTAGTAATACTCTGAAATTATTGATGACGTCAGTTTACCAATGTTTTTCCTTAGAATTTGAAATAAAACTTTTTTAAATGTTAAAAATATTTTTACGTTACGAACTGCGTCAATTTTATCAATTTTTTTTTACATGATTTAAAACTTTAGTTACTCGATTTATTCTTAACGTGTCGTAACGATAAATTACATTGATTCTTTTAAAAATAAAGTGTTTATATTTATTTTAAGTGTGAAAAAGTAAATTAAAGTCAATGACTACACTGACAATTTATTCATTGAAAAAAAGTTAAAACAGTTATTTATTGATAAACAGAATTCAATTTTGAAAGAAAATGTCATGTTTGAATTCTCTTTATTTATTAATAAATAATTGTTTTTAACTTAAATATTTATTAATGAAAAAAAGACAAAACAAATACAAATCTTTCCAAATAATTGACGATGAATTGTGAAATGAACAAAATTGTTGAATCTCTAAAAAAAAAAAAAAAATTTGAGTGCGCTGTAAAAGTGAGTTGGAAGGCTAATCCCACCTGGTTATTACAGAACGGGGCTACCATACTAATGAAAGTTCATCGTTAGTAGAAATTATTCAATTTTTTAAATTCTTTTTTTCGTTAAGTTCCTGGATCTCAAATTTGTCAATTTTTGGTTTATTTTCAAGATTATAAAAAAAATTTCTTGTGCTGATGATGCCACGTTCCTCTATGAAAGAGAAATATAATTATGTCGCATTTTTTATTTTTCCAAAAACTCTAATCATTAAAATCACATGAAATATTTTTTGCAATTATATTATATTTTTGGTGAAAATATTGATTAAACAATGCTTTATTCAATAATAATATCGCTAATTCAAAAAATTAATTTTTCTTCGAGTTATAGTGATTTTATTAACACAGTATTTACTGGCCTTTTTCGTAATATATACGAAATATTTTGAAAAAAAAATTTAATTAACATCTACGATCCTTTATTTACATAAGCAACAGTTAAAAAATCATGCATTTTTTTTTTTATTAATATATAAAAATATAACTTTAGTAAAGGTGTATTTTCTTTTAAAAAAATAATACATTTTCACTAAGATTTTTAAAAAAATAATGGTTTCATTATATTCCGTGATTGTTGATTAATAAATATTGAAAATTTCAGTAAAATTGGTTGATTTCCTGAATTTTAGTGTATTTTTAAGTAAAGGGGAGGGGGGGGAATGTTTTTTCATTTTGGGAATCGGCCATTGATTTTGCACGTACCTATAATTACTATTATTTAATATTAATTTATGGTTTACTAGTAATTTATTAGGTACTATTTACTAGTAATTTATAAGTTACTATTAATTTATTATTTACTATCAGTTTATTTACTATTAATTACTATCAGTTTATTATTTACTATTAATTTAATATTTAATATTAATTTATTTAATATCAATTTATTATTTACTATTAATTTATTATTTACTATTTATGCAATATTCTTCATTTCTAAAAGTAGTTAGATCTCTGATATTTTGAAATGAGATAAATGCAGCAATATAATTTACTACGTTTTTTTTTGTTTTTTTTAATTATGACTCACAGACTGACAATATATATACACGGCTTAGTTAAATAAAAAACACGGCTTAAAAAAACAAAAAACAAACACCAGAAAAAACGGCTTAGTTAAACAGTAAACACACACACACGCACGCACCCAAAATCCGCTTAGTTAAAAAAAAAAAAACGCGTGCACACACACCAAAAAATGGCTTAGTTAAAAAAAAAAACACAAAAAAACGGCTTAGTTAAGAAAAGAAAAAACACAAAAAAACGGCTAAGTTTTAACACACACACACACATCAAAAAACGGCTTAGTTAAAAAAAAAAAAACACACACACAAAAAACGGCTTAGTTAAGAAAACAAAAAAAAGTTAATGTAAAGACACCCGGGCAACGCCTGGTATGTACAGTAAATTGCAGATATTTTTCATATTTTGTTGATGCATTTAATTACTAGCATTTTTAGAGTTTGGATGAATGCTACACATTTTGCTTAAGAAAAGTTTAATTCAAAGTTCAGATTATTTTTTAAATATCTCATTTGAAAGCTCCCAATAATGTTTCCTTTATGCAATAATCACAAAACTATACTAGTTATATTCTTGACAAACTTTGGCATTCATCCCAGTATATAACACCACACACACCTCGTGAACACTGTGTTAGTAATGAAGTTACAACCCGTACACCGTGCATTCAAGCAATTTTTTTAGTTATCTTTCATCCAATATTTCTACCAATTAAATTTAAAATGTCGCATAAATTTAAACAATCCCCAAAACATTTTGTAAATTAATTTTTCTTGTTTCTATTTTTTTAATTTATTTTTTTTAAATGTAATTTCTCTATTCTCATTTCAGTCAAAATACGCATTGTTAGATGAACGAGATATATCACTCATGTCCCAATATGCAATTGAGGTAAGCACCTGATTTTGTTTTCCTGTTTTTTTTTAATCTTTAAAAAAAAAATTATACTTTTTTTTTTTAATCCTTTCCTTTAAATTTTTTTTTTTTTTTTAATTAAAAACTAGCAAAGAAAGTCAGCTTTGCCCAGATGTCTCAGATTTGTTTTGGGAGCCGGTGTCAAATGAGCTTGGGCTGCTGTTTTCATGATTTAATACTTGTTTTTAATAAACAAAAGAATTTGGTTAAGAAAAATAATCAAAAGTTAAAATTCATAGAATAAATAAAAGACATGCCTGTCAACTTAAAAATTAAGAGCATATATGTATATATATATATATATATATATATATATATATATATATATATATTAGTAAGTTGTTAAAATATATTTATGGCAAATAAACTACAGCGGCATCCACGTTTCAGCTCCGTAGAGAATTATCAGGCTAAAATGCATGAAATTTGCGTTACCAAGTGTTTTTATATAGCCATGTGGTGTTTAGTCTAGTTAGCTAACCAATCAGATTCATTGTTATCTCCTCCCACTGGTGAATGTTTTCATTAGCCAATGGCAGGGCTTCTCACAAACAAAGGTACGGCTGACATTTTTTCTTTGTATAGTGGTGATGCATCCCTTTTATTAATGTGTTGAATTAATAGGTGGCTTTATTTTAAAACATGCGTGTTTGGAATATTTTTATTTCTATTTTTTGTTATTTTAGATATTAGTTTAGTTTAGTTTTTTATTTATTTAATTATTTTATTTTTATTATGTATTGTTATTATAAAGTAAATTTTATTCTGTGTATACAGTTGTTTCCCTTCTACAGTCTAATAGGTTTTTCTGGGGTCTTTAAAGTTATATATATATATATATATATATATTTATACTTAAATCTTGTTTGCTTGTCCCCGTGCACACAGGATGAGGTTTTCCTCCCTTCCCATCTCTCTCTCTCCCATCCTCTCCACCCCGTCTTCTATCTCTTCCCCCTTTCCTATGTTTGGTTAATTCGCAAGTCTGCATCAGTGGATCACCTTGACATAGATTGGTATGTTAGGTAGTAAATACAATTTAGTAACTGCTTAAAAAAAAAAAGTCCAATTTTCATTTGTGCAAAACTTCTTATCTTCACTTTGAAATATTTTAAAAACCTTGAAAACTAAACGAATATTTTTACCTGAAGAGAGGAAAAAATGCTATTATCATCATCATCATCATTATCATTATCATCATCATCATCATTATCATCATTATCATCATCATCATCATCATCATCATTATCAATGGTAAGAGTAATCTGCTTAGTATTCAAAATAACATGTTGGCTACAGATGCTAAAGTCACCATCTTTCTCCACCCAGATTTTAAAAATCTAGAAAAATCGCTGGATTTCGTAGACAAATATGCACATTACTATCGACAACAAAATACTACGTTTTGACTGGGCTTCGGAGTCTGAGGTGTTGGTAGGAGTTGGACTCGTAAAAATGCTAGGAGTCAGTCAGATGTTTTAATCTCCGAAGAATCGACAGTCTGAATATTGGCCTTTTGGCTCGGAAGAAAGTGTAGTATCTATTCAGATACTACACTTCATCTTTTTTGTTCTGTCAGTGAAAGAAATTCTTCTAGACTGAGGCAATTTTTATTTTTGTCTCAATAAAAACCAACTTGTGTTTAGCGGTCAGAAGCCCCAATAAAAATCACTGGGTACTAGTTTCATAACAGATACAAGACTTTAATGTGGAGAGAAACAATGTAAAATTTCAGGGTAGTCAAATATACTCTGGTTGGTTAAAGATGTCGAAGTATTGGATATTGTAGCATTAACTCCCCTCTCAAACGTACCACTAGGTGGTGCTAAACTCGATTTATCTCCCCTTGTTGTGACGCCTGATCTGATCTGCCTTATAAAATGGGATGCACAGACTCGCTCTCGCTGACAACGTGCTACGATAACATCAGCCAGACCGTCTCTCTCTCCCTATTTGGAATGACGGCTGCCATCACCATGTGCTCACACACACAAAGGACACTATCTTAGTATGTAAGGACTTTCCTCCACTCACACACATGCATACATACATACACAATACTCAGACTCTCTACTAAATGGACACTGTCTCGACATATGCACACACATGTATGTACACGCACATACATAATTCCACCTACACTTTGTATACATTTTAATGAGCACTATTTCATAGCAAACACAGTTATCTTTGTGACTAATAAATGCTTTATTGTATACTTCTATATTGTCTCCAAGTTGTTACTTTGTTTCCATCGGCATGATTGTATTCTGAACACAAATATATATATATAGGATACTCGGTGCTGTCCAAGCGTCTGCTGATATTCTTAAAAAATAACAGCTGAAAAGAATTTGGTCATCTCTGCAGCCTGTTTTTGTATTTAATCTAGTTAGAATATTAATGCAATTTGACAGAAAAAAAGTTGCTGGAAAAGACTCGAAATCCACCCATGCTACCTTGAAGCCGAGTAGACGAACACATTGCCCAAGGGTGTCCCAAGTCAGTTTAGTGTCATACCCAGGACAAATTCTATTCCACTCATTAGATCAGACCCTGACAGGTGCTTGCACTCCGGATTAGAGTGAGCCTGCATGAAGTAATGTTACGGGTAACTTTTCATATCCCAGATTGAATGCGGGCGAGGAGGAGTGGGGGCATATGAGCCTTGTTCCACTGACTGCTGCTGATATCTGTTGTTTGACTCGATCTTTCGTCTGGCAAAGAATGTTTATTTTGATTGTCAAACAATCCATACAAACATCCGCATCCACCCACAAATTGTCATCTGTCAGTAAAATAATAAACGCTAAACCCACTCAGGCATCTGCATGCATATGTTCGTCATTTTGTGCACATCTACAAAAATCTCTTTCTCCCTCCCTGTCTCTTTCATTCTCCCTCCCTGTCTCTTTCATTCTCCCTCCCTGTCTCTTTCTTTCTCCCGCCCTGTCTCTTTCTTTCTCCCTCCCTGTCTCTTTCTTTCTCCCTCCCTGTCTCTTTCATTCTCCCTCCCTGTCTCTTTCATTCTCCCTCCCTGTCTCTTTCATTCTCCCTCCCTGTCTCTTTCTTTCTCCCTCCCTGTCTCTTTCTTTCTCCCTCCCTGTCTCTTTCTTTCTCCCTCCCTGTCTCTTTTTTCCTTTTTCGTTCTTTCGTTTTACTCGTTCTTTCGTTTTACTCGTTCTTTCAGTTTTTCGTTTTCTCTCTTTTGTTCTCTCTCTTTCTCTCTCTGTCTATCTCTTGCCCTATCGATGGGGCCACAAATTTGCCGGCAGAGGGGTAAACCATGCCCTCTTAAAATGGGGCCACCTTCCACATCAGCTAGAAAGGAAGTTGAAAAAGCCCAATATGATCAATCGGCTGGTCACGTCATGCCCTAGTATCTATAAGTTCATCTCCAACCGTATTATCTGATTTAAAAATAAAAATTAAAACATTATTTCTCCTTTTTTCCCAAATAGATCCTATTATAGGGTCGGTCATGTTTAGAACAAAGGAGATTACCAATTCCAAAGAGTAATTTTTTTTCTAAGAGTAATGCCTCTCTTTTTCT
Organism: Sepiola atlantica; assembly: GCA_963556195.1. Classification (NCBI taxonomy): domain Eukaryota; kingdom Metazoa; phylum Mollusca; class Cephalopoda; order Sepiida; family Sepiolidae; genus Sepiola; species Sepiola atlantica. The sequence continues at coordinate 25,026,544 of OY744554.1, read as the reverse complement.
CCGTCTCTGTAAAATTACATTTTAAGAGTAATTTTTTATGAAAGTGATATTTTCTATGATTAATGTTTCCACTCTTACTGAAATTTTCCTTTTTGAGAGCAATGTTTTCTAAGAGTAATGTTTTCACTGGTTGGGTGCTTCCTTGGGGTGCTCCGTTTTCCTGCTCTTGAGTAACGATGGTACCCTCTGTGGAATTTCCTTCAGAGTAATATTTTCTGAGGGCAAAGTATTCTAGGAATATAAATAATTATCCTACCTGTAAAACTATATTTAACAACTGAATTTGGCATTAAGTAACTCATAGATGGTTGATATGCTGTAAAACAATTCAAACTAATCGTGCACTCTCTCTACAATTTAAAGACCTCGGTTGCCTTATTCTTTATTATCGTTAACCAGCTGTATCTTCCCTGCGTTGTCTGAATATTTTTACTTACGTGTTTTGTATTGCTGCTATGCAACAAGTTAGATGCTTTTCTTTAATTGAAGTTTAAACAGCAAAACAAATCGAGGGAGGCGCGAGAGCGCTCTATCCCTTAATAGACTTCACAAATGGCCTATGCTGGAAATCTCATTTCTTTGATCAATCATAACTCAAAAACCAATAAACCAAATTAGTTAAAACTTTGCACAAAATTTTTATTTGATAGGTTCTATAAGTGTGTAGAATTTCAGCATCATTAGTCAAGGCAACCCAGAGATCCAGAAAGTTCAATCATGAAATCATGTTATCTGTGTGTACATACGTACGTATGTGCCACCCTGTATTTCATCAACTCAATGTCAATGTCATTAATTTAGGGTATGACTACATATCAACCAAACCATCTCATTATCACATCACTACAGTATAAATCTCTATGCATGAGTGGATGAAGTGTGTGAGGTGCGCTGAAGAAAAATTCCTACCAGTAAAATACATAGCCCTGTTGTGCTCGCATACCCTAAATGACAATAAAAGTGTAAATATTTGGGAATTTCCTTGCTTTTGTACATTTAGTGCATATGAATTTTCATCTTAACCCTATTATGGGCATATGATTTCAGTATACTGGCATTTATCATGGAATGTTTATTAGATATCTGTATTTAGCTATCAATTCTTGTTTTTAATGAAATAATTTAATTTGGTTTGAAGTACATAATTTGATATTTATCCTCTAAGCATGATTTGCAGTTTGTACTATGTATAGTTTTAAGATTATCCAACTGGTATTATAGCTGACGTTTTTATTTTTGTTTCCATGTAGAAATAGTACCACACATTATTCAAACTCGTCAGCCTAACATTCACAAGTAACATTATTTCTGTCTTCATTCCTCTTTCTCTTTACTTTCTGTCTCTCCACTTGTCAGCCAAATGCAATGAAGGAAAGGAGAGTAAGAATGCAAAAAGGACAAACTGGTGAAGAACAATAAAATTATAAAATTAGTACCTTGTGATTTGAGTAGCAGTATTAGGATTTCTGACTGTGAGGGTAAGAACTCCTCCACCTTTCATTATTTACGAATAATCTGTATATTTATAAAGTTGGGCCATTTGTTGCACAAACTAATTAATACTCACAATAAAAGAACAGCTTTCTAATATACTTATGTGTATACGATCGACATTGTAAGCTTGCATATTTCTTTGCAAAAGAACATCTCATTAGTTAACTATTCGTTTTTATTTTCTTATTCAATGTTTGTATTTATTTTAATATTACAGTTCTATTTACAAATACTTTTTTATATCTCGGATAAATGCTTAGCATTTTGGGTGAAATCAGTCTCACTGGTCAATTTACTTTGATGGTTTACGATTCTTGGTTTCCTCAATTTTTCTGAGCAACGCTGGGACACGGCTCCCGTTAGTAAAGAATATTGATGTGGATTAAATATAAAAATCGGTGGAATCGATTGAAAATAAAAAATGTTTGTTTTTAACAACATAGAACATTGATAAGTGATATACACATGGTCGGTTCCATCGGGTCAAACCTGGTCATCTATCCGACCTGTCGAGCTTCAACATTGTATAAATGCAGTAGGCTGCATTTTTTTTAGTGGTGTATGCGAATGGCAGACGGTGCAGATTCTCGGTCAAAGGAAGAAAGGGGGGCATAGAGAAATTTGAAAATGTCTTTGATTTTATATCGGGCCACCCAGAATCTTATTTCTCTTTGAAAAAAAAAAAACAGAATCATGCTGACCATAGAAAGTAATGTTCTCAGATTATCTCCATGATAAGTCCCCTTGGGTAGACTGTCTGGTAGTTAGCTCTCATGGATATCTTAGCGGTCAGCCTTTGGACGATCGAATGGTGACCAGTGAGAAAGACTGAAATCCAAGATTTCCGATCAGGAGGAAAGGATTGCAGGAGATTGGAGGGGTGTGACCTGGTCTCTGGGCATGAGACAGGCAGTGAGTTGAGTTTTCTCAGGACTGGGATCAGTTCTACTGGGTGTCTCTTCAGGCAAGGTGTGCCCATATTGGGCTCTTAGCTAAAGGACTGTGTTGATTGGACTTATACTTTATTTCGCTAGGGTAAAAGATCTTGTTTTGCAAGTCTGCCATTCAATCTAAGAACACGAGTATCTATTGTAACCTCCAACAAATAAACGACCTGTTACTTGTTATCAACTTGACTCATAGTTTTACTTGGGATGAGAATTCTTTGTTGCAGCACTGACTAGATTGCACAACTTTGGACCGGCACGAGTGGGGACGATCACGGCCAGTGCAGTAAACGCATGCATACAGGTTGTCTTAAGAATCTACCCCGTGGTATCGCTTTGCACTGAACTTCTCAGCGACTCTTCAACTTTCTCGAATATTAGTTTACAAAGAATGTTTAGGTGGTAAAAATTTTGTATTAGGGTTTTTCACAACAATAATGTGTGGTTGGTGTTTGCGGCATCGGTAAACAGAAAATACAAGGCTTTACTTTATTTTATCTCTGCATTAGTGTTGGGACAATTAATCAGAATTGGAATCCTGGTGCTACCAGGTCAGGCTGTCTGGAAATACCGGCTTCCTGACCCAAAATGCACCAAACATTGATGTTATTGTTTTTTTTTCCTTTCCCTTTACAAAACTAAATCATGTTCTGCAAAGCCAAAAACAAAAACAATTTTCCTCACAAAACAATCAAACCAAACACATGAAGATATAAAGAATTTGAAGCATAAAAACTTTTACCAAAATGGCCGGATTCAGCATTAAATAATCCAAAAAGGGTTGATTGTCTTAAAACAAAACAACCAAATCAGAATTGGAACCAATCGGAACTTTTGGGGGTACCGGAATGGGAAAATTTTTAGCCTTATTTCCGTTTCCAAAACCGATTCTTTTTTAAAAAATTCTTGGCAATAAGAAATGAAACAAACATAATGTATTTATTTATTTATTAAATTGTTTATTTACAACATAAGACTAAGGGCCATAGGACCGCAGGTTAGGAATCTCATTCCCAGATTTAGCATTGACTCTCTAAGTCTAATTTAGTTTTTTTATTGGTAAATTTTGGTCAACAAAGTAAATATTCTAGAATTCACTTTATACCTTATCAAACGTTTTGAAATTTTCGAATTTGTTTTTGCACCGATTTGCTAAACGTCTATATGACACCTCTCAGAGAGTTCACAGTTGATTAAAAGATTTAAAATGATTGGGACAAGTTTTTTTTTAGTTGGCTGGCGCTCCCTGGCGCAACTTGCTGTCTGGTCATCGCGTATATATCCTCTGAAATAATTAATGTGTTATTGTATTTTTTTTTTTCGGTTTTGGCACAAGTGAAAAATATAGATGAAAATCTCACAATGAGTTAATCAAAATCTTGGATACAATACATAAAGGAAAAACATTTTAGAAGTTTGTCAAATTAAAGAAGAAATTATATCTACATTTAAAAGTACCCCCCTCCCCCCAAAAAATGAGATTCTATTTTTTTTATGTGATTATGTGTGAACACACTGAAAAAAAAATTTAGAATTTAGAGGGGGGGGGGGTAGTTGCGCATATAAATTTAATGTAAAATGATCCCCCATTTCCGGGCCATTCTAACTTTTTACCGCGGTTAACTAAAGTTTTTACCACGAACGTAATTGTTTTATTTTTTGTATTACCATTTGGACTTAGGGTTAGTAATAGGAAGAAGGCGTGTTTTTTATGACTTTTAACAATTAACTATTTTATACTAAAGTTTGTTACTTGTCATAAGTTTATTTCATTTCATCAAAAGTCTCCTTTGGTGTGCGTCCTTTCAAATACAAAAAACGGATCACTGCGCGACACTCAACCGAGTCAGGTGTGAAATGGAGCATTTCACACCTGACTCGGTTCAAACACCTGTAAATCAGATTTTCTTCGTTGGTGAACTTTTGTCAGTGTTTGAATTATTTTGATGGGCTTTTGTCCGGTTACCTCTAAATCATCGCCACTCTTCTAAAATGAGATTCTACTTGTTTTCGTGAACACCCTGAAAAAAACAATTATTGTAGAATTTAAAGTGGGGGATCAGTTTCACACATAAATTTAACGTAAAATGAGCTATTTCCGAAACATTCTAGCGTTTTACAGCAGTTAACCAAAAGATTTTATTTTTCTCTGGAAGATAAATTCTGTGTGTTTATTTATTTTTAGGGGGGGGGGCTCTACTTTTTAAGCGATTAAGCATGGTTTTACGACTTTGCCAGTCGGACTTAAGGTTAGTGGTAAAAAAAATAGTAAACATCACCAAAAAAGTCAGAATGGCCCGGAAATGATGATTTTTTTTGTTAAATTTATATACAAAACTAATCTCCCACACTAAATGCTAAAATAATCATTTTGTTTTTTTGCGCCAACGTTTTAAAGGTGTTCACATGTAATCACCTAAAAAAAAAAGGGGAATTTCATTTTTTGGGGGGGTGATTTAGCTGAGGGTCTTAATCTACAAATTTTCCATTATTATTAGTTGTATTACTATTATCTGTATCTTGTTTTTCTTTTTACAGTAAAACAAATCAATCTAATACCCAACCAAATCTTCATAATTAGGATAAAAAAATATGAACATTCTTTGATAGAGGGAAGGCACAGAATAGTTTAAAAAGCCCCCCCCCCCCCTCCTTCCCATGTTAAAAATGTTTTTCTAAATACTAGCATTATTATTTAGAAACTCATTCTTAACATGGGGAGGGGCTTTGTTAACTATTCTGTTCCTAATAATCGGCTTTGTTTTAAAGAGAAATACATCTTTAGTTGTCTCGCAATTTTCAATCAATTTCAAGGAAAACATTTGAGAAAAAATATTTAGAAAGATCTACTTGTGTACACCCTCCTCCCTCACCCTAAGTGTATTTTTTACATTTGCAAAAATATATGTGGACATTACACAGGGGTTTTAAAGTAATTTGAACATTTTTAAAAAGCAACAAATCTTTAATTAAATATTTAGAAATTTTAAAAGAATCGGAAGCGTTAATTGTATCGGAATCGGGAATTTAGAACAGAATCTGTAATTGTATCGGAATCACGAATTTAGAACAGAATCTGTAATTGTATCGGAATCACGAATTTAGAACAGAATCTGTAATTGTATCGGAATCACGAATTTAGAACAGAATATGTAATTGTATCGGAATCACGAATTTAGAACAGAATCTGTAATTTTATCGGAATCACGAATTTAGAACAGAATCTGTAATTTTATCGGAATCACGAATTTAGAACAGAATCTGTAATTGTATCGGAATCACGAATTTAGAACAGAATCTGTAATTGTATCGGAATCACGAGTTTAGAACAGAATCTGTAATTGTATCGGAATCACGAATTTAGAACAGAATCTGTAATTGTATCGGAATCACGAATTTAGAACAGAATCTGTAATTGTATCGGAATCACGAATTTAGAACAGAATCTGTCATTGTATCGGAATCACGAATTTAGAACAGAATCTGTCATTGTATCGGAAAATTTTGGAATCATTCCATCACTACTCTGCATATATAAAGTTCGGTGTGTGTGTGTGTATATATATATAATATATAATAAAGATCAGTGTATATTTGTATATTTTTCTATAAATAAATATAATTTATACGTCCCATCACACAAAAGTTAGCAAGTAAAATGTGTGTTTTTCTAGCATGTTCTTTCTTTATTTCACTTTATCTTTTTCAAAGCAAACCAACAAAAAAAAATGCGATAGACCAATACTTGCCTTATATGACTCGCAAAAAAGATTTGTTTTTGTAACTTGTATTTAAAAAAAAAAGCTATTGATCGCAAAAGTAGGGGGGGGGAGGCTAACTTGACTTTATATACAAGATATTTGTTTCCGCTAAATAGTAATACCCTTAAAAAAAACAGTGTTTACTCTAAGCCAAACTAAACTAAATGGCATTATTTATTCCAATTTTAGGCCTACTTTGACAAAATTCCCAACACTGTGAGCTTTGTAAACAAGCAAAATACAAAAGCCCGATTCACGATTCGCGTAGAAAATAAAGTTTGGTCTGTCACACTCGAGTTTGAAATAGCATTTTGGTCGGTCTGTCACACTCGAGTTTGAAATAGCATTTTGGTCGGTCTGTCACACTCGAGTTTGAAATAGCATTTTGGTCAGTCTGTCACGTTCGAGTTTGAAATAGCATTTTGGTCAGTCTGTCACGTTCGAGTTTGAAATAGCATTTTGGTCGGTCTGTCACGTTCGAGTTTGAAATAGTATTTTGGTCAGTCTGTCATGTTAGAGTTTGAAATAGCATTTTAGTCGGTCTGTCACGCTCGAGTTTGAAATAGCATTTTGGTCGGTCTGTCACGCTCGAGTTTTAAATAGCATTTTAGTCGGTCTGTCACGCTCGAGTTTTAAATAGCATTTTAGTCGGTCTGTCACGCTCGAGTTTTAAATAGCATTTTGGTCAATCTGTCACACTCGAGTTTGAAATGTCATTTTATGGGTTGAATGGATGCCTCTAAAGAATAGGTTTTTGTTTTTACTTTTTTCTGTTTATCTAATGCAAAAGAATCTGCTTGTTTTTCTGATACCCCCCATCACCCTATCACCCTATATCTACCCTACCCCACCCCACCCTCAGCGTTTATCTCTCCCACCCACTCACCCTGTCTGTTTGTGAGTGAGAACAGAATTGGTTCCATAGCAAGATGGCTGACCTGCAAGGAACGCCGACTCTTACCCAGGATTTCTGTTCAACATTTAAAAATGTTATTTATTTGCCGACTTGACATTTCCACTCTTTGAGAATTATCAGGTTCCCTTGTTCTTTGGTCGGCGCTTGCCAATTTCAGTGGCGGCACGGGCAAATTTATATCATTCTTTTTATGCCCCATCTCTGCGCCTCACCCCCAAATTGTTGTCTGCCGAGTAATAACGGGTTTGTATAGAAAGTAGGGAGATATTTGGAAAGGCCAAACCAATACCTTAATTTAATGTTGGGGGGGGGGGGTTCCTTCACCCTCGAAAAGTATTATTTCTCAGGTTGTCTACCTGCAATGTTACTATACTAGCTAGTAGCCTGATGTTGCTCGGAAACAGATGAGGATGTAATATTACCAATAAACACTTGTCATAAACCATTATCCTTGAGTGGCTTTTAGTCTTACTCTGAATGCAAAAAAGCATTATTTATTTATTTATTTTTTTTAACCATCATCATATTCGGTTTAACATTTGTCTGTTTTACATACTTGTATGTGTTGGTCAGCTTTTAAAAATTGACTTCTAAACTAACCTATCTCTGACCAGGTGTTTATTTATCCCTCTTCTCTTAAGTCGATTGTTATCACTCCCATGTTTTCCTTGGCCTCCCCCCTGTGAACTGACTTTGCTGCCTCAACTGTTCTACATCCACTGACCCAGGGGTCCTCAACCTTTTTAACCCTCTGAGTTATAAAGCCATCTTTCTGAACCCCCAATAATATGACAATGAACATAATGGTAATTTATTGACTAACTCATTATACTACAATAATTCTGCAAGAGATAGATATATTAGTTACATATATGTTTGAGCGCTCGGTAACACGCTCTGAAGAGTGCTTGTTCGAAACACTGTTTCTTTGGTCATTTAATTTTTTATTAATATAATACATTTACTTTTTTTCTTTTTGAATTATTACTTATATATCGATATGTTTTTTCTAAACCAATAATGAAAGAAACTTAATGAAGGCACAGGCACTGAATTTCATAATTTGCAACTATTGCTATTTAAAATACCTCTTTCATCAGCCATCTAAGTACTCCTAGAAATCTTGTTGTGAACCCCTGGGGGTTCGCAAACCTCAGCACTAACCCAAGAAATCTCATCCATTCTTTCAACGTGGGCATACCAACCAAATCTTTTGTTTTGCCCACATCTCGCTATAATGTCTAGATTTAATCTTCCTCTGAGGTCATCAGATCTAAGCCTGTCTTTAAGACTCTCATTACACATCCATCGTATCATTTTCATATCATGTCTCTTCATGCAACACATATCTTCAACCCTCAATGGTCCATACATCATCACACTGCGTACACATGCCTTATAGACTCTTCATTTGCTCGACAGTGGTAACACTCTGCTGGTTGGGATTTGCAGAAGTTCCCTGAATTTACTCCATCCACTCCTAATTTTTGCTATTACACCAGCACCTCCCCCGTGCTCCAATGGTATCACCAAGGTAACAAAACTTTCTGGACAACCTCAATAGCTTCGCCATCCAAATACACTTTCTCTGCATTTATCTCCAGCGTCTTACACTTATTGCACACAAACTGGTCATCAGATCTCAACCTGCCAGTATTTCCACTGCACTTTTTGTGTACCCAATAACTTATAGGAATTTGGCTCAGACATTCAAAATGAAGAAACATCTCATCAGGTTGAATTTTTTAATATGGCCGCTGTAAATAAATTTTTTATATGGCCGCTGTAAATAAATTTTTTAATATGGCCGCTGTAAATAAATTTTTTAATATGGCTGCTGTAAATAAATTTTTTAATATGGCCGCTGTAAATAAATTTTTTAATATGGCCGCTGTAAATAAATCATGCAAGACTGAAGTCTGTTTGTAATGTCACTAAGGAAATAACTCAAAACCCCTACAATATTATTGTAAAAAGAAAAGGTTTAATATAAAATTTATATTGCCATAAATGTCATATACGGCAGTGAATGCTGGACTGCAGTGCAATGACAGATCCATGATTAGATGGATCTGCAATGTGAAATCCTGACCAAACCTAACACATCAGAGCAGAGCATTTGCTAAAAGTGCTACATTTGCCAATCGTAGAGGTTATACTAAGGATGAATCGATTATACTGACTATAGTCATGTGAAACGTTCATTCTCCTGAATAAACCGTTGAAGAATGGAAACTCTGGACTGGGACAAAAATTAAAATTGCCTCAGTTTAGAAAGATTTCTCCTTCATTGACTGAGCACAAAAGATGAAGAAACATTTCATCAGAACAGAAACCAAAATTGTTTCATTTTTTGTTTCTTTCTTTAATCCATCAGTATAACTTCCCTTAAGTCGAGATTCTTTTAAAATCACATCTTTTAGAATCGCATCTTTCAAAAGCTCCCTCTGTTTCACGAAGAAGTTTATTCTTCATCTATCTCATTCCTCATTCTTTTATTTCTAGATTTAGTTTCATACTAGTTGTATTATTCGCTCAACGTTGCCCGGATGAATGGCTTAACGAAAAATAATTTAAAATATCGTCATGTTTATAATTACAAAAATAATACCACATAAATATTCCTTGTAAAATTTTATTTGAGAAATTTTAATTGTTCAGTGCAAAGCGATACCACAAGGTAGATTCCCAGGACTTGGTGAAGGTTGACAGAGATCACGTAGACGACTGTTTGACCCGATGGAACCGACCATGTATATATCGCTCATCAATGTCCATTTCTAGGGTGAACGGGTGCAGAGATGCTCATAATAGTATAGAACTTTGTTTTTAATTATATCCTCTGGACAACGCAACCATTAGTATAACGTAGATTACTATTCCGATTAAATGACGACATTTAGCATTCCAAAATTAAAATTACAAAAGAGAAAAAATATATTGATCAAATGACACGTTGAGTAAATCATTTTTTATTTATAAATTTTATATTTATTAAATACTAGTTGTTCCTATCCGGCATTGCCCGGGATGCAGTTAATGTAAACATGCACAAGATGGTTGCATGTTTAGTGTTGCATATTTGCAGTGCATGAGTGTGACAGACTTGCTGCAGGTGAGAGATGCTCAACCAGGAGAAATGTCTCTGATTTTGAGTTTGGCCACCCAAAAAAAATTTCTCCTAAAAAAATGTTAGTGTCTCCTTAAATGGAGTTTCATGCCGAGAGCAAGATACTTGGGAAAAATAATGTTCATAGATTTGGTAGCAGATTGACCGTTTTGAGTGGTTGCTGGCTAGCTGTTATCTTAAGTAGATATCTGGGTGGCCAAATGGGGGTGACTGAGAAAAAGACCGGAATCTAACATTTCCGGTCAAAAGTACATAAATTCCAGTATAACCGGGACCCCACACTCTTACACTCCCTGCGACGTGACGGCATCAAACGCAATGGAAATGAGAACCGTCCCGGTGCAGGAATCCTTCCTGACTGTGAACACCTTTTCTTTGGCTCGTGACTTCGTCTGTAGTGGCTGTAAAAAGAAAGATGGCTCGAATCTCCCCCGGGTCAGATGAATGACGACTTCGTGACTCTGTGAAGGCAAGATTACTTAGCAGGACAACTCGATAACAGAATAACTCGACAAACGGCTAGGTCTTTTCACAACAATAATTATTTAATAAAAATGAACGGTGGGTTTTTAACCCAAAGTCTATTCTTCGATAATGGCTTTTTTCTAACTATCTTATCTTCCTTCTCTCTGTGTGTGTGTGTGTGAATCTCTTTACGACTGCAAATCCTTAATCGAGACGTTAATCTCTGTTGGAAAACGATGGTGGGGCCCCGGGGCAACGGCTCCCTCGGGATCCGAGGGGATCACGACCAGCTCGGCCGAGATCTCGGGTCTAACTCTTTTGTGATCGCATTTTCGCGTCAAAAATCAAAGACGAAAAGCGTATAACCCATACTCTCTCTCTCTCTCCCTCTCTCTTCTCGTCGTGTGGTACGCGCGATGCTGACTTACTCTCTTTCTTTCCCCATCCCTTCTTCTGTGTCCCCACCCCTCCCCCGAAGTGGGGTGGTACGGGCAATTGTAATTCGTCGTTTTGGTTTCTCTTTAGATCTTATCTACACTAAAGAAAGCCATTAGCCTCTCTTTCTCTATTGGACCACCCATCGAGCTGACATCCATCGTATCTCAAAAGCCCCATGACCAAATTGTTCAGCTGGTCAAACTCATCCATTGTATCTGGTTAAGTGCCACTGACAACCTACACGCTCTATCCCGCCAGGCTGGCGCCGCCTCTCGGCCAAGGTTTGGACAGTCAAAAATATGTACTAGCTCCCAGACTTCCACTTGTCTCTACGTGGGGCCTGATCTCCCCGATGCATTCCAGTGCACCCCGGGGTGCAGACTCCGTCGCTGAAACCACTGTTTCACATCCGCCCAATCCTTATTTCGTGTCAATTGGTTGAAATTGACATCTCCCAGACCGTCACCTTTCTCTACGTGGGGGCAGATACGTTGGATGAAATCACTGTTTCACATCCGTCCACCCTTATTTCGTGTCACTTGGTTGCAATTGACATCTCCCAGACCGTTACCTTTCCCCACACACAGAGAGAACAGCGGATAATACAATCAAAACAATAATAATCAAAAATTAAGAAAAAACTGTAGCTAAACAATGGAACAAAAGTTTTCTTTTTCTGTTCTGTTTTCTTTTGGTCTGTCCTTCTTTTTCTCTTTCCAGTCTATTAAAACATCAGGACTACGTATGTATGTGTGTATGTGCGTATGCATTCTATCCTTATATGTCCGTTTATCTCGGGGGGGGGGCATCCAAGACAACTGTCCGCGCCACAACCACCAGCACCGCACACGCATGGGGGCCCTCCCTGCGCGCGGTGGAGCCAACGAATGCGACACAGCACAACCTCGGCCTCTCCCCCAGGTCCTTGACTATCTTTGGCTTGGCTTTCCTGCTATTCTGTGGTGGGGCGTTCTGCTCCCCTCTACCGTAACTTCATAGGTAATTCCTCTACCTTTTTGGCTAACCGATTTTCTCTCAATCTCTTCTGGAGCTGGGCAGGGGGGTATTTTGCCGCTCTCCTCCCACTCGCTGGACTCGTCAACCGACCTAGCAGTCGCGTTTAATTCGATCTCTCTCTACGGGGGGGTTCATTGCTTCTTGCGGTTTCTCATAAACCGGCGAACAAAACCCAAGCCCGTCTTCTTCCCATTCTACCGTAACTTCATAGGTAATTCCTCTACCTTTTTGGCTAACCGATTTTCTCTCAGTCTCTTCTGGAGCTGGGCAGGGGGGGTATTTGGCCGCTCTCCTCCCACTCGCTGGACTGGTCAACCGACCCGCAGTCGCGTTTAATTCGATCTCTCTCTACGGGGGGGTTCATTGCTTCTTGCGGTTTCTCATAACCCGGCGAACAAAACCCAAGCCCGTCTTCTTCCCATTTAAATTCGCTATCTTTCACTAAACTTATCATTCTGGTGGCCACCCTACTTTTTATACTCTGTGGGGTGGCCTCTGGGCGCTTCCCTGGTTCTTTACCCTAGCGTCAGGTGGCACACTAAGGTCCGGAATCCTAATTCCTCACCTCCGATCTATGCTGCTGTGCACCACCGACTCTCATGTCCGAACCGACCACACCTAGTGCAGTTCGGTCTAACCGAGCCGCGTGGGCGCCCATAATTTGTGGGACACTCTGCTGCTCCATGCCCCTCACCCCTACAGGTCCAGCGGACTGATACCTGCCTTGCCGGTGCGGGCCTATCGTGCTCATTTCGAAGGTCCCATGCCTTCCTTCTAGGATCGGAGTTTGCCTCCCAATCCTCTCCGCCCCCTCTCTCCATTCGGGGCCCCGGCCTCGCCCTGCTCCCCACCGTTTTCCTTCTCCCAGGCATTTCCTCGCCATTGCCTCTATCTACACGTTCCCCTAGTCTTATACTGTCTCTCGCTAATCTCTGGGCCTCCGCTAGTGTGAGCGGGTGACCCCTCAGTACCTCCCTCTGGGTCTCTCTAGCACCTAACCCGTCTACGAGGGCATCCACCAGGATTGCCTGGATGGGACCCGTATTTCGGATCGCCCCATCCGGGAAGGCCTGAACCGCCAATCCCTGGATTCGTTCGACTAACTCGTCGAGTCCCTCGCCGTTGTTTAACCTTAGCCGGGTCAACTTGCGTACGGCCTCAATCGCGGTTCGCTCGCTGGCGTATTGCCTCACTAGCTGCTCGCGGAGCTCCGTCCAAGTGATCCCCGGGTTCTCTACATACCTCCCCTCAATGAATCTCGACACTGGGCCCCTCGCTCCCTCTAGAGCGAGCAGCACCATCTCTAAATCTTCTAGTCCATAAATCACCCTCTTCTTCTGAATTACTGCTAACCACTCCATTAAACCGACGGGATCCCCTCTGTGGGGGGGTATTCGTATCCCTCCTATCGGCCCTTCTATCTTTCTAGTCTCTTCTCTCCCCATACCTGTTACACTATTTACTGGGTCTTCCTCCGAACCCATTCCCTTTGCGTTCTAGCTTACCACCCCTAACAACAGAACTACCCAAACTGTGTGCAAAGTTTGGACAACAATCGATACACCGACAACCGAGCAAGCGAACAAGAGAAATCAACGAGTCACTTACCCCTCTCCTCTGCTGCCCTTGTGGTCTTCCGCTTCTGGGCTGGTTTATTGTTTTTCGAGTCCGTCTGGGCCTTTCAATCAATTGACTAAAAGTTCGCGGTCCCAGACCGATCTCAAAGTCTAAAAAACGTTTTTTCTTTCAGTCTATCTCTTTTTCTATCTTTCTCTTTTTTTTTCAAACACGGGTGTACATGCCCGTTAAACTGTTTCTCTCTTTTCTTTTCCTATTCTCTTTTTCTATCTTTTTTTTTTTTCAAACACGGGTGTCGATGTCCGTCAAACTGTTTCTCTCTTTTCCCTTCCCTCCTCCTTTTTTTTTATTCTCCTTTTCAACCACGGGTGTACATGCCCGTTAAACTGTTTCTCTCTTTTCTTTTCCTATTCTCTTTTTCTATCTTTTTTTTTCAAACACACGTGTCGATGTCCGTCAAACTGTTTCTCTCTTTTCTTTTCCTTCCTCCTTTTTTTTATTCTCTTTCTCAACCACGGGTGTACATGCCCGTTAAACTGTTTCTCTCTTTTCTTTTTCTTTTTCTATCTTTCTTTTTTTTTTTCAAACACGGGTGTCGATGTCCGTCAAACTTTTCTCTCTGCCGGTAAAAAAAAATCGTCCGTTGTGCCCGTGGGTTTTTTAAAATTTGTCTGTCTATTTTTTCTTTTTCCAAGGTGTTTTGCCGGAAAAAAAATTGTTTTCTTTGTGGCCGTGGTTGGCTTTGTTCTTTTCTTCTCCCGAGGTTGCCAGGCACTCCTCACCGTACCATGATCCTAGGTCGCGGCACCATTTATAACCGGGACCCCACACTCTTACACTCCCTGCGACGTGACGGCATCAAACGCAATGGAAATGAGAACCGTCCCGGTGCAGGAATCCTTCCTGACTGTGAACACCTTTTCTTTGGCTCGTGACTTCGTCTGTAGTGGCTGTAAAAAGAAAGATGGCTCGAATCTCCCCCGGGTCAGATGAATGACGACTTCGTGACTCTGTGAAGGCAAGATTACTTAGCAGGACAACTCGATAACAGAATAACTCGACAAACGGCTAGGTCTTTTCACAACAATAATTATTTAATAAAAATGAACGGTGGGTTTTTAACCCAAAGTCTATTCTTCGATAATGGCTTTTTTCTAACTATCTTATCTTCCTTCTCTCTGTGTGTGTGTGTGTGAATCTCTTTACGACTGCAAATCCTTAATCGAGACGTTAATCTCTGTTGGAAAACGATGGTGGGGCCCCGGGGCAACGGCTCCCTCGGGATCCGAGGGGATCACGACCAGCTCGGCCGAGATCTCGGGTCTAACTCTTTTGTGATCGCATTTTCGCGTCAAAAATCAAAGACGAAAAGCGTATAACCCATACTCTCTCTCTCTCTCTCCCTCTCCCTCCTCGTCGTGTGGTACGCGCGATGCTGACTTACTCTCTTTCTTTCCCCATCCCTTCTTCTGTGTCCCCACCCCTCCCCCGAAGTGGGGTGGTACGGGCAATTGTAATTCGTCGTTTTGGTTTCTCTTTAGATCTTATCTACACTAAAGAAAGCCATTAGCCTCTCTTTCTCTATTGGACCACCCATCGAGCTGACATCCATCGTATCTCAAAAGCCCCATGACCAAATTGTTCAGCTGGTCAAACTCATCCATTGTATCTGGTTAAGTGCCACTGACAACCTACACGCTCTATCCCGCCAGGCTGGCGCCGCCTCTCGGCCAAGGTTTGGACAGTCAAAAATATGTACTAGCTCCCAGATTTCCACTTGTCTCTACGTGGGGCCTGATCTCCCCGATGCATTCCAGTGCACCCCGGGGTGCAGACTCCGTCGCTGAAACCACTGTTTCACACCAGCCTATGGGCAGGGAAAGTCAATTAGACTTTGCCGACTGAGTGTGGGACGGTTAGTTTGTTTTTCTGGAGTCTGACAGTCGGTTGGATCTGTGCGCCTCTCAGAAAGAGATGGGCTCTAAACTATGGGATGTGTTTTAATTTGGCCAGGCTGAGATTTCTCATTTTGCAAGTTTTTTATTCAAAGGAAGAAACGAGTACCATTGTAACCTTCAACAAATAAACCTGTTGTTTGTGTTGATCTGATTTTGTGGTTTTGTTTGGAGGGAGAATTCTTTTGTTGCAGCACTGGAACCACTCAATTGACACTGCGACCGATGTCGGAATTGCATAACAGGCGGACGAGCACGGTCTGTGCAGTGAACGCACGCAGCGCTCATTCATATTAGATCATTTTTATTTGTTTTATCATTTTAAAACTTCTATTATTCGATTTAAAATGAGTTATCACTCTGCTGATTTCTATTTTAGGTGATTATTTAAACATGTTTGATATTAGAAGTCGTCTGGGCTAGACCAAATAATTTTAACCCTTAAATGCTCTTTGTTTCAAATATGACACATTCCAACAAAATGCCTATTTAATATAATATTCAACGAAAAAGTGTCAAACTGCAACTTGTTTAACATCTGCAACAAGCCCGTTGGCAAGTGTGAGTAGGTATTAGTATGATGTTGCATCAGCACACCCACTAAATGATGTCGAACCAATATAAAAAATAAAGCATTTACAGGTTAAAAATAAATTGTAGTGAATAATGTTATTATATTGCCAATAACATAGCACAGCAATAACAAATGAAAATTTTTTTTTTGTCATTGGCTACTCGCATCCCTGAGATGAAAATACATTGTTATTAAATGCTTTATCCGCTAGTTGCACTAACATGGCTGAGTGTCCTCCAAGCCCTACAATCTTGGGCCAAAGTATTGTGATGGAAGAATGGGTTACAAGTATAATGGACGACGGAGATACTGCTGACATTGTCTTTTTGGACTTTGCCAAGGTCTTTGATTCTGTTAATCACAACTTTTATATAAACTCAACACCTATGGTCTTCATGAATTGGTTATAAAGTGGATAAGATTCTTTCTTGGTGATCGTACGTACAGGGTTCAGATAAATGGCAGTCTGTCATCTGAAATGGATATTTGCAGTGGTGTTCCTCAAGGTTCCGTGCTGGGTCCTATTCTCTTTCCACTTTATATAAACGACAGGCCGGAAGTGATTGGTGGAAATGTGCTCCTATTTGCAGATGCTATCAAATTAGTAGCTTGTAGAAGCAAAATTGACAATCTCATGTCTAGCCTTCAACGTGCCTGGAAATGGTTCATTGAATGGGACTTTTACCTTAATATCGATAAATGCTGCCATATTCCTTCTGACTCGGCTCTTACATTTGGCGATGACACGGCTTTGCTCAAGGAGGCAAACGAGACAAAAGATCTTGGCATTCTGATCGACTCTTCTTTCAAGCCATCTAAACATTGCACTCAGGCTGCAAACTAAGCAAAGAGCACTCTATTTCTCATTCCATGAAAAATGCCAGTACACTGAAATCATCTGCCCTTAATAGGGTTAAGAAGAAAATTCATATACACTAAATTAAGGCTATGACTACATATCAACCAAACCATTTGATTATCACATCACTACAGTATAAATCTCTATGCATGAGTGGATGAAGTGTGTGAGGTGCGCTGAAGAAAAATTCCTACCAGTAAAATACATAGCCCTGTTGTGCTCGCATACCCTTAATGACACACTTCATCCACTCATGCATAGAGATTTATACTGTAGTGATGTGATAATGAAATGGTTTGGTTGATATGTAGTCATACCCTTAATGACAATAAAAGTGTACAAATTTGGGAATTTTCTTGCTTTTGTACATTTAGTCTATATGAATTTTCATCTTAACCCTATTAAGGGCATATGATTTCAGTATACTGACATTTATCATGGAATGTCACTACTTTTGTAAAGGCTATGCCTCAATACAATGGTCATTTTAAAGGTTTTTTGGAATTTTCTGGAAAACTAAGGTATATGGTAAACTGAAATTAAAATGCCATCAACTAGAACCTTTATTTCTGCCAAAAATCAGATGAATCCATCAAATAGTTGATGAGATACAGGGTGGTACGTACGTACAGATAACATGATTTAATGATTTGACTTTCTGGATCTCTGGGTTGCCTTGACTAATGATGCTGAAATTCTACACACTTATAGAACCTATCAAAAAAAAAATTTGTGCAAAATTTTAACTAATTTGGTTTATTGGTTTTTGAGTTATGATTGATCAAAGAAATGAGATTCCAGCATAGGCCATTTGTGTAGTCTATTAAGGGATAGAGCGCTCTCGCGCCTTCCTTGATTCAACGTTCTTTCTGCAAATTCACTCCTGAAATATTTCTCACTTTTTTTACCTCGTCAGACCACTGTTAGAGTATGGTGTCCAGGCCTCTTCTCCATATCTAATACGTAATATCCAGCATCTGCAGAGAGTTCAAAGACCGGCTACTCGAATGGTGCAGGGTCTATCAGATCTGTCCTATGAAAGCCGACTCAAGAGACTTAACCTTTTCTTCTTTCAGTACCGACGATTACACGGTGATCTTATTTTTGCCTACAATTTCTCAATGGTCATTACGATATACCTCAGGACCTATTATTCACTCCTGCACCAGAAAGAAGTCTACGCGGACACCACAAGAAACTATTTCACCGCTGATTTTGATTGAATCGGAGGAGGGTCGCTTTCTCAATCAGGATCCCTGGACCTTGAAATAGACTCCTAAGAGAGGTAATAAATGCAACAACAACGCAACAATTGAAGGTGAATTTGGACAGATGCTGGGCGACTGTATCATCTTCTGTGTAAATTTCAACTACTCTTTCCCTACATGGCAACTGAAACATGCTTGTTTTATTTTTTGCCAAATTAACTGAACTGAATTTGTTCGTCCATTCACAAACGTTGTCTATTCATCTTTTCTTTTGTCTACCTTTCAACTGGCTTCCTTGTATTATGCCTTCAACGCATATTTTGAATAGCTCTACACTGGAACGCTTACCGTGACCAAACAATCTCAAGACTTTAGATTTGATGACAGAGGACATTGACGGGATGCCAATGAGTTTTCGCAACTCTGCGATACTGATGAGATCAGATAGTTTATGATCAGTAATGAAGCGCACAATATGGCTTTGGAAAGTTTCTACTCTCTGATGTAATATTACAGTCTAGTTGACACATTCAAGCCGATATAAGACTACAGGAAGGACATATGCGTTATAGAAATACAACTTTCTTTTCTATAATAGATGGACGAAATGTTTGTTGTTTTAGTTGGATCTTTTAACATTTCAGATGCTGGGCGACTGTATCCTCTTCTGTGTAAATTTCAACCACCCTTTCCCTACATGGCAACTGAAACATGCTTTTTTATTTTTTGCCAAATTAACTGAACTGAATTTGTTCGTCCATTCACAAACGTTGTCTATTCATCTTTTCTTTTGTCTACCTTTCAACTGGCTTCCTTGTATTATGCCTTCAACGCATATTTTGAATAGCTCTACACTGGAACGCTTACCGTGACCAAACAATCTCAAGACTTTAGATTTGATGACAGAGGACATTGACGGGATGCCAATGAGTTTTCGCAACTCTGCGATACTGATGAGATCAGATAGTTTATGATCAGTAATGAAGCACACGATATGGCTTTGGAAAGTTTCTACTCCCTGATGTAATATTACAGTCTAGTTGACACATTCAGGTCCGTATAAGACTACAGGAAGGACATATGCGTTATAGAAATACAACTTTCTTTTCTATAATAGATGGACGAAATGTTTGTTGTTTTAGTTGGATCTTTTAACATTTCAGATGCTGGGCGACTGTATCCTCTTCTGTGTAAATTTCAACCACCCTTTCCCTACATGGCAACTGAAACATGCTTTTTTATTTTTTGCCAAATTAACTGAACTGAATTTGTTCGTCCATTCACAAACGTTGTCTATTCATCTTTTCTTTTGTCTACCTTTCAACTGGCTTCCTTGTATTATGCCTTCAACGCATATTTTGAATAGCTCTACACTGGAACGCTTACCGTGACCAAACAATCTCAAGACTTTAGATTTGATGACAGAGGACATTGACGGGATGCCAATGAGTTTTCGCAACTCTGCGATACTGATGAGATCAGATAGTTTATGATCAGTAATGAAGCACACGATATGGCTTTGGAAAGTTTCTACTCCCTGATGTAATATTACAGTCTAGTTGACACATTCAGGTCCGTATAAGACTACAGGAAGGACATATGCGTTATATAAAGGAAAGTTGTATTTCTATAATAGATGGACGAAATGTTTGTTGTTTTAGTTGGATCTTTTAACATTTCAGCTAAAACGGCTGTAAATATTTTTCAATCCTTCCCCCAACTCTCGGAGATTGGCTTGTCTATCAATTTCTTGATTCCAGACGTTCTCTTTCTTGATAAAACAAATTTAGCTATTTTTCAAGCTCCATTTTTAACGATTGTACTATCTCTTGTGGCCCAGAAGATTTCATTCTGCCTCGAACGAAAAGATAACGTTGTATTAACAATGACACATCTTTATCTTGTAATTGGTTAACGTTAATAGCCATGAATGCTGCGTCTTCCCACTTCCAAAGAGAAATCTTCTTCCCATCTGTGCCGCCATTCCTTATTGTTTTGTTTCCCCCTATCAGCATGGTGATCGACGTTGCCCAGGAGTTTGGATGGAGATTAGTGTCTAAAGCACGGCCACAGTAAAAGTCAATTTCTTACTGACAACATTAATGCGCGTTAAGTATAACAGGAAAAAAGTGTCAACATTTTACTGTCATAATCACAAAAATAATCACCTGAATAAATGCATGGAAAAAAAATTTTGAAAAAAATCCTGCTAGTTGTTTAAATTTAATTTCAGTTTGTTATTATCATCAGTGCAAGTTAGGTATTATGTAAAAAAAAATATTTCAACAAATGAATGTCTTCAGAGTTTGTTTTTTTTTTTTTTTCTTTGAAAAAAAAAAGATATTCCTGCACAAATTAAGTATTACTTAAAAGAAAACACGTAAATCTTATTAATAGAAATAATTATTTAAATGTTTGAACCTTTTTTTTTTTTTTTTTTTTTTTAGATACATTCTTCACTGATATATTTATTTTAATTTTATTTTATGAAACAAAGAAAATCTATTTTAAAAAAATATTTCATTTCAATTATTTCATGGATCAAATCGATAATTGCCCCAGATAGAATCAAAGGAAGATTTCAATGGTGTCTTTAGATTCCTTGAAAAATTTAAACCTTATTGAAACTTATTTGAATGTTCTGTTAATATATCGATTTCTATAACTTATTGAAACTTATTTGAATGTTCTGTTAATATATCGATTTCTATAACTTATTGAAACTTATTTGAATGTTCTGTTAATATATCGATTTCAATAACTTATTGAAACTTATTTGAATGTTCTGTTAATATATCGATTTCAATAACTTATTGAAACTTATTTGAATGTTCTGTTAATATATCGATTTCAATAACTTATTGAAACTTATTTGAATGTTCTGTTAATATATCGATTTCAATAACTTATTGAAACTTATTTGAATGTTCTGTTAATATATCGATTTCAATAACTTATTGAAACTTATTTGAATGTTCTGTTAATATATCGATTTCAATAACTTATTGAAACTTATTTGAATGTTCTGTTAATATATCGATTTCTATAACTTATTGAAACTTATTTGAATGTTCTGTTAACGTATCGATTTCAATAACTTATTGAAACTTATTTGAATGTTCTGTTAATATATCGATTTCAATAACTTATTGAAACTTATTTGAATGTTCTGTTAATATATCGATTTCTATAACTTATTGAAACTTATTTGAATGTTCTGTTAATATATCGATTTCAATAACTTATTGAAACTTATTTGAATGTTCTGTTAATATATCGATTTCAATAACTTATTGAAACTTATTTGAATGTTCTGTTAATATATCGATTTCTATAACTTATTGAAACTTATTTGAATGTTCTGTTAATATATCGATTTCAATAACTTATTGAAACTTATTTGAATGTTCTGTTAATATATCGATTTCAATAACTTATTGAAACTTATTTGAATGTTCTGTTAATATATCGATTTCAATAACTTATTGAAACTTATTTGAATGTTCTGTTAATATATCGATTTCAATAACTTATTGAAACTTATTTGAATGTTCTGTTAATATATCGATTTCAATAACTTATTGAAACTTATTTGAATGTTCTGTTAATATATCGATTTCAATAACTTATTGAAACTTATTTGAATGTTCTGTTAATATATCGATTTCTATAACTTATTGAAACTTATTTGAATGTTCTGTTAATATATCGATTTCTATAACTTATTGAAACTTATTTGAATGTTCTGTTAATATATCGATTTCTATAACTTATTGAAACTTATTTGAATGTTCTGTTAATATATCGATTTCTATAACTTATTGAAACTTATTTGAATGTTCTGTTAATATATCGATTTCTATAACTTATTGAAACTTATTTGAATGTTCTGTTAATATATCGATTTCTATAACTTATTGAAACTTATTTGAATGTTCTGTTAACGTATCGATTTCTATAACTTATTGAAACTTATTTGAATGTTCTGTTAATATATCGATTTCTATAACTTATTGAAACTTATTTGAATGTTCTGTTAACGTATCGATTTCTATAACTTATTGAAACTTATTTGAATGTTCTGTTAATATATCGATTTCTATAACTTATTGAAACTTATTTGAATGTTCTGTTAACGTATCGATTTCTATAACTTATTGAAACTTATTTGAATGTTCTGTTAATATATCGATTTCTATAACTTATTGAAACTTATTTGAATGTTCTGTTAATATATCGATTTCTATAACTTATTGAAACTTATTTGAATGTTCTGTTAATATATCGATTTCTATAACTTATTGAAACTTATTTGAATGTTCTGTTAACGTATCGATTTCTATAACTTATTGAAACTTATTTGAATGTTCTGTTAATATATCGATTTCTATAACTTATTGAAACTTATTTGAATGTTCTGTTAACGTATCGATTTCTATAACTTATTGAAACTTATTTGAATGTTCTGTTAATATATCGATTTCTATAACTTATTGAAACTTATTTGAATGTTCTGTTAACGTATCGATTTCTATAACTTATTGAAACTTATTTGAATGTTCTGTTAATATATCGATTTCTATAACTTATTGAAACTTATTTGAATGTTCTGTTAATATATCGATTTCTATAACTTATTGAAACTTATTTGAATGTTCTGTTAATATATCGATTTCTATAACTTATTGAAACTTATTTGAATGTTCTGTTAACGTATCGATTTCTATAACTTATTGAAACTTATTTGAATGTTCTGTTAATATATCGATTTCTATAACTTATTGAAACTTATTTGAATGTTCTGTTAACGTATCGATTTCTATAACTTATTGAAACTTATTTGAATGTTCTGTTAATATATCGATTTCAATAACTTATTGAAACTTATTTGAATGTTCTGTTAACGTATCGATTTCAATAACTTATTGAAACTTATTTGAATGTTCTGTTAATATATCGATTTCAATAACTTATTGAAACTTATTTGAATGTTCTGTTAACGTATCGATTTCAATAACTTATTGAAACTTATTTGAATGTTCTGTTAATATATCGATTTCAATAACTTATTGAAACTTATTTGAATGTTCTGTTAATATATCGATTTCTATAACTTATTGAAACTTATTTGAATGTTCTGTTAATATATCGATTTCAATAACTTATTGAAACTTATTTGAATGTTCTGTTAATATATCGATTTCTATAACTTATTGAAACTTATTTGAATGTTCTGTTAACGTATCGATTTCTATAACTTATTGAAACTTATTTGAATGTTCTGTTAATATATCGATTTCTATAACTTATTGAAACTTATTTGAATGTTCTGTTAACGTATCGATTTCTATAACTTATTGAAACTTATTTGAATGTTCTGTTAATATATCGATTTCTATAACTTATTGAAACTTATTTGAATGTTCTGTTAATATATCGATTTCTATAACTTATTGAAACTTATTTGAATGTTCTGTTAATATATCGATTTCTATAACTTATTGAAACTTATTTGAATGTTCTGTTAACGTATCGATTTCTATAACTTATTGAAACTTATTTGAATGTTCTGTTAATATATCGATTTCTATAACTTATTGAAACTTATTTGAATGTTCTGTTAACGTATCGATTTCTATAACTTATTGAAACTTATTTGAATGTTCTGTTAATATATCGATTTCAATAACTTATTGAAACTTATTTGAATGTTCTGTTAACGTATCGATTTCAATAACTTATTGAAACTTATTTGAATGTTCTGTTAATATATCGATTTCAATAACTTATTGAAACTTATTTGAATGTTCTGTTAACGTATCGATTTCAATAACTTATTGAAACTTATTTGAATGTTCTGTTAATATATCGATTTCAATAACTTATTGAAACTTATTTGAATGTTCTGTTAACGTATCGATTTCAATAACTTATTGAAACTTATTTGAATGTTCTGTTAATATATCGATTTCTATAACTTATTGAAACTTATTTGAATGTTCTGTTAACGTATCGATTTCAATAACTTATTGAAACTTATTTGAATGTTCTGTTAATATATCGATTTCAATAACTTATTGAAACTTATTTGAATGTTCTGTTAACGTATCGATTTCAATAACTTATTGAAACTTATTTGAATGTTCTGTTAATATATCGATTTCTATAACTTATTGAAACTTATTTGAATGTTCTGTTAACGTATCGATTTCAATAACTTATTGAAACTTATTTGAATGTTCTGTTAATATATCGATTTCAATAACTTATTGAAACTTATTTGAATGTTCTGTTAACGTATCGATTTCAATAACTTATTGAAACTTATTTGAATGTTCTGTTAATATATCGATTTCTATAACTTATTGAAACTTATTTGAATGTTCTGTTAACGTATCGATTTCAATAACTTATTGAAACTTATTTGAATGTTCTGTTAATATATCGATTTCTATAACTTATTGAAACTTATTTGAATGTTCTGTTAACGTATCGATTTCTATAACCCACAAACGTTGACGTTTATATTTCTGATATATAAAGTCAAGCCAGTCTATTCACCATTTACTTAACATTAATAACTTTTTTAATACAAATCTGTTTAGATATAAACATTCCTTAGCCTTTTCTGTTCTGATACCACACTTCATCTTTTTTTTTTTTTTACTTCGGTTCGTGAAGGAGGAATCCTTCTGGATTGAGGCAATTTTTATTTTTGTTCCAATCCAGAGTTCCCCTTTTTAATGGAGCTTGATATTCCCCACATTAAAAATCGACCTTGTGTCTTGTGCCCTCGTGGGGAGGCAAATAAATAGGAACATATGGTTTTCATCAGAGTATATTCTTCCCGTCTGCTCAGCCATTCCTTATGGTTTTTTGTTTCCTTTTTATTTTAACTATATTATTATCAGACACACCCGGTGTTGTCCAGAAATTAATGACATTCCCTGTGAATTCCTGTTCCCAGCCCTGAACCCTATATTGTTTTTTATTGTAAAAAGAAAATTAGGAAATTGATAATTCCATTGGATACCGAGTAAAGTTTTACTTTCAAAGTTGTTTTTAATCTCGTTTTTTTTTTAATAGTTAGAATTTTTTTACATTTTCATAAATATTTGATTTTTAAGAAAATAAAATAAGAATTTTATGTCCATCAGTTATATGTAGGCAAGAAACAAACAAACACACACACACACACACACACACATGTGTGTGTTTCTTCCATACAGAAACATATTGGAAGTAAAATAAAAATAAAAATAAAGTCATAATCGTCTTAGAAACGAGCGTACGCCTAATCATTGTTAATCTTGAATTCTTGGGACTGAAATAATGTTATAAATTTATTTGTCTAAACTCTCTCTCTCTCTCTCTCTCTCTCATATCTATATATCATATATATATATATATATATATATATATATATATATAATCCAGGTAAGATAAACATCCACAGGATAGGAATCCAAAGAATTTCAACCAGGCTTATAAAAAGTGCTCAATATCAAATAGAGCTTATATATGATTTTTATTTATACAGACATGTACAAAATCTGCGACACTGGCATGTCGATGTTATCGATCAACAGCTGTTAGAAACTGAGATCTCATCAGGAAAAGTTAAAATCCGATCCTTACCTCAGATCATATTTGTTGCAGATTTCGTACATGTCTGTATGAAAATATATTTATGGCAATTAAGCTACACAGAGGCTTCCGCATTTCATTTTCGCAGGGAATCGTCAGGCTAAAATGCAAAGAATGCGTGTTACTGGGTGTTTTTATATATACATGTGGTGTTTAGTCTAGCTAGCTAAAACAACCTGATTCATTGTTATTCCCCCCCCCCCCCCGGGCCAATGTTTTCATTGGTCAATGGCAGGGCTTCTCTCAAACAATGGTTTGGCTGACTTTTATTTCCTCTCCTTTTGTTCAAACAAACGTTTGAAAAAAAGAACAAACACATTCTTTTTATGTCATAATCGCACCACATTTTTTGAATTTTAACGACTGTTTCGTTTGGAAAAAAAACATTTTCACGTCACTAATGCACCAAATATTTTAAACTGTACTTGTATGTTATTTCTTGAAATCCGTCATCTTGAGGAAGTCTTGAAATAAAGCCAGAACGATGAATATATAAACAATTTTGGTCCTTCTTTTTTTCATATATATACACTAGCTGTACCTACCCGGCATTGCCAAGGATGCAATAAGGTCATTTTAGTTTAAGTTTTATTTATTTTCACTTTTTAAAAACTTATACAGAAAAAGTAATGAAATTATAGTTGTAAGGGAGATAACCTCTTTTTATTATTCTCTTGACACTCTTCATTTAAGAGTTATTCTCTTTGCTCAATTTTGTTTTTTTGATTTTTTTATATTTTTTTTTATTAGTTTCATAATATAGATTGTCTGGGCCAGACTAAGTCATTTTTTTTTTTTTTATTAGTTTCATAATATAGATTGTCTGGGCTAGACTAAGTCATTTTTTTTTTATTAGTTTCATAATATAGATTGTCTGGGCCAGACTAAGTCATTTTTTTTTTATTAGTTTCATAATATAGATTGTCTGGGCCAGACTAAGTCATTTTTTTTTATTAGTTTCATAATATAGATTGTCTGGACCAGACTAAGTCATTTTTTTTTATATTAGTTTCATAATATAGATTGTCTGGGCCAGACTAAGTCATTTTTTTTTTTTTATTAGTTTCATAATATAGATTGTCTGGGCTAGACTAAGTCATTTTTTTTATTAGTTTCATAATATAGATTGTCTGGGCCAGACTAAGTCATTTTTTTTTTTTATTAGTTTCATAATATAGATTGTCTGGGCCAGACTAAGTCATTTTTTTTTTTTTATTAGTTTCATAATATAGATTGTCTGGGCCAGACTAAGTCATTTTTTTTTTTTATTAGTTTCATAATATAGATTGTCTGGGCCAGACTAAGTCATTTTTTTTTATTAGTTTCATAATATAGATTGTCTGGACCAGACTAAGTCATTTTTTTTTATATTAGTTTCATAATATAGATTGTCTGGGCCAGACTAAGTCATTTTTTTTTTTTTATTAGTTTCATAATATAGATTGTCTGGGCCAGACTAAGTCATTTTTTTTTTTTATTAGTTTCATAATATAGATTGTCTGGGCCAGACTAAGTCATTTTTTTTTATTAGTTTCATAATATAGATTGTCTGGACCAGACTAAGTCATTTTTTTTTATATTAGTTTCATAATATAGATTGTCTGGGCCAGACTAAGTCATTTTTTTTTTTTTTATTAGTTTCATAATATAGATTGTCTGGGCTAGACTAAGTCATTTTTTTTATTAGTTTCATAATATAGATTGTCTGGGCCAGACTAAGTCATTTTTTTTTTTTATTAGTTTCATAATATAGATTGTCTGGGCCAGACTAAGTCATTTTTTTTTTTTTATTAGTTTCATAATATAGATTGTCTGGGCCAGACTAAGTCATTTTTTTTTTTTATTAGTTTCATAATATAGATTGTCTGGGCCAGACTAAGTCATTTTTTTTTATTAGTTTCATAATATAGATTGTCTGGGCCAGACTAAGTCATTTTTTTTTTATTAGTTTCATAATATAGATTGTCTGGGCCAGAGTAAGTCATTTTTTTTTATTAGTTTCATAATATAGATTGTCTGGGCCAGACTAAGTCATTTTTTTTTTTAATAAGTTGTAGTGAAGTACGTTATTATACTGCCAATAACAAATGAATATTGGCTAGTCCCAAACAATTTGATTTATCAGCTTAACAGCTTTTTGGGTCTGACTTTGAAAATCTGACAAGATAACTTTATATATTTGATATATAATTGTGTTAAAAGTTGAAATGAGATGATTGCTCAAAGTGGAGGAATAAATAACCAGTCTAAAGCAATTTTTTCATTTATTTTGTTATTTGATAATCCGTTTTTGTTTTTTTTAATTATTTCCTTGTCTTCTTGTGATTTCAGGCTCGGGTTGAAATGAGATGATTGCTCAAAGTGGATGAATAAATAACCAGTCTAAAGCAATTTTTTCATTTATTTTGTTATTTGATAATCCGTTTTTTTTTTTTTTAATTATTTCCTTGTCTTCTTTTGATTTCAGGCTCGGGTTGAAATGAGATGATTGCTCAAAGTGGAGGAATAAATAACCAGTCTAAAGCAATTTTTTCATTTATTTTGTTATTTGATTTCAGGCTCGGGTTGAAGTAGACAGAGACGGAAACGGGGCCAAAATTTATGCTTACGCCTATGACATAAGCAAAGGGCGGAGTTCCGGTCAATACCTTCATGACTTATTATGGTAAGTGTTTTTTTAGGTATTGCACTTTAAAAAAAATTCTTAATTTATATGTTTCCTAATATTTACTTTTCATAAATATTTAAGGGTGTGGTTAAAGCTGTCATTGGTCAGGCAAGAGATGACCTCCAACTGACCTGTGAACTTGTGTTTGTGTGCATTCACTCTACAGGTCGTGATTGTCCCCTCTGTGTTTCTGTCCAAATTTGGTGCTTGATTTCGATTCTGGTCATAGTGTCAATCATGTGATCTGGCACTGGTGCAACAAGTGGATTTTTCTTCCAAATAAAATTACATCTTTAAGTTTTAAAACTAGTAACAATGTTTTATTTTGAGAGGTTTAAAATGAAACTTGGTTTTCCTACAAAACAACAAACTTGCAATCAGAAAGACAGTCATTTTCAACCGAATAAAAAAACAGATCCGTCCGCTTAAAATCCTGACTGTACCCTGAGCCTGATCGAAACAACACACAACCAACTGAACACAAACCGTCTTTCGGCTTAGGTCCCAGAAGCCCATCTGTCTATCAGACTAACAGAAGCCAACTATCCCATCTGCCTGTTTTGCTGAAATATATATAGATGTCCTATCGTTCAGGGTAGGCCACACAGCCAGTCCACTTGAGAAGTATTGGCTGTTTAATCACAGGACATAAAAATGAACTTTTTCTCAAATAATAGGCTTTCTTAAAGAAACTAATTTGTACAAACAATTATTTTTTTTATTTTTAATTCAGTATTAACAAAATAACATCTGACAAGAATCAAATATCAATTAATCTGCATAGAAATATTAACTTGTTACCAAGCAAACAAGATGAAAAACTCTCTTCAAAAGAATGGCTCAAATAATATCTCAAACAACTTAAAAGAAGTAAAAACAATCATACTCAAAATCTAAAAATCAAACAAAATAACTCACTTTATGAATAGTCAAATCCAACACTACCTTCACAAAAAAAAAAACATTGTAAAAACTGTCTGATTCTGAAAAAAAAATTTTTTTGACCTGGGATGACCTTACAATAGTTAAAAGGTCATTGAACACCATCAACCAAACAAACAATTAAGTGGCTTGCTATCTCCGCATAGAACCTCGTCTTTCAGAGGCAATTACTTTTATGAAAATGGCCTCCTATTTTCTGGGTGGTGAAATCTCGTCAGATATTTTTCCCATCACATGCCTGTCACTTGCATGCATTGCACCCATATTAAATATGCATCATTGTACATGCTTAGAAACCTATAAAATGACCTGTGTATGTAAATTTTTTACCCTTATCGCACACTCCCTCCTCCATGCGTCCATGTTATTGCATTGGTGAACTCCAAATGGAGCAAGATGCAAAAGTGCTCAACACTATAGCTGATCCCACCGTTCACAAGTCGCGAGTTGGCGTCTGTCCAGGATTCGGTGACTTCTGCTCGCAATAGTCTCTGTATGTGGAAAGTCACACAAGTTTCTACGCACGAGAAGTCCTGCAACTCTGAAAGATTCTAGTCTACAGCATCGGCATATTCGGTTTAACAGTGGTTTTACATGCTGGCATGTGTTGGACGGTTTTAAGAAATTGACTTCAAACTAACCTATCTCTGCCCAATTTTTTTTATTTATCCCTCTTTCTCTCAAGTTCATTTTTATCACTTCCTTCCATGTTTTCCTTGGCCTTCCCCTCTAAACTGACCCTGCTACCTTAACTGTTCTACATCTTATCCATTCTTTCAACATGGCCATAGCATCAAAGTCAAAACCTGTTTTGCACACAATTGCTGACAATGAGGCTTACGAGTGTGGCTGTGGACGATTTTCATATCCTAACCCCATGAAACTCCACACAAATATACAATGAGTGTAGCTAGTTTACTCTCATTTATTTACATCATTCCATTCCTCTCACTATTTACCATTCACCCTTTATTTACATTATTCACCCTTTCCCAACCATCTAAAACATTCATGTACAGGTGAAAAGTGCGCACGGGGACAAGATAACCGCATCAGAATCCGGCAATAATGTATTATAGTTAACAGCACAAAAATGGGAGAAAAATATATATACAACAAATAACTGTTACCAAATGCAAGAAAATTTACATTTCTACCTACATCTAACATTTTAAAGTGTGAAAACTGATTATTGTTGTTGTTTTCCCATAACGTCCGGGGACATCCTCGGGAGTCAGGCAGATACTCTATCTGTCCTAACTTTTCTGTGGGCATGATAGAACCTGGTAGTGCCCATATCCTCTGCAGGCCACATATAGCACTTGGTGTTCCCAAATGGTCACCCATTAGTACTGGCCAGGCTCAACGTTGTTTAACTTCTGTGATCTAATGGGAACCGTTGTGTCAACGTGATTATGCCGTATATATATAAAACTTATTTTAAGATATATATGAATTTATTACTTGCTTAGCCAAACAAGAGTAAAAAAAAAAAAAAAAAAAATTAAAAAAATAAATGACCAAATTTTTTTTTTTTTTTTTGTGGAGGTGTTTGCTTAAAATAGATGAGAAAAGTTTTTTTTTATTAAAAGTTTACTCTATTCTGACTGGCAACAACCTCCAGACTTAGGCTTATGGTAACGCTACCCCCTTTTTAAAAAAAATCTTTTAAATCGGAAATTTGCAACCTCCCCCCTCCAAAAAAAAAATTGACGGCTATTGCTTTTTTCACTCGTGTTTGACTAAGTAAAAGTGATGATAATAAATCGTACAATCAGTTTCCACACTTGAAAATTATACAGGTAGGTAAAAAAATTAATTTTTAACAAATTTCATAACATTTATTTGTTGCATATATTCCCCTCTCCCCCATTTTTGCACTGTTAACTATAATACATCATTGCCCAGAATTTTAGTAGATTATTCATTGTTTCACTTGAAGTAGGGGTGGGACGTAATGGGTGAAAATTTCAGATTCATGCGAGTAGTATTTTTTTGTGTTCATTTATACATAAATAACACTAAACAATCAAACATTTTGAAAATTTTGCAAAATTCAGAAGGTGCAGGCCAATAGTTTTTGGCTATTCTACATTCATGAAAACCCTTTCACAGCCTGAAAATGGTCCTAAATTACAGTACTATATCAGATTTAACCATATATATCCATTCATAGGTTTTAGGACCTGCAATGTCGCATGAAACCACTTTTTCACTGAAAAATTATGGATTTTGAGTCCCGTGGAGCCCTAACGGCTATTTTTGGCCTGCACCTTCTGAATTTTGCAAAATTTTCAAAATGTTTGATTGTTTAGTGTAATTTATGAATAAATGAACACAAAAAATACTACTCGCATGAATCTGAAATTTTCACCCATTACGTCCCACCCCTACTTGAAGATATTAGTTTCATTTTTGTTTTTTTTTGTATTCCAGGGAGAAGCATTGTGGGGGAATCGCTCCTTTGTGGAAAGTGATTCACAAAAATGGTGTCACTGTTGACAACCGATTAGATAATTTGTCGCTGGTTATCGAATCGAGCTCGACATATCAGCTAGATGAACCGTCGAACAAAGCAAACCGAGAACAGAGTTTGTATTGGATAGCCGTGCAACAGTTACAACAGGACCCCATAGAAGAGGTACGACTTTTTCTTTCTCAATCTGATAGGTTGCGATCCTTAGGTTTTGCTACTTTACTAGAGAGAAGAAAGAGGGGGAAATTATTTTCAACCTGCAAAATAATTAATAGGTTTTCTAAATATGGAACACTTTTTAAATATCTCTCCTCAACCTGGAAACTTATTGGCAAGATTTCAACAACGAAATGTACCACAAAATTAACGTAATATGTTTTGGAAAAATTAACGTAATGTTTTAGAAAAATTAACGTAATATGTTTTGGAAAAATTAACGTAATGTTTTGGAAAAATAAACGTAATATGTTTTGGAAAGATTAACGTAATATGTTTTGGAAAGATTAACGTAATATGTTTTGGAAAGATTAACGTAATATGTTTTGGAAAGATTAACGTAATATGTTTTGGAAAGATTAACGTAATATGTTTTGGAAAGATTAACGTAATATGTTTTGGAAAGATTAACGTAATATGTTTTGGAAAGATTAACGTAATATGTTTTGGAAAGATTAACGTAATATGTTTTGGAAAGATTAACGTAATATGTTTTGGAAAGATTAACGTAATATGTTTTGGAAAGATTAACGTAATATGTTTTGGAAAGATTAACGTAATATGTTTTGGAAAGATTAACGTAATATGTTTTGGAAAGATTAACGTAATATGTTTTGGAAAGATTAACGTAATATGTTTTGGAAAGATTAACGTAATATGTTTTGGAAAGATTAACGTAATATGTTTTGGAAAGATTAACGTAATATGTTTTGGAAAGATTAACGTAATATGTTTTGGAAAGATTAACGTAATATGTTTTGGAAAGATTAACGTAATATGTTTTGGAAAGATTAACGTAATATGCTTTGGAAAGATTAACGTAATATGCTTTGGAAAGATTAACGTAATATGCTTTGGAAAGATTAACGTAATATGTTTTGGAAAGATTAACGTAATATGTTTTGGAAAGATTAACGTAATATGTTTTGGAAAGATTAACGTAATATGTTTTGGAAAGATTAACGTAATATGTTTTGGAAAGATTAACGTAATATGTTTTGGAAAGATTAACGTAATATGTTTTGGAAAGATTAACGTAATATGTTTTGGAAAGATTAACGTAATATGTTTTGGAAAGATTAACGTAATATGTTTTGGAAAGATTAACGTAATATGTTTTGGAAAGATTAACGTAATATGTTTTGGAAAGATTAACGTAATATGTTTTGGAAAGATTAACGTAATATGTTTTGGAAAGATTAACGTAATATGTTTTGGAAAGATTAACGTAATATGTTTTGGAAAGATTAACGTAATATGTTTTGGAAAGATTAACGTAATATGTTTTGGAAAGATTAACGTAATATGTTTTGGAAAGATTAACGTAATATGTTTTGGAAAGATTAACGTAATATGTTTTGGAAAGATTAACGTAATATGTTTTGGAAAGATTAACGTAATATGTTTTGGAAAGATTAACGTAATATGTTTTGGAAAGATTAACGTAATATGTTTTGGAAAGATTAACGTAATATGTTTTGGAAAGATTAACGTAATATGTTTTGGAAAGATTAACGTAATATGTTTTGGAAAGATTAACGTAATATGTTTTGGAAAAATTAACGTAATATGTTTTGGAAAAATTAACCTAACGTTTTAAATAATTAGTGCAAAGCTTTTGCAAGAATCTCGATGGTGGGAGTAGCAAGAGTAAACTGCTGAAAAACACAACAAACGCAGCATCAAATCCAACCCAAACTAATGATTAAAATAACATAAGCTATATGATACTTGTCTAAATGAATAAATTCCAAATTTCTTTGGATCGGCTTTACGTTTTAATTGATGGTTTTCTAATAGATCCATCCTAGGACGACTAACAATTATTGTTATCAATATAATTTGCGTCTGTATATCTAAATGAATAAATGCAAAAGTTTTCTTTTTTATTTATTACACCTATATTACCATCAAAACAGCTCACTATTATTTAAATCAATGATACAAGTCTTTTGAAATACTGTGTGTGTGTGTGTGTGTGTGTCCATATATATATATATATATAAATTAGGGAGGAAAGACCCAAACACAACTATGTGTATGCTTAATTTGCATAACTATTTTTAACACTTTATTATAAATTAATGTTTGCCATTAATCATTTTTAATTTTATTGTTTACTGTATATATATATATATATATATATATTAGTAGAGAGCAATGAACCAAACACAACTATTTGTATGTCTAATTTTCATAACTATTGTTTGGTGCTATTCATTTTTAATTTTAGTGTCTTATTTTCCTATATATATGCAATAGTTTTGTCAATATTAACACTAATTAAGTAAACTGATGTAATAAAAAAAAGGATAAATTACCAAAACCTTTCTTAAAATATATCATTAATTTTCCAGGGAGGTAATTTGAATGAAAAGTATTAGTTTTTTAAAATTACAATAGATTTACATTAAAGATATATAATGGAAATTATACATCTATGAAGAATGTTTAGAGCTAGATTAATAGCCAGGTATTTTTTGGTGGTGGTTTCAATTAATACACAAGTGAATATCACAGTTCAAAATAAAATAACAGGAAAACTTTGATATACTTATGTATCAGGCGAAACTATTTGTGCACCCCAAAAATTATGGAAAATCAAGGGAGGCGCGAGAGCGCTCTATCCCTTATTATACTTCAAAAACGGCCTATGCTAAAAATCTCATTTCTTTGATCAATCATAATTCAAAAACCAATAAACCAAATTAGTTAAAACTTTGCACAAAATTTTTTTTTTTGATTGGTTCTATAAGTGTGTAGAATTTCAGCATCATTAGTCAAGGCAACCCAGAGATCCAAAAAGGTCAGGCATGATTTTGTGTTATCCGTGTGTACGTACGTATGTGCCACCCTGTATCCCATCAACTATTTGATGAATTCAGCTGATTTTTAGCAGAGATAGAGGTTCTAGGGTCTAGTTGATGGCATTTTAATTTCAGTTTACCATATACCTTAGTTTTCCAGAAAATTCCAAAAACCTTTAAAATGACCATTGTATTGAGGCATAGCCTTTACAAAAGTAGTGACATTCCATGATAAATGCCAGTATACTGAAATCATATGCCCTTAATAGGGTTAAGATGAAAATTCATATACACTAAATGTACAAAAGCAAGGAAATTCCCAAATTTTTACACTTTTATTGTCATTAAGAGTATGCGAGCACAACAGGGTTATGTATTTTACTGGTAGGAATTTTTCTTCAGCGCACCTCACACACTTCATCCACTCATGCATAGAGATTTATACTGTAGTGGGTATGGTTTGGTAGTTTTGTTTTACGGCATATCAACCCTTTTTGGGTTATTTAATGCCGAATCTGGTCATTATAGTAAAAGTTTTTATGCTTCAAGTTCTTTATATCTTCAAATGTTTAATCATCGTTTTTGGTTTGGTAGTTTTGTTTTACGGCATATCAACCCTTTTTGGGTTATTTAATGTCGAATCTGGTCATTATAGTAAAAGTTTTTATGCTTCAAGTTCTTTATATCTTCAAATGTTTAATCATCGTTTTTGGTTTGGTAGTTTTGTTTTACGGCATATCAACCCTTTTTGGGTTATTCAATGTCGAATCTGGTCATTATAGTAAAAGTTTTTATGCTTCAAGTTCTAAAAATAAAATAAAAAAGGGGAGGGAGAAAGGGAGAGGGGCTGTTGTTTTTGTTTTTGGTTTTGTAGAACATAATTAAGTTTTACAAAAAAACAAAAAAAAAACAAAAAACGTCAATGTAGGTGAATTTCGTCTCAGGGAGCCACAGGGCAGCCTGATCTGGTATCACCAGATATACTGTAGTGATGTCATAATGAAATGGTTTGGTTGATATGTAGTCATACCCTTAATTAATGACAATAAAAGTGTAAAAATTTGGGAATTTCCTTGCTTTTGTACATTTAGTGTATATGAATTTTCATCTTAACCCTATTAAGGGCGTATGATTTCAGTATACTGGCATTTTTCATGGAATTATGTAGAATTTGAAAAAAGATTATTTTACTCTTCATAATCAAAGAACTTCGAAGGACAAGACCACATGGTGTCTTCATATTAGAAGAAGGGAAAAAATCTTCTCCAACGCATGATGGAAATATGAGTAAGAAATTAATTTTATTTATTACTAAAATTCTACGTGATAGTTTTCCGTAATTTTTAGTGTACACAAATAGTTTTGCGTGATACATAATTATATCAAATAGTTTTCCTGTTATTTTGTTTTCAACTGACATATTTCACCGTTTTTTGGGGGGTTTTTTTTTTTTTTGGTTTGAAAAAAAAATTTTTTTTAACAAAAACAAAATAATCAGTATTAGGTTTACACTGACTGTGTACCCAACATCTTGGAACATATTCATGTGATTATTAATAATATCTTGTTAAAATATGCCTTAATTTTTTTATTACCTTGAGAGTATAAATACTCCCATGCAACACCGGGTAGGGAAATCTCATTATATCTAAAAATAATCCCCCAATAGATTTTTATTCCATTTAATTTCCATTTTTCAATGTGTTCTTTTGTTTTGTTTTTTTTTTGCTAGCATTTTCCTGAACCAGTTTATAGCAAGTATTATAATTCAAATGGAGAAATTGTGGAAGACGAAGGTAAGGAAACTGCTTTTTGACTCGAGTCATCCATCAATTGGTGCTGAAACATTTTTCTTAGTTTCGTAATATACATTTTTCTTAGTTTCGCATATAATGCAGGGGCGGCAACCTTTTCAGAGTGAGGGCCAGATGAGACTTTTGGAAGAAGATCACGGGCCGGAGTGAAAAACGAAATCTCAGAATTACTATATTTTGTTTACATGAATAAATTGTACAAAAATTGCATTAAACACTCTACAAATGTAATATTTTTTTCTCAAGAGACTTCTGTATGTGATGTTATAAAAGGCGCCGACGAAGAGCCATTTTGAAATCATAAAAAATACTGACAGGGGAAGTAGCAAGTTGATCCAGCATTAGTTTTGACACACCTCACATAGGTTCTATGTTTTATGCCCTTTCCTCGTCTCTCGTTTCCTCTTTGCCTCTCTCTTTCTATTTTTCTATTTTTTTTATCTCAGGCCAAGGATTTGAAATTAATAGTTAGAGAAAAATGAAATATACATGCATCATCGCTCGCTGATATTTATACATTTTTATCCTACTGTAAATCTTAATCGGAACCTACTTTTATGTCTGTCACAAAATGATATGAGTTTTACTGGGAGATCCGCGGGCAGGATTGCAATAATAAAGCATAGCAGGGTGGCGGCCCGGACGTTAAGCCATTGCGGGCCGGGGGTTGCCCGCCCCTGATATAATGGATGGTACTCCACTAACTAGAGAAGTTATGCCTTCCCATTGTCAAATATATATGATCGTCTGCAAAGTCATGCTGTTCTCAGAACCAGATCATCAGTTTGTCGATGAGTGCAACGTGAACTACTGCTACACGATTTGTAGTCAAGGTTGCCTCCTCTAGATCTGCTGTGTTCTGACTATGCCCATGCATATTAACAGGGTGACTTTGAGAAGGATGTGGCTCCTCACACACGGACGGTCATCCACTATGGAGAAGCTGAATTTTGCGCATTACATAGAACTGGGGACGCATGAAGACTAATCGAGGCCAACTTTGAAAAGTATTAACCTTCTGCAAACCCTTTACCCTGAAATGGTGAAATTAACAACGCTTTTATTTTTGTTGTCGTTGTTAAAGACAAAAGAAAATCTCTCTGGTTCCTTTTTAAGACAAGAGCGCAAGTAAGAGATGTCTTCCTTGTTATATATATATTTTTTACGTGGTTAAATTATGATTTCACAGCTTTTTAGGAAGTTTATTATTACAGTAGACCATCCATGATCCTTTAAATCAGAATTCCAAATTACGATTGCTGCTGTTTTCAACGCATGTTGCATTACCTCTCCTTTAAGAGGAGCTAATGTAATTCTGAATGTCACTATCAAATAAAAGTCTGTTATCGAAGCACGATTAACTCATACTTGGTGTCTTGTATCCTAAACCCCAGCTCTCTTCCGAAACTGAGGACACTCTATCCAAAATAGTTTCTGAGATCTCTCATCGTCCTCCGATAGCTGCCTTTGTGGGGATGCATTCTTGCTCTGGATTCAAAATCAGCACGTCAACACATAAAAAAATAACTAGATCTCGAATTTAGAGAAGAACCGGTGCTTGTGCTGTTCAGCGGACGTATTAAAATATTATTTTTTTATAAAAACAATATTATATACTTATTCAGCGTTATATTCTTACTCACTGTACAAAAAAGTAGAAAAAATTATCCACTAGAACTTTAATTACAAGTATTTTTCCATTCAGCGATTTGTTCACTAAGCCTCCATCTTCTTTCTTGACAAGATTTCAAGGGCAGATAATTCGAAATCATCTTAAGAAAGAAGAGGGAGGCTTAGTGAACGAATCGCTGTTATGATACGCAGAATGGAAAAATACTTGTAATTAAAGTTCTAGTGGATAATTTTTTCTACTTTTTTGTACAGTGAGTAAGAATATAACGCTGAATAAGTATATAATATTGTTTTTATAAAAAAATAATTTTTTAATACGTCTGCTGAACAGCACAAGCACTGAAGAACCAATTTATTCAGCTGTTGCTAACTTTTGCTAGCGGCAGAGAAAAGAAGGATCGAGAGCTGCAGATTTGGGGCCTTGTGCCTTGTTTCGTTTATTATCGATTCTTCAGTAATTTTTTATTACGTGTTATTGCGTCAGTGTTCAAGTCGGACTCTTTTCTTTTTCGCATTTGTCCTATTTCGTCTGACATCATTTCCTCTAGCTAGTCTTCCCGCAGCAGACAATGGCTCCCAAAGGTCACCTACCTGACCCTCTTTTGTCTGACCTTTTATTTTCTGTTTACATGCTACGAATTTTGATCGCTTTTTAATATTTAACACACGTGCAGACTTTTAGTATTATATAGGTCAGCAGTTATGGCTGCTGCTGCTTTCAAACAAACATGCACAAATATTTATGAAATGTTCTTGTGAATTTGTAATAGTCACTCTCTCTCCCTCTCCTTTCTTTCCCACTTCCCCTCCTTTTTTTAAAATTAAAATTTGTACGTTTTTCTCTTTTCAGATGATAGTTGCGTATATTATGAATGCCATTACCCGCCTTGTACAAATATTGAACGAGAAATCCGAGAATTCAGTATATGTGGACGATGCCAAGGAGTTAGGTGAGTTTTTTTATGAGACGGTGGTGAGGAGGATACCTCAAAAGAGAAGAATATCTAAACTATGAAAGTGCACACAAACGCAGAAGTAACTATATACAACAGCAGCTTTTGCCGTTATTACAACAGTCGGATGGTGCAAAG
This sequence comes from Sepiola atlantica, assembly GCA_963556195.1. Lineage (NCBI taxonomy): Eukaryota > Metazoa > Mollusca > Cephalopoda > Sepiida > Sepiolidae > Sepiola > Sepiola atlantica. The sequence continues at coordinate 24,986,909 of OY744554.1, read as the reverse complement.
GGGTTATACTTTCAGCAGAACGGATTGGCAGATATGGACCGCTTGGATGGCCATCTTGTTCGCCAGATTTGACCCTTCTGCTTTTTTCCTATAGGGTGTTCTCAAAGACAAAGTCTACTCATCAAAGCCCCCGTAGCATCATTGAACTTGAGGAACAAATCCGAGCTGTCATTGCTCAAGTGTCGTTGAAGCTATCATCCAAAGTATAGCATCAGGGCTTTACGCGCTCCACTACTTTTGGAGCTGCTCCTGCTCCAACGGCCAAAATTGGAGCCGGCTCCTCTCACACTCCCCATTTTCAAAAAGGAACCGCTCCTGCTCCAACTCCTATAAAAAAAGAGCGGCTCTTTTTCAGCGCTCCATAATGAAAATGTACCTTCTTTCATAAACGTTATATTCTGGCAATGAGTGGTCGAAGGAAAGGGGTGGGCGTCAAAGGATCTCATCAATATGGGTTGGGATGTCACTTTCAGTGTAAGACTGTAAGATAATATTTGACAAAATCTCGCTAATATTTTTATGTAAAAATCTGAGAACTTCAAATGTTCTGTTTTTGTTCTTTCTCCCTCTTCCCCCTCTCTCTATCTCTATATCTATCTCTATATCTATCTCTATCTCTATCTCTCTATCTCTCTCTCTCTCTCTCTCTCTCTCTTATACATTTACCAGAGATATAATTTTTAAAAATAACTCAAAGTAAACTGAGACTTTCTTTTCTTTTTATTGCTGAATAAAAAAACTAATGTTTAAAAGAAAAAAAAAATCACATGATTTTGGAGCGTGGAGCGATAAAACCACCGCTCTTTAGTCTGAAATGGAGTTACTCCCGCTGAATATAAAATGAGCCCTTCGCTCCAACAAAAAGGAGCGCGCTCCTTTTTGGAGGGCTCCGTAACGTCCTGTATAGCGTTCTGTCTTTGAAAGATTAGCAAAGTACATTGAGCTCCATAAAATCATCGGTGGGAACTGCCATTTACCATCTTGATTGGCGGCTGATGAGGACAAAGTATCACATCTGCTTGCACATGAGTAAAACAAAAGTAGAGATGAAGAGGCTAATATAACATGGAGAGCGGTGATAAATTGCGGAATGGAAGACATTTGAGCATAGAAATAACGCTAGAAAGTGAAAAGTACAAATTATGTTTGGTGGGAGCAGAGTTATGAGCGAGGAGAAATGAAGACTGGGGGGACGGGGGGGGGGGGGGGGGGGTAAACAAAGTCCGCTAAATGAGAACAATATTAAAAATAATAGTATGATTTAGTTCTATACCTCTATGTAGAGAGAGAGAGAGAGGCAATATCTCTTACCAACGATGCTCAAATTATCGGAATATTTAGAAGGATGGAAAACAGCTGTCTGCAGTCGCTAAATTTATGCTACACAGTTACTTGTGTTCATTGAGGGAATGAAAATCGGAAATAGTTTCACCGGTGAAGAGTATGATAGCGTCCCCTAAAAAAATTAAAACAAGGACCGGTTAAGGGAGATGAACAATAAGGGATCTATACTAATGTTTAATTGTTAACAAAATTGTAATAATTTAATTTCTGAAATAATTTGGAAAAAAAAATCAAAATTTATTATTAAAAATGACATGGGAAGAGGCAGATTTATCATATTCAGTTTAATGTCCATTTTACATGCTGGCATGGACTGCTTTAAGAAATAAACTTTCAAGCTAACTTATCTCTACCAGGTCTTTATTTATCCCTCTTTCTCTCAGGTCAATTTCTATCCATGCAACGCCAGGTTTCACTTCCATACATCACACTGTATACACATGCCTGATAGACTCTTCCCTTGGTTGACAGCAGTAATGCTCTGCTGGTTAGTAATGGCAGGAATGCCCTGAACTTATTCCATCTACTCCTAATTCTTGCAATCACACTAGCATCTGATCTACCTTGTGCTCCAATGGTATCACCATGGTAACAAAACTTCTCACCAATCTCAATAACTCTACCATCTAAATATATTTTCTCCACATTTGAGTTCTCATTCATTTCCATTTTCTTACACTTCTTGCATGCAAACTGGTTATCTTCTCTCAACCTACCAGTAATTCTTGTGTACCCAATACTTACAGGTACCACAAAAAATTGAATTGCACCCAACTCCCTTTCCACAAACTGTGTAGGAGAAATTTCCTCTTTTTGGGAATTTTTCAACACTTTGGTCTTAATAACATTCATTTTCAGACCTTTAGTTTCATATAGTATTTTCACATAGCTTGAAGATTCAGTTTAAGATTTGCAATTTCTTCTATAATTATCGAAAATTATTCTCCCGATGAAGACAAATTCAAAAATCTTTCTCTTTCAGGTATTGCGGTACATATTGTCAGCAGAACGACTGGCCGGTTCACAAACGTCATTGTCGTGAGAAACGAAAACTGTACAGTTTGGAAAGGCCACCAGAACGATAAATAAATATGGAGGCATTGTCATCCTCCTTCTTCTCCTCCTCCTCCTCCTCAAGCCCTGATTAAACTTTGCTTGTTGATTGGTCGATTCATCGTCACCGCCTTCGGTTGTGCTGCTCTCGTTCTTGAAGGAGGATTGCTAGATAACAAGCTACAGCTGAACAAACAGGGACAGGTCACTTTTTTTTGTTTTTTCTCGTTTTCTTTTTCTCGTTTTCTTTTAATATTCGGAACTGACTGGAGTTTAACGAAAATCCAAGATTGAATAGATATCTTCAAATAATTTTCTGTGATTATTTAGAAGATGGGGTTTATTTAGAAAACAGGACGACTCTGGAGCTCTAAGACAAATTCTTTACGTAGATGTTGGGAAAGAGAAAAACAGTCTTACAAAATATTCTTCAATTTTTGTCTGAAGATTGTCTGTTAATTCTGATTCATCTTAAACATCACGGAAAAGGCTTTTTTATTCTTTTGACTTCCTTATTTTTGGTAAACAAAGAAACAATATTCCATAACTCTTTATAGAGACAATTTCCACGCATACGCACACATATGTATGTATGCGTATGTGTGTTACAGTAAATGACTTATTCTATTTGACGACAGCTTTACTCTTAAAAACATTCCACCTAATTTATTTTAGAAATATATTTTTTTATCTGCCCACAAAAAATGCAGATTGATTTTATGCTATAAGAAATGGCATACCAAAATAAAGATCCCACAAAAGAATATGTGAGCCTTGGTGTGATCTGCAAATACTCTACTTAAATATCAAAAGATATTAATAAAAAAACTAAAAAAACTTTATCTAATGATGCCATTCGACTATCTAAACTTTTGATTTTCTCATAAAAGAAGAAATGTAAGTAATTGCTTATGTAATTGTAAGTATTGCAGATTTGTATATCGCTAATAAAACCTGGAGTCCATTCAAGACCTACCCCACTCCCAGAAGCCGAAAAAAAAAGATAACCATAAGAGTTCTTAAATAAGTATTTTGTAGGAAATATATAAATGAAGAGTTTGAATGCAAAACGCGATAAATCCAATTTGTTTAAATTGAGACAATAAACAATAAAAGAACGAATATATTGAATCTAGACGGCGACTAAAAGCTTATTTTAATTGAAAATAAAATTATGGCGATATCACATTATGTAAAACATGATTTAGGGGTGTGGTCGAGTGTTGAAGTGCAACACTTTTTGTATTGATAACTTCGTAATTTTGAAAATAGCATTTATCATGCAAAAGTATTCAAACTCTTGATATATGGAAGTTTGTTGAAAAGAATCAATATTTTACAGAATGTAATTTTATGGATAGGAATCAGGTAATAAGCAAAGAACAGGAAAAATTAACACAGAATCATGTTTCTTTTGATTCAGTATTTCGTTTCTCTTTTGAAACTTTCTCAGAAATAGTATTTATTGAACAGAGTCAGATCAAATATACAAAAAGTTGGAAGTGGTGATGTAAAGTGAAGGAGTGTGTTCAGTGGGTGGGAAGTGAGATTGCTCAATGAATACTATTTTTTGACAACTGAAACAAAATATTGAACATAAAAAAGCATGATTCTGTGTTACTTTTTTGGTTCGATTTAATTTGTTCTTTGCTTATTGCCTTATCTATACCAACACATTCTCTTGGATATTGATTCTTTTAAACAAACTTTTACACACACACACACACATATATAACAAAATCCTAAATTGTAATTTTTTCCAAAAAAAATTTCTTTATAAAAAATGTATTTCATTCTCATTAACATAATTTATTTTTTAATTTCTTTGTCCTTAAAAAGAAAATGATTAAAAATTATTCAAGAAACATAAAATATCTCTCATAGAAATAAAATTTTAAAATCTAAAATGAAAAAAAAAATGTCTTTACAGTAGAAAAAGTAAAGATATCTTTAAAGGAGATTGGGCAAACATTCTTAATAACATTTTTAACTTAAAAGAATTTTATAAAGATTCATTAAAAAATACTTAATTTTCTTTTTTTTAATCAATAAATTTTCTTTATTTTGATAAAATATCAAAAAAACTTTGAAATTGTGTAAAATCTGTAACATTGATCCTATCACATGTACTTTTTTTTTCTATGAAAAATTCGCTTAAGAAAATGTATTTTCTTCAATCAAAAACTTTATAAGATTGGAATTGCTATAAAATTGGTATAGCCTAATCTTCACCTTATGATTCAGTATTAAATACCAACAAGAGTTGATGTGCCATTAAACAAAGAAATCAAACAACCTTTCAAGAATCATAAAATGCTTACCAATTTTGAGCTGATTTTTATAGTCAAATATTGCATCTTGTTGTCTGGAGAGTATATTGTAGTTTACATCTGTCATCTGTTTTAGTTCATTCTAAGCTAACACATCTGTTTGTTTTGCTTCTTTTATGCCATTCGAAGATGGCATTCGACACTTGAATCAATTTATTATTGATGAAAACGTTGAATGGTGTTTTCTCTGCTAAAAAGGGCAGCCAAAACTCTAACCTAAAAGAAAACTAACCCTAGCTAACATTCGCATCATAAACAAAATGGCGTCTTTAATCTGCATGTTTTTTTGTTGTTTTTTAGTATAATAATGTTTTCTCTCTCACTTACTTTTAGTAAAACTGTCTTTTTGAGAACCCAACTAGCCTTCACCGTGGATTTATTTTCAGGTTGTGTTAACTGTACATCCACTCTCGCTCTTGCTCTCTAAGATGGTGGCTACTAACATGTGAGCGTGCATATTTATGCAGAAAAAAGGGTGGGAGGGGATATCCGCCAGTATAAATGAGAACAACAAAGAAAAGTGGTTTTAATTTGGATGATGTTTCGGCATAATTCCTACCTTCTTCAAATATGTAAAAGCCAAGAGAAGAAAGATAGGTGCTTGTGCTGTTCAGCGGCCGTATTAAAAAATTATTTTTTTATAAAAACAATATTGTATACTTATTCAGCGTTATATTCTTACTCACTGTACAAAAAAGTAGAAAAAATTATCCACTTGAACTTTAATTACAAGTATTTTTCCATTCTGCGTATCATAACAGCAATTCGTTCACTAAGCCTCCATCTTCTTTCTTAAGAAGATTTCAAGGGCAGATAATTCACAAGAAAGAAGATGGAGGCCTAGTGAACGAATCACTGTTATGATACGCAGAATGGAAAAATACTTGTAATTAAAGTTCTAGTGGATAATTTTTTCTACTTTTTTGTACAGTAAGAATATAACACTAAATAAGTATATAATATTGTTTTTATAAAAAAATAATTTTTTAATACGGCCACTGAACAGCACAAGCACCGAAAGATGTTATCTAACATATAAAGTTGTTTTGTCGGATTTTAAAAGCAGATAGCATTTAAGCTGACAAATCAAACTTTGCTTCTGACGAGCCAATTTTCACTTGTTATTGCTGTACCGTGTTGTTGACAATAAAAAAACGTACTCAGCTACAATTTACTTTACACTCAAGAATATAATAGAAGTTATCTAGAAGTTTAAAAATGTGCAAAAAAAAAAAAAAAAAAAAAAAAAAAAAAAAATTAAAATTAAACTGACTTCGGGCAACACCAGATCAGGTCAGCCAGTTTATTCTAATTGTATCATATGAATTTGTAATGTCGTCTTATCTTGGTTTTTATGTATCAGAAGAAGGTAAAAATCATACCAAACCATTACGTGAATAACATTAGTCCGATTTCACATAAGCCGTTCGTTCCAGTATGTATTTCAATTAGTGTAGATTATTTATAATAATGCACTCATAATTTGGTCTTAAACCTCATCAGTCCATTTACTTAGTAAGGATCACCCGTAGCTCCATCCTTGTTTTTTGGGTTTTTTTCATGATGGATATAAAAATCTACATAACTTATTAATTAAATGGCTTGATGAGATGTAGGATAGGAATATAGGTGCATTTATGTAGCCATTCCCTATGTCAATTATAGGTATGCCTCGTGTTAGCAGAAAATAAAAACTATCAAAGTGCTCGATTGAAAGTCATACCAGAGCCAAATATATATTTTTTTTAAATGCTATATATATGGAATTTTTCCACATGGTCGCAACCTGGATATCTCCAGCAGATGCAGTATAATGTATTTAAATAAAATAATCTATAATAATGTATCTCAACATTGGGTCACGACTTGTCCATGTTTATATAAGCCATACATTATTATACTGACTCTACCTTTCATGATGTTGAGCACTTTTTGATTGAATACATACTATTTACCAAATATACCACAAACTATCAGATTTGGGGGGATATCTTTCACACGCACACACACGTCTGCGTGTGTGTCTGTTTTTATTTACATACTATATACTTAAGTGTCCATTTCAGGTACCAAGGTTTCACATCCTTGGATTTGTTGAAGATTTTATGAAAATTAAAAAAAATGTGTCCAGTGAGAGACTGATGACCGCCCTGGCCTTCGTTAGCTGTTTTTTTTTTTTTTTTTTCTTTTTTGTAACTTTTCCAGCGAATCAGCGCAGATGAAACCTGGATACCTGAAATGGACGCTTAAGTGTATGTAAATAAAAATGCACATTTTGTTTTTTTGTTTTTACGATATGCACTATATATATATATATATATATATATATATATATGTGTGTGTGTGTGCGTGTCTATTTTCAGATCGTACATTCAATATCCAACGATGTAAGTCGAGTCAACTGACATATAGTTACCTTCTTTTAATAAAGTCTGATTATATATTTTCTTTCATTAAGGTTTTTAAAATTCAAAGACATTTTGTAAGAATATTTACGGTTAAGTTTCACTCAAAAATTTCCAATATTCTTCAGACCTCCATCTATTTTCTTCTGCCTTATTTATTAACATCCGCCCACACTCGTCTGCCGACCTGTCTGTCTTTTATATGTCCTCACCATTTTTCTTTTGTCTTTATCGTTTCATGAATTTTGTGTTGAGATCAGTAAGTGGGGACGATGTCGTTATAGTCCCTGATACCAGACCAGTTAAAACGCACGGATTTGTATAATAGACTGAATGGATTCTCTAGCGGATTATGGAACCAGCTATGTTGAGTTCAAATCCTATCACATCTATTTGTGTTTATTTACACGCAAATACCCCTCAGAGATGTATGAACGTGTGTGTGTGTGATACCATTGAAACACAGGGAAGAGCTGGTTCTAGTGTGATTGTAAGAGGTACGAGTGGATGGAGTAAGTTCAGGGGGAACTTCTGCCATTACTAACCAGCAGAGCATTACCATTGTTAATCAAGGGAAGAGTCTATCGGGCATGTGTATGCAGTGTGATGGTTTCTGGAAGTGAAACCTGCCCAGTGAGGGTTGAGGATATGCACTCCATGGAGAGATATGATATAAGAATGATATGATGGATGTGTAATGTGAGCCTGAGAAAGATTAAATCTGGACAGTATAGGGAGATGTGTGCAGAACAGGGGACTTTGTTGGTTTGGTCGCATTCAAAGAAGGGATGAAAGTTCTTGGGTTCATAGAAGTAGGACAGTTACGGTGGTAGGAAAACATGGCTGACCGAGTTAGATTACTTTGGAAGTGAATTTTTCAAAGCTGTCTAACATATGTCAGTATGTATAATGGCCGTTAAGCTAAATGATTGTGTGTATTCACTTATATATTTAAGTCTACCTCAGCATCTTATCCCAACATTTTTTCTAGTCATGCAGTGGACTCAAGCAATGCATGTTAAGGAAAAGTTGAGTTGTGCAATCCTTGCTTCACCATCGACTCATCGCACGGAAATCCTTACAGAGAATATCAATTGTTTCTAGGGATTAAAAAGATGCCAATACAAAACCGGTATTGAATCTTAGTAAAAAAAGAAAAAAGAAAAAAAAAGCTTTAAGTTAGTTTATTCAGTTGCGACCTCGTGCATCAACTCAATAATATGCGTGGATACCCACGGCACAAGGGTTGGCTTGAGTGGTACAAGGTGACTTGACCCCTTGCAACATGACTGGTATCAACCCTTTGGATCGGACCGCATGGAAAGCAGGCATGAGACATTGCCTGGTGTTCCAGACACTCGCAGCATTTTAAATACTAAAACTGGATGATGAGTTGCCATTTATGAAATCTGAGTGTGCCCAGTTAGGGGATTGAAACCGCTTTTTGATGCAAGCATTTTTTTTTTGTTGTTCTGAAGAATATTGAAATTGTTGATTAAAACTTCTAACCCATTTTGTAAACTTGAATCAAAAGTATTAGATCACGATACCCAAATGTCTTCTTTTTTTTTTTTAGTGTCAGCTGTAAACTCTGTTCGCAATCCCATAATCCTCTACTCATTAAATGTGTATTTATTTCTTTTTTTTCTTATTTTATTTACACATCTGAAGACTTCATATTATTATTTTCATTATCTATGTAATAATCTTGTTCCTGGTAAAAAAGATTGTTAAAATGTTTAAATTATTAATGACAAATAATATATTTATTTATTTGAGTTTGATATCTATGTCCCTTGTCTGCGATACCAATATAATAAAAAAAAATTTACATTCCCCCACCCCCGCCCTTATGTTTTAATTTAAAAAAAAAAATTTTTTCTCCAGCCTAAAAGATTAACCAAAGAATATTTAAAACGACTGCTTTAACCCAAAGAATTTTTGTTACTGGATTCCTAAAAATTCCTTTTTTTGGAAAATGGAATGGTTAATTTTTAGGGTTTTTTTTTTTTTTTTTTTTTTTAATGATCACAAAAAAAATGTCATAAAAAATCGTCTTCCTTTGAATAGAAAGTAAATTCTCTAATAGTCATAAACGCTTACAATCACAGTGCATTTTGATAACGAATAGTTTTTGTATTGTTTTTTTTCTCTCTCATTTTAAATTTGACTTACTACATAAATACATAGGGTAGTTAAGGAGATTCATGCAGATGGGTATTAACTTTCCGAGTTGGTCCTCCGTGACATCCTCAACTGTCTTCATGCACCCAGCACTATATGATCTTGTCACGAAGCACTTCGTGCGGTTACAGTCTGTAGTTAGCCTTTCTATAGTGAATGAACCGCGTACGTGGCAAACTAGTCACACTCTTCATGAGGTAAGCCTGTTAATATGCTCGGGCGTAGTTTGAACACAGCAGATCTTGAGGAGTCTAACCTCAATTTAAAAAAAACTTTTTCAAAAAACAAAAAAAACTCCCTCTATCCTTTCCGGGTCATTGTAGTTCCTGTGGCGATCTTTAATAAACAGATGCTTCAGCAGAGAGAACGTGGCAACATCAGGAAGTGCATCTTGCATAGCAACCAAAAGGTGCACTTCTTCAAATAGCGGAGAACCGTAAAACGTCTCTACATTCACATAACCATGTTTACTCGCATACTCCAAGAGAGCGGATGTGTGGTAGTTAACATGTTGATGATTTGGGGCACCAAACAGACCCATTAGTAGTCAACTGCGGTCACATTTGCACTGGCATTGTGACATATATATATATATATATATATATATATATATATATATATTAGTATTTCATGTATCCACATAAGATTTTATAAGGAGATATAATTTTTTATGTATCAATTTTCAGTATTTATTTCAACAGTGCTCGATACGTAAGTAGAGCTAGGTAGGAGGCTATGAAATATATTTATGGCAATTAAGCTACACAGAGGCTCCCACATTTCATCCCCGGGGGGAATCTTCAGGCTAAAATGCATTTTAGCCTGAATATTCCTCCCGGGGATGAAACGCGGAAACCTCTGTGTAGCTTAATTGCCATAAATATATTTTCATAGCCTAGAAATAATAATTTGAAGAAGAAAAAACGCCGGGTAAGGACGGCTAGTATGTGTCCTGGTTTATGATTTTATACGAATAGGACGGCAATTTTAAGCGATGGTTCCTGGAATGTTTTCCCATATTCGGCGGGGTTAAAATAAAGAAATTAAACTCTCATTGTATCGTAAGATCCTGATGAACGCACGGTGCCAATTACAAATGATGACATGTTATATGCAAAGCAGTGGAGGTCAATTGTTCAATTGGGGCTGCTAGATCCACCTTTGTGCACCTCCAACGATTCTTATGAAGGAGTCGGGAGATCTCAATGTCAACAAATACACTTGTCTACCAATCTGTTGTCTGGCTGATCCTCCTCTTTGTGCATCAAATATAGCGAGTAAATATTTTGGGGTTGTATACAACCTTTATTCTTATACGTTGTGGTGTGGTAATCGCTCTGCTTAGGTTGAGCTGGTGTTCACCAAAGGAGGAAGTTTCAAGAGAATATCAAATTTATGTGCGGTCCTCGACTGCACGTGAATTTGATATTGATAGTTGCATGTAGGTTAGGAGAGCCTAGTAACCCCAGATGGTCACCCATCTGGTACTGAACGCCACTTTCGTAATCTAGAACCAGCGTGTCAACGTGATTGTGCCGGTATACAGCTATAATGTGTAAAAAAGACAAAAACTATTTTCTTCTTATCGAAATGTGCAAAGATTCTATAAGTTTTGATTATTGAAATATTTACACCAAAAATTGGCAGACGTAAAACATAAACCACATCTTAAGAACATTTTTATTATTTTATGTTTATTTTTTTCTAAACAAAAATTGATCCAATTGATTCTGTTTAGAATCTTGATGGGAAATTATATTTCTGCGAAAATCTGATTAATATTTGGTACTATCTGATCGTATATATCGACTTGGACGGAACCAATATGAGAGCTCGATCTCCAGTCAGTTCCTTTAACCTTTTAAAATGCTTTACTTTCTAAAGCCAACTGATAGACTGATTTGAATATCAGAATATCCACCTTTAATGACATTCCCGTTTTTTTTTTTATTTATATAAGATTTATCCTTGATCTCACCCCCCTCCCCGCAACTGTCCCTTGGCCGTCCTGGGTACAAACGTTTATGCAAAAAGACTCTTCTTCCTGACGTAAAAAAATTCTCTATCTCTCGATTCCGACTTTCTCCATTTTCTTTATCTTTTTTTATCTATTTTTTTTTCTTTACTGATTTGAGAAGTTGCATCATAACATCAACTTCTCCCCCCCCCCCTCGAACTAAACATTCCAGATGTCTGTAGTCAAAAGATCAAAACAAAAATGAAAATAAACCTTAAAGTCCTGCAGTTCTTTCAAAGGGAGGTAACCCACTTTCAAAGGGAGATAACCCACTTTCAAAGGGAGATAACCCTATGAAACAGCTTTCAAACCAGAAGATACAAATCTAAATCAAGAAAAATTCTTGGAAATATCGGAAACAATAGTGAAAAAATTAAACAAAAACTAAATTAACTTTTTTCACCAATTATCTGTCTGCATGTGACGTTCTCTCGCTCTCTCTTTTATCTCTCTCGCTCTCTCTTTATCACTATCTCTCTCGTTCTCTCTCTCTCTTTATCGCTCTCTCTCTCTTTATCGCTCTCTCTCTCTCTCATATATATATATATATATATATATATATATATATATGATCGGTACTGATATCGATCCTGAACCAGTTTTCGGTTTTTGTGCGGTTCGACTCGAAAGCGTTCGGCTGTCCTACGCAAACGCCCGAGTGTTGACGAGCCGAATGGTACCAGACGACAATTTTGATACAGTGCTGCGTCCTGTAATTGTAAGTTATATTTTCAAGAAATTTTCTAAAAGAAACAACAACAAAAAAAACAAAACAAGCAAAACATAGCGAAGTTACTGTTATCAAATAAATATTTTTTTTATTTTGATACGTTGCTGCCTCCTATAATTTTTAGTTATAGTTGCAAGAAATTTTTTAAACAACAAAACAAATAAAACAAGCAAAACATAGCGAAATTACTGTTATTAAATAAATATTCTAAAACCTAACCCTAAACCCTAACAACAACAAAAAACAAAACAAGCAAAACATTATTATCATAAACACCGTATCAAAATTGTCGTCTGGTACAAATCGGCTCGTCAACTCTCGGGCGTTTGCGTAGGACAGCCGAACGCTTCCGAGTCGAACCTCATGAAAACTGGTTCAGGATCGATATCAGCACCATATGATCTAGCAAATCATTTTCTGCTGAATAATTCACTCAGGGAACAACAACTGTATCTTTCTCCTATGTGATTGTCTGTCACTCCGTCCGTTGGTCTGCGTAATATATATATATTCACTCGTCTTAAATTGTGTTCAACTCTTTGATTTTGATTCTTTAAAACCATTTTTTTTTCCGTTTTTAAAAAAAAAATTTTTTTTTAATTACTCTTCATCAATGGATGCCGTGCCTGGTTGCTCGTCATCGGGCTCATATTCTCAATATCTCGTGTAGTAGTAGTGGCTCGATCTCTACGCAGGCACATCTGTGTCTGTTAGTGAACCAAGTCGTTTCGATTCATGAAGATGTAGGCAAACAGGGCATTCATAGTTTTATAACGACAATCTCTCGTCAACTTGGCTCCGTTGCAACACTCATTCTCAAAGTTCTTCTGTGATAGCGCGTCATTCAATTTGATACTTTGCTGCTTCCGTGAGTATAGTTGGGGGGGGGGGGTATCACTGATCTTCGCATGATATTAACTTGTATCTCACAGAAATCTCCGATGGAATCCTCCTCAATTTGATTAAAAGATTGTGGACCAACATGAAAACATTTTTTTTTTATTATTCAAATTTTAAAAACTAAAAAGAAAACAAGAAACAATGTACTTACCATATTCTGAATTCTGTTATTGTCAACCAGTGTCTGGTGAGCACAGATCACATGTAATGGCCCAGGACTTACAAAACTAATACCATTGCAAAGGTATGAACACTGCATTTTTGCCTCCACTTATGGGTTAGCAACGTGTGTTCAGATAAAAACAAAATGCAATTCATATGCGGCAACTTTGATTCTGTCATTAAAATTGGTTTCTCTGATTCTTTTTAAAATTTAATATTCACAGGAGTGATCGCCATCCCTAGTGAAAGCTTTGCTATGGGACTCTAACATAGCACGGTGATTTGTCACCTCCAGCTCCCATCATGTTAGGTTAAGCATCGACTTGCTTGCAAACCCGTCTGAAGAAGGAAGTAATGTCTGGGAGGATGGCCTCAAGAGCTGTTTATTTGTTTCCCACTACAGCAAAATGTGTCGGAAGGTGAAGAAAACCAGCTCTTCCACCATCACCACCACCCACCCCCAACGGATGGGGACACTCTGATCAAATATCAAAATAGCTGAGATCGGACCCGTTGGCATTCCCCGGTAGGAGCACTTCAGGTGATTGGCATTAAACTAACCTCCACTCCCGAAGGAAGGTGCAAATCTTAGGACCAAGCCGGACCATAGACTATGATGTAATTCAATTACACTCTGTTTTAAAGGTTTTTTTGTTTGTTTATTTGCTTTAAAGGTAAAGAATAATAATCTGCTATTCTACAATTCTCTCTCAAATCATTTTTATTGTTAGGATTGTTATCCTTCCTCTTACCGCCACCATCTACTTCTCGCAATATTGCTACTCTCTCTAAACTTCCTCTGAACAGCCTCCTCTTACTGCCACCATCTACTTCTGACATGTTGAAATGCGGGGCTCCTCTCCTTTTCCTCCCCCCCACCATCAATATGCCTACTCTTACTACTGCTCACATTTCACACTGACACTCCATCTTTCTTCCCATTCATTAAAACAACAACCAGCTTGATACACTTGATGGCTTATGACCTCTCAACCACTCATATAGTATAACTCAGTAACTTTTTTTTACCCTGTCTCATATTATGAATTTTTAAATTTTCATAGCTTCAAACTATAAAATGTACCATTTAATCTTCAAATTAATTAAATCTGAAAGACTGCAAGTTACATTCATAATATGAGACATGGTAAAAAAATTTTTGTTTCTGCTGATAATAATACTGCTATTACTACTACTACCACTACTACTATGTGTGCTCGGAGATATCTAATCTTAAAAATTAAAACTTCCGTATTCTTTTATTGGTTGCAATGTCTTTCCGAACAATTTGTAAATCAAAGATTTTTGACAAGCTAAAATCTCCTTTTTTTTTTTCTTTTTTTTTTTTTTTAAATTCATGTTCATATTCACTAACATTTGGTTCAATTGTTGGATAGAGATCGACCGATGAAACAAAAACACCTTGGATATTTCATTTGGTATTCACCGACATTTTGGATAAAATTGATTGTTGGTCTTAAATTGTATTTTTAATAAATTTGTGCGGAAATTGTAATTTACTATTTTAAGAGTCTATCAGGCATGTGTACGCAGTGTGATGACGTATGGAAGTGGAACCTGGCTGTGAGTGTTGACAGTACAGGGAGAGATGTGTGAAGAACAGGAGACTTTGTTGGTATGGTCACATTGAAAGAATGGATGAGAGGTCTTGGGTTAGTAGATGTAGAACAATTCAGGTAGCATGGTCAGTTGGCAGGGGAAGGCCAAGGAAAACATTGGAGGAAGTGATAAGTTGGACTTGAAAGAGGTAGGTTAGTTTGAAAGTCAATTTTCAAAAGCCATCCAACACCTGCCAACATGTAAAATGGACATTAAACCGATGATGATGATGATGATGATGATAGTTTTGAAAAAGTTTTATTTTAAATTCAATGCCGCAACCATTTGTTTTTCCTTACACTAAAAATATTTTTACTTTTTTAAAAGTGCTATTATACGTAAAAAAACAACCCTTTTAACTGTAACGGTATGTAGTTATAATTTATCTCTTTATTATGTAGTTATAATTTATCTCTTTATTATGTAGTTATAATTTATCTCTTTATTATGTAGTTATAATTTATCTCTTTATTATGTAGTTATGATTTATCTCTTTATTATGTAGTTATAATTTATCTCTTTATTATGTAGTTATAATTTATCTCTTTATTATGTAGTTATGATTTATCTCTTTATTATGTAGTTATAATTTATCTCTTTATTATGTAGTTATAATTTATCTCTTTATTATGTAGTTATAATTTATCTCTTTATTATGTAGTTATAATTTATCTCTTTATTATGTAGTTATAATTTATCTCTCTTTATTATGTAGTTATAATTTATCTCTTTATTATGTAGTTATAATTTATCTCTCTTTATTATGTAGTTATAATTTATCTCTTTATTATGTAGTTATGATTTATCTCTTTATTATGTAGTTATAATTTATCTCTTTATTATGTAGTTATAATTTATCTCTTTATTATGTAGTTATAATTTATCTCTTTATTATGTAGTTATGATTTATCTCTTTATTATGTAGTTATGATTTATCTCTTTATTATGTAGTTATAATTTATCTTTTTATTATGTAGTTATAATTTATCTCTCTTTATTATGTAGTTATAATTTATCTCTTTATTATGTAGTTATAATTTATCTCTTTATTATGTAGTTATAATTTATCTCTTTATTATGTAGTTATAATTTATCTCTTTATTATGTAGTTATAATTTATCTCTTTATTATGTAGTTATAATTTATCTCTTTATTATGTAGTTATAATTTATCTCTTTATTATGTAGTTATAATTTATCTCTTATGTAGTTATAATTTATCTCTTTATTATGTAGTTATAATTTATCTCTTTATTATGTAGTCATAATTTATCTCTTTATTATGTAGTCATAATTTATCTCTTTATTATGTAGTCATAATTTATCTCTTTATTATGTAGTCATAATTTATCTCTTTATTATGTAGTTATAATTTATCTCTTATGTAGTTATAATTTATCTCTTATGTAGTTATAATTTATCTCTTTATTATGTAGTTATAATTTATCTCTTATGTAGTTATAATTTATCTCTTTATTATGTAGTCATAATTTATCTCTTTATTATGTAGTCATAATTTATCTCTTTATTATGTAGTCATAATTTATCTCTTTATTATGTAGTCATAATTTATCTCTTTATTATGTAGTCATAATTTATCTCTTTATTATGTAGTTATAATTTATCTCTTTATTATGTAGTTATAATTTATCTCTTTATTATAGAACTCTTCAAGGATGTCACATAATAAAGAGTTTTCTTCCGTTCTCTAAATCCCAGATTCCAGCCATTGTTACCTCTGCCAAGGAGATTGCTTTTGGTCAAGTTTGTTGGTTTGTGTACAGCCTAGCATGCACATCGCTTGACCAATTTAAAACTGATTTAATTTTGTGATGTCAAGGTCACGAGAAAGATGAGTCACACTTTTAGTGATACCTAAATTCTGTTTATTGTAGAGCCTCTCTACTTGGCCCATGTTGTAGCTAATGAAGTCCTGAATGTTATCATATTGACCTTGAAAAGTTCGGTCATGGTCGAAATTTTGACAGAATTTCAACTTCCGATTTTCAGTGCTCTTGGATAACCATGCAAAGTTTCAGCCTGATAAGACAAATATTTCTCTGGCATAACTTCTCGAATACTTCATACAATATGTAAGGCCCAGACTGACTTATGTTCTCGTTTCAATAATTTACATTAACATTGTTAAATTTATTAAATTAAAAATAGCACAAAAAAACATTCTTTTTACACAATTTAACGGTAAAGTATCTTCATTTTTGCTTTTAAATTTACTCTTAAAGCATAGTTAGTCAATAATTTAATAACAATATCATCAATAATTGTGTGGGAGATATGTCAATCTTTTTAATAGACTCTTATAGAGAATGCAGTAATTCTTTGTTGAACTGGAGTGCTTCACCATTGACTTAATCTGGCAATTTGATCTGCTGAGAACACACAACCACTAAGTTGCTTCTCATGGCTTCGCTTGGCAAGGTGGCTTCAGGATGCTATACCTTCCCACGGGGCAACTCATGATTTTGTTCATCACTGCTTATTTTTGTGTATTCACAGCTGACCCCTGTATCTAGAAGCCATTTCCCTATCTGCAACCTGTGGAGTCGGTGGATTGGAGTCGGCATCGGTAAGCCACTGTTAGAGGGCTGAGGATAAAATCGTCAGCAATGTTCTATTGTGAATGCCAAAAATGGATGTAATTCAGTGGGGAGAGGGCACAAGCAACCAGCAGGAGACATCAATGCACCTATGAAGCCCTACCTGGTGTGATGGATGATAGAGCGAGGTAGCGTGACACGAGCACAGTTTGATGATGATGATCAGTAAAAAAAAAAAAAAAAATTTTTTTTAGCTGTCAACGAGAAAATATTTGAAGAAAAAAAACTCAAATTTATAGACTTTAAAATCTTATGATTTTATTTCCAGACAAAAATACCATTTTAAACCAACAATTACTTTTATCCAAAATTTGTGATTTCTCCCCTCTTCTGCAATTGAATCTATTATTCTCCATCTTTTCTTTTCCCTTTTATCCGATCGTGTTTGCCATTAGTTATTAGTTTCAAACGAGACGCCATTCACCAAAACTGACACTAACACTAAAGTCGGAAGAAAATAAAATGAGCTTTAATTTGATTTTACATTTTTATTTCTTATTTTTAAACCAAGAATTTTTAATTTTGTATTTTTTGCTTTTTATTTAGTTTATTTTTATTAACTTTTAAATATGCCAATTATTTTTATTAACTTTTAAATATGCCAATTATTTTTATTAACTTTTAAATATGCCAATTATTTTTATTAACTTTTAAATATGCCAATTATTTTTATTAACTTTTAAATATGCCAATTATTTTTATTAACCTTAAAACTTATTTTTATGATTCTATTAATAGCTTTCTGAAAAAAAATTTTAAATAATGAAAACTTTTTAAAAATTGATGAAAACTAGATAAGTTAAAAACGAATTTTGAAAACTGATTTACAATTACCTAAATAGGTCAATCTCTTTTGCTCGTTCTGTATATTTGATCGCAAAATAAGTGACGACGACTTTAAGAAAATTGTGTACAATTCTGTAACGGATCATTTTCAAAAAGACATTGTTTTAAATTCATGCAGCTTAATATTGTATGCATTTCGATCAGTTTTAAATGCAAGAAGCTTCTTCGCTTTTGATATTAAGTGTGCTACAAGTGTCAGCCTAACTTCAAAATGAGAAAATGCATAAAAAAAAGATTTTTTGTAAATGATTATTGATTTGATGCTCTTCGATAACAATAACCACCATGCAAATTATCAGCCTGATCAGATAAATAGTTCTTGACTTATCGATGTTGCCATGGCATTACTTCGAAAATACTTTATACAATATGGAAAAGTAAGGTCCATGTAAGACTACGCCCATCTTTACATTGTCTCTCATCTCCATAATTTACATTAACGTTGTTAAATTTATTAACTTAAAAAATGTACAAGAAAAACAAATTTTTTTTTACAGAATTTAACGGAAAAGTTTCTTCGTTTTTGCTTTTAAATTTTCTGTTAAAGCATAATTAGTCGATAATTTGATAAAAATATCATCAATAATTGTGTACGAGTCATAGTCAATCTTTCGATAGTTGTATTTTGATAAATTTCATCATTATTATTATTCATACGATAAACCCTTCAACTGCAGAATAGACAGATGACTTTATGTTAGGTGCTGGAGAGCTTTGCCATTTGTTTGAGAACAAACTTTTGCCACTCATCAGTCTCGGGACTAGGGGTCGATTGTTTTGTTGTCATCACTCGGCTCTCTACTCACACAAGCAGTGCATCTTCTCGGTAACCAAACCGTACCAATTTTGATATAAAATCAAATCCTTTCTTTGCAAATTTAGATCTTCATGATAAATCTAGATAAAAAATCATAAAAGCAGATCCAGAGTGACCCCAAAAAAGGAATGCCACCCATGGAATTGTTAATAAACTGAAGGATTCAATCAGATCCCTTATTCAATCTGATCCCTTATTCAATCTGATCCCTTATTCAATCAGATCCCTTATTCAATCAGATCCCTTATTCAATCTGACCCCTTATTCAATCAGATCCCTTATTCAATCAGATCCCTTATTCAATCAGATCCCTTATTCAATCAGATCCCTTATTCAATCAGATCCCTTATTCAATCTGACCCCTTATTCAATCAGATCCCTTATTCAATCTGATCCCTTATTCAATCAGATCCCTTATTCAATCAGATCCCTTATTCAATCTGACCCCTTATTCAATCAGATCCCTTATTCAATCAGATCCCTTATTCAATCAGATCCCTTATTCAATCTGACCCCTTATTCAATCTGACCCCTTATTCAATCAGATCCCTTATTCAATCAGATCCCTTATTCAATCAGATCCCTTATTCAATCTGATCCCTTATTCAATCTGACCCCTTATTCAATCTGATCCCTTATTCAATCAGATCCCTTATTCCGTTTATTAGTTCAGTCACTCTGTTTTTTTGTACACCTAATTTTAATATAGGGTAACCCTCTAAAAATGCCACCCATGGAATCGCCAATAAAATTCACAATCCTTTCTGCAATCCAATCATATTTGGTACGAATAAACTTCACTTCATGCCAGACGTGTCCATCAAGTTTCAGTCATGAATGTCTAAAACAGTTTTTGCTTTATCGCCATTCAATGATATGTGGGGACACTTTGGTGATCGTTGCATCAGTAGATGTTATCCTGAATGGGCCTCATATTCACCAGACCTTCACCCCCCACCCCCCACCATATTTTTACATTTTGGATTATCTAAAGGATAATGTCTATCAAAAAAATCCCCAAACTATTCCTGAACTGAAGCGGCTCATCGCATCCAAAATCGAGGAGTGTGTCAAAGTTATTGACAATTTTTGCACATCGTATCTAGGAATGCTCATCATTAGACGGTGATAAGACAAAAACTGTTGGACATTCATAACTGAAACTTGGTGGACAAGTCAGGTATAGATTGAAATTTATATGAACCAAATATGGTTGGATTGCAGAAAGGATTTTGAATGTTATTAATGATTCCATTGGTAGTATGTAAATAAAAATTGTTATGGAGTCACATTGTAAATTGTTGGCGGATGTTCATTGGAGGAGTAATGTTAGAATGTAGAATTGAATAACATCAACATTTTAACGAGTGAACCAGAAGTAACTGGGTAGGCAACATTTACCCGTGACCCATTGAGTGACAATCACTCCATTATTTGTTCTACTTTGATTTCATTAAGAAGTTCATAAACTGTGACATTCATCTTTTAAGAAATTCTTCTGGCATCACGGAAAATAAGTCTCTTTACTTGTATATTATCCATAAGGAAAGAGTCCTATTATTTTGCTATCTAATTTACATGCGTGTTTACGGTTTATGAACATGCTATGTAAAGTAGCTAAAAAGTGTCGCTCTTTCTCTAAATGCTCACAAGGACGTTAAAAACTATCGGAGTGGTGAGAGAAATCCATCAATAGCTAAGAATCAGTTAATTACAATTTATGGCTAATCAAAAGAATTAAAATATTTATTTTTTTCTTTTTCAAACATAACCGAATCACAGAAATAATTTTGTTTTGTAAAGACTGTTGATGAGGTTGTATGTTGAGATTGTATTCATCTGACGAAGCTTGCTGGAAATGAAGAAGAGAAAAGAGTCACCAGAATTTCATATAAAAAATACCAACATTTTTTCTACAATTAAATCAACTTTATTTAACAGTTTCTTCAACATAGGAATATAAGGCAAGTTGGTTCGGCTGGCATGTACTATAGAAATGTAATTGAGTCCGAGTACAATTAAATCAACTTTATTTAACAGTTTCTTCAACATAGGAATGTAAGGCAAGTTGGTTCGACTGGCATGTACTATAGAAATGTAATTGAGTCCGAGTACAATTAAATCAACTTTATTTAACAGTTTCTTCAACATAGGAATGTAAGGCAAGTTGGTTCGACTGGCATGTACTATAGAAATGTAATTGAGTCCGAGTACAATTAAATCAACTTTATTTAACAGTTTCTTCAACATAGGAATATAAGGCAAGTTGGTTCGGCTGGCATGTACTATAGAAATGTAATTGAGTCCGAGTACAATTAAATCAACTTTATTTAACAGTTTCTTCAACATAGGAATGTAAGGCAAGTTGGTTCGGCTGGCATGTACTATAGAAATGTAATTGAGTCCGAGTACAATTAAATCAACTTTATTTAACAGTTTCTTACACATAGAAATGTAAGGCAAGTTGGTTCGACTGGCATGTACTATAGAAATGTAATTGAGTCCGAGTACAATTAAATCAACTTTATTTAACAGTTTCTTCAACATAGGAATGTAAGGCAAGTTGGTTCGGCTGGCATGTACTATAGAAATGTAATTGAGTCCGAGTACAATTAAATCAACTTTATTTAACAGTTTCTTACACATAGAAATGTAAGGCAAGTTGGTTCGACTGGCATGTACTATAGAAATGTAATTGAGTCCGAGTACAATTAAATCCACTTTATTTAACAGTTTCTTCAACATAGAAATGTAAGGCAAGTTGGTTCGGCTGGCATGTACTATAGAAATGTAATTGAGTCCGAGTACAATTAAATCAACTTTATTTAACAGTTTCTTCAACATAGGAATGTAAGGCAAGTTGGTTCGACTGGCATGTACTATAGAAATGTAATTGAGTCCGAGTACAATTAAATCAACTTTATTTAACAGTTTCTTCAACATAGAAATGTAAGGCAAGTTGGTTCGGCTGGCATGTACTATAGAAATGTAATTGAGTCCGAGTACAATTAAATCCACTTTATTTAACAGTTTCTTCAACATAGGAATGTAAGGCAAGTTGGTTCGGCTGGCATGTACTATAGAAATGTAATTGAGTCCGAGTACAATTAAATCAACTTTATTTAACAGTTTCTTCAACATAGAAATGTAAGGCAAGTTGGTTCGGCTGGCATGTACTATAGAAATGTAATTGAGTCCGAGTACAATTAAATCCACTTTATTTAACAGTTTCTTCAACATAGGAATGTAAGGCAAGTTGGTTCGGCTGGCATGTACTATAGAAATGTAATTGAGTCCGAGTACAATTAAATCAACTTTATTTAACAGTTTCTTCAACATAGGAATGTAAGGCAAGTTGGTTCGACCGGCATGTACTATAGAAATGTAATTGAGTCCGAGTACAATTAAATCAACTTTATTTAACAGTTTCTTCAACATAGAAATGTAAGGCAAGTTGGTTCGGCCGGCATGTACTATAGAAATGTAATTGAGTCCGAGTACAATTAAATCAACTTTATTTAACAGTTTCTTCAACATAGGAATGTAAGGCAAGTTGGTTCGGCTGGCATGTACTATAGAAATGTAATTGAGTCCGAGTACAATTAAATCAACTTTATTTAACAGTTTCTTCAACATAGGAATGTAAGGCAAGTTGGTTCGGCTGGCATGTACTATAGAAATGTAATTGAGTCCGAGTACAATTAAATCAACTTTATTTAACAGTTTCTTCAACATAGAAATGTAAGGCAAGTTGGTTCGGCTGGCATGTACTATAGAAATGTAATTGAGTCCGAGTACAATTAAATCCACTTTATTTAACAGTTTCTTCAACATAGGAATGTAAGGCAAGTTGGTTCGGCTGGCATGTACTATAGAAATGTAATTGAGTCCGAGTACAATTAAATCAACTTTATTTAACAGTTTCTTCAACATAGGAATGTAAGGCAAGTTGGTTCGGCTGGCATGTACTATAGAAATGTAATTGAGTCCGATTCCATTGGTCTCTAACGGGGAATTTGTATCTTGACTCCTGCCAAGTTATGGCGAGAGGCGAGGAAAGCAATATGGCATCTTATTGCTGCGATATCTCTTGAGGAACTATTTATATTTGGCACAAAAGAGCTGGGCGGAAATGCAGAACGGTGAGCATGCACAAAAGTGTTCGAATCACACAATGTATTTCTATGCAAGTTTTAACATGCCTTTTTAGCTGACCAAACCACATAGTAATCATTACACAAGGGATTGTGTGCAAATACGCAAGAAAGTAGGTCTCGCTTATATAACTGCTGCAGTCTCATTAAATTATATCGGAAAAAGCTTTAGAGAAACAAATGTTGATTAACTCAGCTTTAGTATAATAATTATCAAAATAAAAATGAATTTTATTATTTGAACTAAAAATGTTTCGACTGCCCTGGGTACTTCTGACTATCCGATGCTATCCTTACAGTGTGCGTAAAAGAATAAATAATAAACAAATTCCTTCTGTTAGCATAATGAAGGTTGGCGACATGAAAATTACCGCCAAAATTTTTAATCAATTTAATGTTACATGTCAAAGCTGTTATTCTTTTTTTTCTCCATAAATATGGGATTCTAACATTTTTTTTTTTATCTTAAAAAGAAAAAAAAAAAAGAAAAAGAGAGACTCTTTAGTTAACTAATTTAAAACAAATGTTTTTCTCCAAATATTTTACGAACATCCTAAGCATTTCATGTTTGCTGTTAAAAGGAAAAACATTTTCTAAAATTAATATTTTCATAGCATAAACGAGTGAGATAAAGGAAGGGGGATAACTCCATAACTCCATAAGTCATAAATTTTTAGAATCTCGATGCTTTTCAATAACTTTTTTTTTTTGTTTCATTTTAATTTTTACTTGTTTTATAACATTGCCATTTTTGTGTCTATTAAGCTACGAGAGCACAAGACTATTTTGACATTTTACCTGCTTTACTGAATCTTATTTCTCAAGAAAGTCAAAATAGTGACTCTTTAGTGCTACTATAGTTTAATGAACAAACAAAATGGTGTTTTAATATATAAGTAATCAAACTTTGTTCATTCCACTCATCATTTTCAATCCTCTCATAATATTCTTCATCATTCAACTGACAATCGATCAATCTCATTAACCTTGAATGGCTTTTTGCCTTGATAAGTAAAATAAAGATAAATAAATTCTAAAAAAGACGCTCGCAATGTTATGTAATAAGTAAAATCTAAGATATAAAAAAATGCAATAACTATGTATGAAAATGCATCAAAATTCTACCGAACTACTAAAAATTAAAAAACAAAAAAAAACAACAAAAAAAAACCTAACCCTTTCTTCCTAATGGAATGATTCGTGGTGAATCATTGTTAATAAATATTTGTAATTTTGAAACTTATTTTATCTTTTATAGCGATTACTAAAAGTGAACTAACAGTTTTGTCTAAATATTATGTTAATTGCTCATCAGACAAAATTAATTTCTAATTCTACTAATTTTAGTTTTTAACTAATTTTTTAATTTTACTTTATTTTTGAAAAATTGCGTTTGTTTGAAACAAGAAAATTGATATTTTTTTTTATTTCATTAAAAAAAAAATTCCTGTAAATATAAAAAAATTTATTTTTTCTCAAATAAAGCTTTTTTCCTATTTGATATCTTTTTACTTTTTTTTATTTAAAAACTTAAAATTCAAAAATCAACTGGTGTCATTTAGTGGATTTCTGGCATCTGCTCTAGCGGCAGAGCAGATGTTCTGGATAAGTTAGCTTCCATTTAGGGGATCAAGTTCGATCAAGTCTCTTTTTTTGCGTGTGTCTGTCTAACGAACTGTACCTTCCCGACATTGTCTAGGCTGCAATAATGTCATTTTAGTTTCTAATTTTTTTTGGTTTTCACATTTTTGAAGTTCTACACAAAAAGAAATAAAATTTTAGTTTATATAGTCTTTTTATTAATAATAGTAAATCACATACAGGCGAGGAAAACACATGAAAAGGTAGATAACTCCTATCAATAATATTTAAGTTAAAATATGAGTTGTCTTTCTTACATTATTTGAGTTATGCTGAGATGTAAAGACATTGTTTAAGAATGATGTGTTACGTGACTTAACATTTGCTGCCGAAAAGAAAGATTGTTTCCCTGCGAGAAATATTCCTAGCAGGAAGAATTACATTTGCAAAGAAATTAAATCGAATTAGAATTTTTTCTCGATTATATAATCCATGTATGAATGTATTTAATTTTCTGTAATCAAAATGATTGTAAAAAGCATTAATTTAATTAATCTATATAATAATAATAATATGCTAAAGCATTTCATTTTCGTACATACATAATCACCTTTTAAAAAAATGAAATCGTCCGATCAGCAGAGATGGTGAGTAGTGATTAATCTGATGTCGGTAAAAAAAATTCCGACTTTACCCAATTTAAAATTAATTGTTCCGAAAACAAATTGTGACCCCATCCACTAAAACATTACAGTTTTAAATAAATATATTTCAAAAAATGACATTCGTTTTATTGATTCGAATAATATTTAGCCAACAATTAAGAAGACAGAATTTTTAAAAATAATTAAATTGCTGCATTTTTAAATAAAAAAAAATTAAAAAAAGAGACGTATTCGTTTTATTTATTTAAAAAATATTTAGCTAAAAATTATTTTTACGAAGAGTCATTTTTGACCCTGAATATTATTATAAAAAGTAAATTATACAGATTGATGTTGAAAACACCGTGGAATTTCTATAATGTTATGAATATGGAGAGTTTTTAATATTGTAAATTTTAATTTCTGACATTCTGTATAAATCTGCTTTTATTGCTTTTGTTTGTACAAAACAAACGATCTATTGAGTCTGCAGGGCGGGATATCTTATAATAAGGCAGTTTTATGTCCGTACAATCATTATTACCCTCCACCCCTTTTTTAAAAAGATTGGATCACCCGATTGACGAATATTTGATGCACGGAGTAATTTTAAATTTTTTATCTGATGTTGCTTTTGTGTTGAACGTGAAACTGTAACTGAAATACACTTTCATGGATCAAAGCGTAGTTTCTGTTCTGTTCAAAGATGGTACAATAATATCTTGGGGTCTGCATTCACGCCGGACGTCCACAGAATGGAAATATGACACAAGGTCCAAGTGTTTTGGAAATAGATCCCTATAAGCATGGCAACAATATAAAACAGATGAAAGAATACACATGTGGAATTTTCATTTCTAGTAAACAAATAATACCACAAAGTGAAAAATGAGACTCTTACAGGATTCGAATTTGTGAAGAGAAACTGCATAGCATGGGCAGCGTCTTGAACCACTTGACTAACAAGAAATATTTGTACAATTTTGGTTGTCTCTGGCCGTATGGCTCGTTAGGCTTTTGAGTCAAGTGGTTTAAGACAACACCTACGGTTGAATCCTGTACGAGTTTTATTCAAACAAGTTCACTGGTCTTAGGGAAACAAACTTTGATTAACTCAGCTTTAGTATAATAATAGATAATATATTATTTTTGTATTTGTTTTAGTATTTACTTCAAAAGTAGTAGTGGTAGTAGTAGTAGTATATTTATAGCAAGTAAGCTACACAGAAACGTTTGCGTTTTACCCCTGAAGGAAATCGTCAGACTAACTGCAGGGATTTACCTTCTACAATCCCATTTATAAGCAAGCCGTGTCCACACCTTCCTCCATTAATTTTATCCCCCCCCCCCCCCATTTTCACCACTCGCTCCCTATTCATCTTCATCAGTCAATAAATTTTCCCTCCTTATTTTTTAAGGTTTAAGCGTGTTTTATTTTTTTTCAGTATGCTAAACAATGATTGAGCAGGGCATCACGTGATCCATTTTTCACCCATTTAAAAAATGTAATGATAAAAATTCAACAATATTACCATAGCTAAGTGGGTGGAGGGGATGGAGTCTGACCGTCAGATGGTGAAATTGACCAATGATTGAATAAAAAAAAAAAAAATGTTTTTTAATACTTAAACATGACAGAAATAAATAGACACCCTTATCATTAAAAACGGAGACTGCCGTCAGAGGTTCGTTATTTACCGAGGCGAGAGGATATTGATTATTTTCCCTCTCGGATGCATTTCTTACTTCACTAAAAATTGCTGCTGCAACTGAAATCCAACTTCAAATCTTTCCTATGTCATATGATCAACCCAACCAATTCGCTTTTTTTACATTCCATATGAGGCCACAGCTTATGCCCAAAGATCATACCCTGTCAATAATAGATGTTCTATCTAATCTACCGTCTGTGATCTGTTTTGGGTCAGTGTTTGTTACGTATCTTCTGAAATATGAGCTTATGTCCCTTGCCGGATGCAGCAAAGTCATTTTTGTTTTTAATTTTTATGTTTGCAGGGAGATAACTTCTATTGTTCAAGACACACGAAATCAAAGGGAGATAACTCTAATATTATTTTATATTGGATTTGCAACTAAATTCACGCTGTTATTTTTTATTTAAATTTAAAAAGATAACAACTGATTAATAAACGTTCAGCAAGATTTTCAATTAATTTTTCGTTGGTGAAAAGCAAAAAGCAAAGAATGATAAAAGCAAAAAGTGGTCGAAAATGTTCATTTTTCTTGACATTCCATTTTAATAATCTAAAAATAAACAGAAATTAACTTGAATTAACTCTGAGGAAAAATCGATTCCAAAATTTCAATAAGAAATAGCGGAACTTAGTTGTCAACTCAATAGAATGTCTAAATGAATAATAAATAAAAAAACTGACCGGAAACCTAAACAAAGTAAAACTGGGAGGTTGGGTTAATACAAATAAATAAAATATATTTTTAAAATATATAAGTTTTGGGGTGCTTCTGCATATCAACCCTGACATTGAAATATTTAAAGAATGTATAAACTTTGTTATGTACTTACGTGTTAGCTGAAAAAAAACTGTACACCAAAAATTATGCAAATTCATCCAGTATTTATTTAATTATAAATAAAAAACGATTTTATCACTTGGTAGATATTTCCACCATTTTGTATCTTAGATTTTCCAGTGGTCAAGGACGATAACTCATTTTCACGATTTCGGGGTCTCCATTGTTTACAAAAATGTCAAAATGTACATAAAATCATTTTTTTTCCTTTTTCTTATAATTTAATAACTACTGGATGAATTTGCGTAATTTTTTCTGCACAATCTTATTTTCAGTTAACACGTAAGTACATAATAAAGTTTATACATTCTTTAAATATTTCAATGTCAGGGTTGATATGCACAAGCACCAGTTATGGTTACAGTTTATCCTTTTAGCTAGGAGCAAAGTGTAGTATCTGTTCGGATATTACACTTCATCTTTTTTGTCCTCAGTGTATTAATCCCTCGAGACTGAGGCAATTTTTACTTTTGTCTCAATCCAGAGTGTCCCTTTTTTAGGAGCTGGATTTTCCTTAC
The DNA here is from genome assembly GCA_963556195.1 of Sepiola atlantica. Lineage (NCBI taxonomy): Eukaryota > Metazoa > Mollusca > Cephalopoda > Sepiida > Sepiolidae > Sepiola > Sepiola atlantica. Next base: position 24,958,434 of record OY744554.1, on the reverse strand, counting down.
ATTAAGAACCGACATTATGTCTAACTCTGCCCTCGTGGGGAGGCATGTAAATAAGGACAGTGTGTTTTTTTTTTGTTTGTTTTTTTTTGTTTTTTTCATTTTAACGATCGTCAAGAGTTTGGATACTTTCTTTTTTAAAACGATATGATATACATTATTAAAATATTTGATATGGAAGGCTTAAAAAATTAGGATGCTGCAATTGTTTTAAAATAAATGACAATTTTCTTTCTCTTTTCTTTCTGTCTTTTGTACTTTTCTTCTGTTTACTCATTCATCACTTTTAATTTCCCCTCTTTCTCACCTGACCGAATTTCAACCTGTTTGACTTTTGATTCTCTCCCCTTTTCTCTCTCTCTCCTCTATTATTGTTCTTTCTGTCACCCATTCATCCATTTGTATCTCGCTTCGATCTTATTCCTGGTCTGATTCTTGACTTAGCTTTTGCCCATTTCACTTTCGATTCTGTTTCCCCCTTTCTTCTCTTTCTTATTCATTTTCTTTTTCCTTGTGAGCAAATTGAATGAAACTGTTTTCTGTGGCATCAAAAGTAATAACGAGTATCGTTTTTTTTTTTCCATACTCGTTTCGTATTGTATTAACGTTAAAATGTTGCTATCGTGACATACCTACTCATTAAATCCTCGAAAAGTGGAAGCCAGACGTTTTCCGTTAAAATTGTGTTGCGATTTTCTTCGTTACAACGCATCATTAATCTCATTTTCACGCTGCATTTATAGAAATGTACGCCTTCGTCAAATTTTCATCCATATTGCATATTTGTCTTTTCAGGGAAAAAAGAAAAAATACGGTTGAAAGCTCAAAGATCGAGGGGTTATCTCCCCCTTCACATTCACAAAACGCCATTTTGTCCAAAAATGTCTTTATTTTTGTTTCAGAATATTTAGATAAAGATAATTTGTATTACTAGAACTACTATTCTCATCTTGGTTGTTATTTTCCCAATGTTTCAGCAAATGTAACCTCTGACCTTCACGTGGTGCACATTTTGAATTGACCCCACACAGATTGTTTGCATTCTGTCAGCCATGACAAACTTCTAATGATAATTTTGGTATTCTTTGTTATTATCGCCTGCAGTAAGGATTGAACCTCTTGAAGACCGTCACTTAAAACTGATTGTTAACCAACGCTTCTAGTAATTCTTTAAGTAAATTGGTTGACCGTAGTCGAAGGCGACCCAAAGGCTCCCTTTTCATTAGCTACTATACTTAGGTGTAGGGGAGGGCGTCACACCTTTCACAGGATTACTCCACTTACCCTTGATCCTCACCTGCTGAGTGTTTAGGAAGAGGACATCAAATACTTTTTTTTTTTTTTTTTTTTAAGTCGTTAATGTGACTATGGAATATTGAACTCTGATCTGACTCATGAGCGAACCCTTACCATTATACCAAATTCTATCGTAATACTACTACTACTACTTATCCAAAGAAGATTAAGTTTAAACCTCCTCAAATTCCTACTAGAATTGTCCATGGTAGAACTGTTAAGTGTTGGCTAACACTTCTAAGCTTTAGCCTTCTAGAGGTTGATGGTTCAATCCTTGCTACGGGTGAAAATAACGAAGAGTAAAAAAAAAATTTTTTTTTAAACACATCTATCCCCCCCCCCCTCCGACTTAAATAAAAGGTTCAGTTCAAAATTCCGTACAAGTTCTTAAGTTTGATTGATTAGAAGGTTTCAAAATCCGACAAGATGCACCTGAAGAAGGTTGGAGGTTACATCGGCTGAAACGTTGTGAATATAACCAAGATGGGAATAGTCGTCCGAATGATACAATTTTTCATATCTGCCTCCTCCGTTTCTCGTCACCGTCTTTTTTTTTTCTTGCATGGTACGCAATACTTTCTCAGATTCTTCTGGCCTTGTGTCAGTTTTTTTTTTTTTAAGGCGCATTTCTTTTTTTTATATCCTCGTTCCTCCTCCTTTTCCCTTGCTGCAGACCTTCCAAGCCACGGAGACCTCGACTCCTGTCGGCAGTACAAAGTCTCCCCTTGTCTGCGCTGATCATTCAATCACTTAATTTATATTAAACAAAAAAATCGACTGTAATTTATTTATCACTTATTACATTGCCATAAACTTCATGCATTCTTTTCAAATAAAAATGGTTTATATGAAAAACGACAATTTGTTTTGTTTTGTTTTTTTACTGAGGCTGGAATCGGTTATTTTAATTTTGTTTCAATTCAAACGTAAATTTTGAAGCTTTCAAAAAATGTTTTGATTCAGAGATCAAAACTTTTTTTTACAACAAAATGCCAAAAACATGTGAACTTACATTTGAACAAAGATGAGATATTAACACAAGAGTCAACTTCTGCTCTTCATAGATGATCTCAAGCTGTATGCCAGTTCAGACACTGACTTAAGTCAACTCTTGTAGGTTGTACACACCTTCTCCAAAATATTGGAATGAAGTTTGGCCTGGACAAATGTGTCAAGTGCTCCTTCAGAGCTAGGAAGAAGATCCATGCGGAAAACCTACAGCTTGAGAGACTAACATAAGACTTAGAAGAGCTGGAATAATTTACCAACAAATATGAGATTAAATTATGTAAAACAAAATATAAATTTAAAAAATTCTCAGAATTCCTGTCAGGAAATGGAACAAAATAAGACCGAAGTCTTTTAGATTTAAAAATTTTCTCAACATTTTTTTTTTTTTTTTTGTAAGAGGAAAGATTGAACAAAAATATAATATAATTTTATTATTAAAAAAAGAAATAAATCTCAAATCTGTTCATGTAGCATTATGGGGAAGGACAAAAAAATTCACCATGAGGCTTATTCTGATATAGTGATGATGAAAATAAAAATTGAAACTAATTTTACAAGTTGTAGGTCAGAAAAAGGCATTGTTGAAAAGAATAAAATGCAGTCGAGCTTGTATCAGTGAGTTATATACATGCAGTAGAGCGAATAGCGTCATACACATTATTTTCGAGTAGCAACACATCAACATACTCTGTTTTTGTTTGAACATTCAATAATAAAAAAAAACAAGGATAAACATTTGTATGTGTTTCCCTTGTGTCTTGTTTACAAGATACAAGGGAAACACATACAAATGTTTACCCACAGAACAAATGTAAATATTAGAGGATCATCTGAAAAAGTCTTGTTTAAATAAATGATTTTTTTTTTTACTAGAATTATGGGACCAAATTCTAGTATATATCGAATTGTTTTTAACCAATACTTAGTTAAAGCAAAATACATTGTTTTGGACTATTGATAATGTTTACCCGTTCAATTATTTTTTTTATTATCACTTATGTTTGAATTAATATTTTGAACATGACGTAAATCCTAAATCTATTACGTCAGGTCAAAGCTATAATTATTTTTATTTTTTTACGGTAATTAAGCTCTATTTATAAGAAAGTCCAAATAGATCAGTTGGTAGAACCTCAGACTGAAAATCTCAAGGTTTCGGTTTCGATTTCCGATCATGGCATCTGCTTTATTTACTATCAATGCAATTTTCTCCATTTCTAAAAGTAATTAAGATCTGATATTTTGAAATGAGACAAATTACGCAATGTATTTATTACAGTTTAAAAAAAATTGTGACTGACGGACAAAATCACTATTTTTATAAGATGAGTCACCAAGGCGAAAAGCCATTCGAGGATATGGGTCGATGAATGATGAACAATATTATGAGAAGATTAAAAACGACGAATGGAATAGACAAAAATGACAATAAAAGTGTAAAAATTTGGGAATTTCCTTGCTTTTGTACATTTAGTGTATATGAATGTTCATCTTAACCCTATTAAAAGCATATGAACGAAATCATATGTATACTGGCATTTTTCATGGAATGTCACTACTTTTGTAAAGACTATGCCTCAATACAATGCCTTCTCATAAGGTTTTTTTGAATTTTCTGGAAAACTAAGGTATATGGTAAAATGCCATCAACTAGACCCTAGAACCTCTATCTCTGCCAAAAATCAGCTGAATCCATCAAATAGTTGATGAGATACAGGGTGGCACATATGGACGGACAGACAGATAACATAATTTCATGATGAAAGTCTATTAAGGGATAGAGCGCTCTCGCGCCTCCCTTGATTTTAATTTTAAAACTGGAAAAGAGGGCAACTAGTTTGTCTATATGACGTGGAAGGCGATGGAAACTGAAAAAACTCATTGTTACTTCGAGTTGCGCTTTTGCTTACAGCAGTGAAAGAGACCACATGATTGAGCTGCGACCAAATTGAGAAGAGCACAACAAGCGGACAATCGTGGCCTGTAGTGAATGTGCACAGACGTACATTCACAGTTTATACGACTATTTCTTTGTAAATGGTTAAAATGGTGTGTGTTTTTTTTACAGTTGAAAGTTTCATGATTAAACATTAATCCAAGTTATTAAATATTAACCGCTATGCGCCAATTAACGGAACGTAGAACCCCCAAAATGGCAGGTTTCAAAAGTTAAACAAGCCGCGCATGCGTGGTCCCCCTCTGTATGTGACTCGGTGTGGTGAGTGTAAAATGCAATAAATTTGGGCAATTTGGGGCATTTTTGACCCCCCTTTGACTCCCTGGGGGTGCGAACCAGAATTTTTCTGAGGTCAAGGATGCTCATTTTATATCTAGAACAATTGCCTCTACATTTTGGCCAAGTTTCAGAAAAATTGAATGGATGGATCAAACATTATGGGAGAAAAGGACCATTTTGGAGGCTTTTGACCCCCCTGGGGGTGCGAACCAGTATTTTTCCAAGGTCAGCGATACTTATTTTCTATTAGGAACAATTGCCTCCACATTTTGGCCAAGTTTCAGAGAAATTGAATGGATGGATGAAAAGTTATGGGGCAAAAAATGTCATTTTTTGCCATTTCGTGGCCTTTTGAACCCCTGGGGGGCTAACCAGATTTTTTTTTCAAAAATCGGAGAATGTCACTTTCTAACCTGACCAAAGTTACAACTTCATGCAAAATTTCAGAGAAATTCAATCAATGGTTGCGGAGAAAAATCCAGATGGACGGACGGACATGCCTCAAAACATAAGTCCCCGATTTATCAAATCGGGGGACCAAAAATATATGGAACCTTTATTTTACACAGCAAGACTGCCCATCTTGCAAATGTCATATTGGCAAACAATGTTTTCCCTTTTCAATGAAAAATGAATTTTTATTTTTATATATTTTTTTAATCTAATTTTTTTAAAAACTTATTTGGTCTTTGTTCCAATCAAAGGGAAGTAACTCAGTATGGACGGCTGGATGAATACAGTTACATACATCCTTTTTTTACAATTGCGACCTTTAGCAGACTAAAAACGCTCAAAAAACAAATATACAACAAATAAAAGTAACTGTAGGCGATAAAAGTTATTTTCAAACTTACCTGTGGCATTTGTTTGTATTTTTAACCCGTTCGAAGTGCTATTTATTAGAAATTAAATTGTTCGTCACACCAACTTCGCACAAATCCAAGATGGCGGTCGTAGGGGGGGGGGGTATGTAAGAGAATCAGGACCGGCCGCCATTTTCTTTTTGTGCAAAAAAAAAAAACAAGAATTTTTTTTTACATCTAATAAAAACCTATGTATACTACGTAAAAATACAAACAAATGTCATAGCTACGTAGGAAAATATCCATTCTCGACGTAGGTCGCCTTTACTTGTTGCATATTTATGTTTTTAAACACTTTCTCGTTCGTTTTTTTTTACCCCGTTCACGACTCTGCGGAGTAAAGTAAAAGATACCCCCCTTTGGACAATAGTGAAAAGTAGTTTGTAAACATTAAACAATTGTTAAGTTTGTTGTTAAAATAAGGCATTTTATGAGCTAATTAAAAGAGTTATTTATTTTCATGAAAAATGTAAAACTGCAAAAACAGGGCGAAAGAGACGGGTGGAGAGAGGAAGCGAGCAAGACAGCCACACATTTCCACCCCTTCCTTTCTCTTCTCGCTTATGCTTCGCTCGTAGTGAGTCATGACCTTCATAACGAAGGTCACGCGCCAGCAACTGATAGTTTAAACTTACAGTATTTTAGTCATTTATCCGATTTATTTATTAAATTACTTTAATTATTATTAATATCGATGTAAAAATAAGTCGACTGATAATATCGACGAAGATAATAAAATGCTATTCGAAATTAATAATAACAAACATTAATTAATTAATTATTAACTGTTTAAAAAAGTTATCAAAATTAGGCATTCAAATGGTTCTCTCTTAATTGTTCATCTGCCCTATATATACAGGGTGGGCCAAAATAAGGGTCCTATCTTTAAATTTGAATAACTTGAATTTGAATAACTTCCACAAAATAAAAGTTAAACTCACCAAACTTTATGTGTGTGTAGACTGACCCTTCCGAGATTTTTTGAAATAAACAAAACAAATTTTAGCCGAAAAACACTTCTTAAAACTTACAAAAACCAAAGTATTGTTTTTTACACTGTTTTGAGTTTTTTAAGCAAAAATAATGTTTTCTAAATGAGGGTACGTTCCTTAGGGCTAATACGGCTCATGCTTGCTTCGAAAGGGGTCCTTTACTTATTCTAAAAAAAAAAAAAAAAAAAAAAAAAAAAAAATCAATAAATAAAAAAGTTATGAATTTTTAAAAATAGGACCCTTATTTTTGCCCACCCTGTACAAAATGTCAAAACATTTAAATAACAGTAACCCGTTTTGATGGTAATATAGGAGTGATAAATGAAGTATAGATTAATTAATTACAGAATCCTTAGAATTTACTTTGGCTAAATAGTAAACATACCTACAAGAACTGCATATGTTTTTTTGTACAATTTAAATTTTTTTTTCGCAAAAATATTTTCATTAGAATTTTTAACTGTGGTACAATCCTCATAAATAAAATACAAATAAAAAGTGAGACAGCATAAATGAATTTAAACTTCAAAGGAAGTGACGTCACAGGAAGCCTCGAGTTAGACATAACAAAATCTTTCTCTTGGCTCTTATCTCTCGACCAGTACAGACGTGTTTTTTTAGAGATCGTCTTCCACTCCTCTCTCCAGGCTGGGGGTGGGGGTATATGTAATATTACTGTATACATGTAAAGATCCTAAGAGCAATTTTAAAGAAGAAAAAGACGCAGATTGTGTACTGTTATAATTATCTATTACAATTGCTGAAGAAGAAGAAAACAACTCTACTGCGACTACCACGACTATTACTCGAGTGCTGCTACGAGACGTCTTATGTCTGTCTCGACACGGGCATGTTTGTTGGGATCTGAAGAATTCTCGACAGTAGGGCTACATAAATACGACTTTTCATTCACCGTTCACGGAAAAGAGAAGACAAGAATACAAAAATATGTTGAGCTAGTCGATATGCATGTACTATCAAAATGAGTTTGAGTCTTTCATCTTGCGGAGCGGAAGTCGTGACGAGACCGTCATATGACGTCTTGTCAACTTGACGTTTAAAAACTGACTGTTGAAAAAGAGTGGGAAAAGGTTTGGCCAGAAATGTCTCCTATACAAAAGTGTATTGACCGGAGAACGTGAGTGAGGAGAACATGCTAACACAAAAAAGAAAACAGATCGTATCCATATAACTACTACATGTATATGAAAGAAAAGAAAAGAAAAACAATTAAAAACTTCTTCGGAAGATATTCATTGAGCCAAATTTGTTTTTATTTATTCCTGTGTTTGTTTTTCCTTTGTCTTTCATACATTCTTTCTCCATGACTTTTCATTTTATGACATATGTTTTATTCATATATCTAGATGAGAGAGAAAGTTGAGACAAATAAATTTATACCATTAGTTCAGTTCCAAGAATTCAAGATCAATAAAAATTATATAAACATTAGAAAAGCCTACGCAAATTGACCTGCGTTTCGATATTAGTACATTTCTAGCTATCAGGGTGTCGGGGGAAAGACTTTTTAAGCGTGTCACCGACCAGCAGAAATCCCTCCTCCCCGCATTCCCTTACACATTGAAAGAGCATAGGTGTAAATCACATACATGCATAACCACACATACGCTATACGGTACGCATAAAACTTTCTTACCCCCCCCCCCTTACCCTCACACGCCCAGACAAAATGTATACTTGAATCTATAGCAGGAAAGCTTAACCTAAATTAAGATACACACACTCTCATTGTCTAGACATGGATGGAAACCCAACCGCCTCCACCTACATTTCACCATATATTAAATGTTTACATACACAGATTATAAGGATGAAGGAATTTGCAATAGCACACACACACACACATTTACTCACTATGTTACGTTGTCCCCTTTTTTATTACGTTATTAAAAGTTCTTACAACTAACATTTCATGAAATTCGAAAGCCTAGAAACGATTTTACACTAGTTTTTACTGACAGCATTTAAACTGCCAATACTTTGTCATTTTATACTCGTCTCTCGAGTTACGGTTCTTTTCTCTTACAACGGCCTGCAGATGTGGATGGAGTGTTTCTTTTTACGGGGACACATATGTGGGTGGCATTTATGTGTCTCTTCCAATGTGGCCAATCGAATATACGATGCTCACAAACTCCAGTCAAACGTTTTTACTCTTTTTCAACAGAGTGCGTGTATGTGTTGTGTTTCTTTGTCTCTATATGTGCGTGTGTGCCGTGGATTTTTTTTAACTCAAATTCTTTCAACACAATAGTTCATTTCAAATCAATGTCATAATTTACCTATTACTTTTCTTCATCTCCTTTCTCTTTCTACATTTCTCACTGGTCGTCGTCTTCTACGGCATATTGTCCCATTGATTCTTTCCTTATTTCTTCGTTGTGACTTTTCTAGTGGACTTCTCTCCTGGCCCGCGATCATCATGGTGTGGGGAATCTGTGGACAAACTTGTTTCTTATGATAAAAGGGGAGTCAAAGACAGAGCTTGAGAGGTTTCCAGACTTTTATTGATCTTCTCAAACTTAACGTCGAGAAGAGAAGTCCGTGATATCTTATCTTCCTAATATCATACGTAATGATCTTGCTAAGTTGGAGAACAGTTTTATACTCGACAGACGGGGGGGTTTCTCTTCAGTTGATACTGACTTAACTTAAAGTTTCAGACCATATTTCATAAGGTCCGTACCGCCTGAGATCCATTTACGAACTGCCCTTAATTTAGGTAACAGACATATTTGCTTGTCCAGCTGATACACTATTCCAAAACCGACTGATTGAAAACTATCACAAGTGTGACGTCATATTTCCTTTGTCTCATCAACCAATCACATAACCATATTTTTTACTTGTTTCTAGTTTAACCTTTGCTGACCCCAGATCTTTGAACTTGGCCCAAACCTGTCTACATGTTAATAAATTGAGAATTAATCATCCACCAAGATCTCAATATTTTTTCTATATAGAGATTTTTCTATATAGAGATTTTTTATTTTTTATTTATTTATTGATTTTTTTATTTATATATATTTTTTTTATTTATTTATTTATATATATTTTATTATTTATATAGATTTTTTATTTATATTTGTTATCTATATTTTGATTTATTTATATATTGATTCTTCATTTATATATTGATATTTTAATTATATATTGATTGATTTTTTATGTATATATTAATTTTTTATTTATGTATTTATATATTTATCTATATTTATATTTTTTATTTATATATTTATCTATATTTGTGTTTTTACTTTGAATTGAGAATTATTAATTGAAATGATCGAAATTCATAAAAACATATATATATTTTTTATATAATGATAAATAGTTACCTCCCCTTTTTTAGATAATTTAATTAATTGGAGTTGCGTACCTTAATTAATTATTTTCTACACATATATATATGTGAAGATAATATATATAAATATAAAAGTAATATTTTATTATTATAAATTTAATTTTTTTATTTTTCCCCTCCTTTCTTTCTTTCTTTCTCTCTTTTCTTTCTTGCTTTACTTCTAAATATAGAATCTTTTAACGGCTTTTTCTGACCTAAGCGTTTATCATCGGCTCTCCATTTCAAAATTCGGTGTACATAGCGTTTCATAACAGTTAGATGTTTTTTGAGGAAATTCCATCATTTACTATTTCAGACTATGCTGAAGACGACGGAATCGGGAATTCAACCCGTTTCTTGTCAGAAACCACTGGTCCATGTCTGATTAAAATCTGTATTTAAAAATAAAAATATTATGCTCTTAATTTAATTTAATTGAGCACTCTACTGGTATTTCCCTTTTATTCTTTATTGAGTATATCTTTATTGAGTATACCTTTATACTTTATATATATATATATATATACAAATGAATTAAAGTTATAGTTCTTGCCCGTTTTTTTTATTCATTAACTTTTCCTAGGATTTTTCTGAAACATCACCTAGGTTACTCGAATAAATAAATTTCATCTTAATCAAAGGTGATACAACATTATCGTGGGGTCTGCGTTCACGCTTTGTAAGGAAATATGCTTTTTTTTTATTTATAACTTTAAATAAAAAAAATAATATGAATTTTAGTAAGGGTTCAATGCTTGGAGCAGGTGTGCACAGGAGTCCTCATTATCAATGAAGAGTTATTCTCTTGAATGTATTAACACAATGATTTGTAACAAAATCGTAATTTTAATTTGTTTTATTCTTTATCAGATGAACAAACAGTCCCTATACCCTTGCATCAACTCTGATCTCCATCTTGTCTGTTTCTCTGTCAGACTCCCCTCTCCACATTGTATAATAATTACTTCTGTCATCATTTATTTCTTTGTCCTAATTTCCAACTACATTTTTTTTCAGAACAATAATATTCTCTTGTCCCTATTGAAATCATGGGAAAAAAAGAATGTTCTGCTTTCCAATCTCTCTCCACGCTAATTCTTTTTGAACCATATTTTTTTTCCATATGCTGCTTCGAGCCAAGATGTTTTTGTCCAAGTTTATTATTAGACTCCCTCCCTCCCTCCCTCACACACACACACACACACACACATTGTTACATATTTAATGAAGTAAAACGTAATTATATCTTTATTTCCGTCCAGTAACCAGTATTAATTTTGGATTGGTCTCTGAAGATGTAGCTGCTCTATCGTATCACAGCAGAACAAATACATTCAACTTATTCACTTATAGTGAATAAAGGGGATTAATTAAATGTATCCTAAGATCTTTCAACTCGCATTCATCAGGAGTATCACTTTGTGTCTCTTCCACATGAGATGTGGGTTGCATGTTGGCACAAAGTGACTTTCTCCATGAAACTTTCATTTACGTTGATTTTGAATTGTCATTGCTTGAGCTCATCTTTGACTGAGTCGTTTCAAGTTTTTCTTGGCCTGCCTTTTCCTCGCTTACTCTCAATTGGGATGTGCATATATCTATTTATCTAACCAGAGCTCATTCAACATGTCCATACCACTGTAGGCAGTTGCAACGCAGAACTGACCCCAGTCTGGGTACCTTCAGCCTCGATAGCAGGGAGTCAGAACTGTCATCAAAGCATACACACTACAAATCCACCGAATCATAGCCATGTCTGCATTCCTCTCAATCCTCAGTGGGAGCCCAGCATTTACTCACATAACTTGGCACTACGAACATAGCGGTTGTAAATTTGACCCTGAGTAACTAGTGAGAGTGAACGACAGGTTAAGATGCACGAAACTTGCAACATGCAGTTCGTACATCACATCACCCACCAGCACAGATCATATCGTCAAGCAAGATAGCAGAATGGGTCCACATATTCCAACTTCTGCAGATCATCCACAGAGTGCCTGCCTTTAATTGAACAAGCAGTACCAGCACACTTTCACAGAAAAAGTTTTCAATAGGGATTAATCTTCCTTGCAGCCGAATGCACTTCCTGTGAACCCAATGACAACAACGTGTGCAAAATACAGAGTTGCTGGCAACACCAGATCTGCAAAAAGCAAAATGAAACCTGCCAGAATAGAGTATGCAGGTTAAGACATAAATGATCATAACTTTCGTCTTTCTATGTTGACCCAAAGTCCCTTCAACTTCATGTTGGTTTTCCACACGTTGAACTTTGTACGTAGTTCTTCCTTTGATTCACCAATAATTACCAGATCATCAGCTTACGACAGTTCCCAGGAGCATCCGGTACAGAATTCCCTCAAGGAGAGGAGGATCAATACCGAACCATGATGGGCACCAACCTTAATCTCAAACTCATCACTAAATGAGCCTGCTCGTAGCATTGCTGTACATAGACAGAAGAAGACGTACAATCCACTCATCAGCAAAAGTCTTATTATTGGGCATCATAACAGAGCTCGAAGAACATGGTCGAACACGGTTTCTAGATCGAAAAAAAGCAAAGAATAACTTCTTGTTCTTGCTGAGATATTTTTCCTGCAATTGTCTCAGAATAAAGACTGCATCTATTGTGCCACATAAAGCAGACCTGCAGGTCATTAATTGCAATACTTTTCCGAATCAATCACATATAACGTGGCACTACCTTTATGACCTGATCAAGCAGTTTCAGTCGGCGATAGTTGCCCCCCTTTCCAATGCATCACCCTTTTCTATGTAGGTTGACAATAAAACTATTCCGTCAGTCAGAAGGAATATCGCCTTTTTTGATCAGCCTGTTCACAAGATCAGCCACTAAAGTCGCAGCAGACGTTTTTAACATCTCCACAGTAGAGGGAAGCCCAGCTGCCTTACCATTCCTACAGAAATATGAATGGGTAAACCAGCAACAGGATCAGCACCCGAAGGTTTGTCAGCATCTCAAGAAAACTCAGTCATGGTGCACTCATAATGCTGTTTCGAAGCTAGTTTTTTTGCAGACACCTAACAAAAAAGTTTCAACATCGTCCCTAACATTTGTCACCAACTGCATCCTAATTATCCGTTCGCATTTGAATATATCAGTCTTGCCAGAAAACACATCAGAAACCTCACCATCACCACTTGGCAGTGTAGACAGCTCTTTTCGTTACATGTTTTGCCTGAAAATACTCATCCCGATTGCCACTAAATCTTCCGACATGTCCTCATCTCAGACACAGCAGAGCTCACAGGAATGTCTATTTATACAATATTCCAGCAGATTGGCCGGGGGTCAATTGTTCCTCTGGACACCTCAGGGTCAGTTTGAAAAATCAAAACTGGTGTCTGACAGTCAGACATATCAGTTGGTTTTCAGTGGCTCTCAGAAACTAATAGTCTTTTGATGTTCGGTTGAATTTGTATTTTGATTTGGTCGGGCTAAGAATTCTCATTTGTAAGTTCGGTAGCAGAAAACATTTTTACTTGAGTTGTAATTTTATTTTGAGGGATGATTCTTCTGTTGCAGCACCGACTGTTTATGAACGTCTTGTGCAAATACAGAGCCCCCCCCCCCTACTTACTTGTATTTGTACTTGAAACAGCATTCACCCGGAGTGGGTTGATCCGGCTCCATCCATCCGTGCCACTGCATTCCTCACGAAGGCTGACTGAAGTCAACAATTGGGTGATCTCTAGCCACTCACTGTTCCAACGGTGAACTCCGTAAATTCGGGGGCCCAAGTTGGGTTCCAGGTCAGCTATTAGAAATTGATTTCCAAACTAACCTATTTCGGGTCAGATCTCTATTTATCCCATGTTTTCCTTGGTCTTCTGCCAACTGACCCTGCTACCTCAACTCTTCTACATCTACTCACTCAAGCATTCTCATCCATTCTTTCGATGTGACTAAACCAACTAAGTCTCCTGTTTTGCACACATCTCCCTATACTGTACAGATTTCATCTTTTGAGGTGATCAAATCTAAGCCTACACATGCTTAATAAAGTCTTCCCTTAGTCGACAGTGTTAACGCTCTGCTGGTTAGTAATGGCAGAAGTTTCCTGAACTTACTCCATCCACTCCTAACTCTTGTAATCACACTAGCACCTGCTCCACCCTGTGCTTCAAATGGTATCATCAAGGTAACAAAACTTCTGAAACTCTAAATAACTTTGCCATCCAAATATACTTTCTCCACATCTGAGTTCTCATTCAACTTACCTGTAATTCCATTGCACTTCTATGTACACAATGCTTACAAGTACCACAAAAAATGGAATTTCACCCGACTCTCTCTCTACAAACTGAGTATGGATTTACTCCTCTCCAGGAGTTAGGCACAAGGCCAGTTTTTATCTTACTCCCACAAGTAAGATGTGACCCAAGGTCGGGTCGGGAAAGTGGGGTTTAAAAATTGCCTGGGCAGCCCCGTCGGCATTCCCCAGTAGGGGCGCCTCAGGCAGTAAGCAATAAACTTACTCCTCCCCAAAAAGGGGAGGCGAAGCCTGGAAGGGTGGACCTCCTAAAACTGCACAGGACAGACCCATAGACCAGCGTAAATCAAGCCTCGAAGGCCAAGAAAATACCAGTCTATGGGACGCAGTATCCATCGGAACAGATACTACACTTTGATCTTAGCCAAAAGGCCAAGAAAGCAAAATAAATTGCTTTTGAGTATGGGAAGCTTTATTTTCTTTTCTCTTGGGAAGCTTTCCAACACTACAACTGATCATCACTTTGGTTTTAGTAACATCCACTCTCAGACCTTTACTTTCCATAGCATTTCTCCAACAAGTCGGTCTTCCATTGTTTCACAGGTAAGTACTAAATCATCAGCATACATACGGTCAATAGAAACTTCTGTAAAGGAACATGCATACCTCCCACCAACACCCCATAAAAATTGAAAAACGAGATAAAAATCAAAAAAATTCTGATTGCAATGAGATTTCTGTTTTATCAAATGAGAAAAATTGGATACAAACTGAAGTTAAGAAAGATATAAATTTAAAGAATATCTTTAAAAAAAAATTAAAAAAAGGTTCAGTTGTAATCTAGGAGAGAAGCCAATTCTTGAAATATGGATCGGCCGGATCTTGCGATTCCAATTGAAAGTTTTCTTCAGATTAAAATCGAAGGTGATTTTTGTTTTTCATCATATATCTGAAAAGAAATTAAAAAAAATAAAATAAATAAAAAGTTACAACAGAATGAAACGATCGGTTCGATATTTTATTATATTGAATGTGTTTCGGAAAACACAGCTTTGGCCCGGGATCGATTGTTTTGGTGTATCATTTAAGGTGTAATTTAGTCGTTTCTACTGAAGTACTTGCGATATCTTCAGGGTTGGATAGATGAATTAACTTATTTAGATGTCCGTAACTGTTAGGGATACATCTTCGACAATCAATCCAACAGACCTGACCTTGTGTCTAACCTCCTGGAGAGGAGGTAAATAAAATAAGTATACGTTTACACTTTATGGTTATCCGCCATTGGGACAGCGCACTTTCATGTCATCAAGAATAGTCTTCTGTGAATCTGCGACATTCTCTCCGTTGAAGCAGCCGTTTATTGACGATCGCCACAGAAACTACGAGAAGAATTTTTGTTCGACGTTGACTTTTCTAGATTTATTTTACTACTCTAGATCTGCTGTGTTCTCCAGGCGAGACGTCCATGTTTTTTTTTTTTTAATGAGCATGTACGATTGCAAAAGTGATTGAAAAATATCTGATGTCACAGAGAATCAAGCATTTACACTTTACCCATTTTAAAATGAATTGTTCTAAAATCGAATGAAACTGCTTTTGCATTCTTTTTTGTTAAATTTTAATATGCATCTAATTATTACAATTCAAAATAAATTTTTAAAAAGTGACATCTATTTAAAAACATTTAGCTGACAATGACAATTATTTTTATGGAAGAAGAGCCAATTTTTTGAAAAATTGAACCTGAAAATATTTAAATTCACAAATGGTTAATTAGAGGATAAAGATTATTAAGGGAAACAATTCTTAATTATGACCGATAAAATATAATTGAGGAAGAGAGCTTTTACGATTCGATTGTGAAATTTAACTGGTTGGAATTTATTAGGATTTAATAATAAAAAAAAAAAAACGAATCTCTTCCCCCTTACCTACTCTGGGTCGTCAAAGGTCAAACATGATAAATACGTTTCAAATATTTTAATCGTCAAAAATAGTAATTTTCTACTGTTCATTATTCTCAAGATTACAATTTGCAGTAAAAACGAATAAAGCAGTTGTGTTTTGGTTGCCGAATTTTAAAAAGTGTCGAGATTACGCTTTTCAAAATTGTGATTTTAAAAAGTGGCGAGATTACGCTTTTCAAAATTGTGATTTAAAAAAGTGGCGAGATTACGCTTTTCAAAATTGTGATTTTAAAAAGTGACCAGATTACGCTTTTCAAAATTGTGATTTTAAAAAGTGGTGAGATTACGCTTTTCAAAATTGTGATTTTAAAAAGTGGCCAGATTACGCTTTTCAAAATTGTGATTTTAAAAAGTGGCCAGATTACGCTTTTCAAAATTGTGATCATCCGGAAGACAAGGGACAGAAATAAGTTTCTAAAAGTGACATTTTGTTTTGTTATTTTTTTTTTTAATTAGGGGTCACCGAAACGAAGGTTTGGAGGTTTTTTTTTTTCTTATGATTTTGACCATTGCTAAAACTAAAACCCACAGGTGGTGGTTTTGATGTATCCGTTGGATATTCAATGGGTCTCCCAAAAAGTTTCTTAATAGATTGTAGTGTAAATCTGCCAGACCAAAGTTCATTTTTGATACTTTTAAAGCCACAAATTGTTTTAATAAATAAATAATATGCAAAGATCATTGAATACTAAATTCACTTGTACATAAGTTTGTGAGAATTAAAAAGTTTATGGCCTTACATGCATCTGTGTTATCTGTTGTGCCCGCCGAGTGGATTTGTAATCTTACAGCTTCTAATAAGGAGTTTTTAAGCTAATATTTCTGAAAACACTAGTTTATACCCGCTCCTTCAGTGGCGTTGGTGCAGTACCTGGGTATGTCAATTTCCATCATCTACTGCTAGTGTGAAAAAATTTTGTGGGAAAAAAAATATGCTAATTCGTATTTGTATGAGAAAGCAAGTAATTACAATGAATGTATTTACGCTTTGTTTTTATTGGCAAAAATCATTAGAAATTATATTTTTAAAGTAAAAATAATTCGCTTTGAATGAATGCTGAATACCCTTTATGGCGGATTACCAAAAAAAAAAAAAAAAGGAACACTTATTTATTACATAAATATTTTTTTTTTAACTAACAAAAAAATGTTATTTCTTTAAATTTATATAACATGTATACAGTTAAAAAATATTCTTTAAACTTATGCTAGATTCAAACTCTGGTATTGACATCATATAAACTACTGCTTTAGTAATGTGTACTCTGCCTATTCCTTTTTTGTCAACCAATGTTTCTATTTGCATACAAAGACAAACATCACAACTTTTTAACAGTATATATTAAGTATATTTAATTTTCATTGAAATTCTTCTGTATTATGTTAGAGGTTTATCTTGTGGCTAGATAACAATTGTCAGCGGTCAACTGTCACCAAGGGTCAAAGAAAAAAGAGGCAAACTGGGAATGTTTCAGGAAATGACAAGATTAACCCCTCACTCTTCCCACTTTAGTTTTAACTTCGCAATTTAATTCAATGAAACTAAAAGAAAAAGACAAAACGACTGATATTGCTACCTCAAACTTTTTCTGAACAAATCAATCAAGCATCGGAAAAAAAAAAAAAAAAAAAAAAGAATTTATTAAGTAATATCGAGTTTTCGGAGCTGAAGCAGCAGCAGCAGCAAACGCCGACAGCTTAACAACTGAATTCTGAATTGTTGACCGGCATCAACCGTCGCTGCTATTCTGCCTACTACCCAAAAAGGGGCCACTCTGGATTAGGACAAAAATTAAAATTACCTCAGTCTAGAAAGATTTCTCTTTCACTGACCGAGGTAAAAAAAGATGAAGTGTAGTATTAGAACAGATACTACACTTTGCTCCTAGCCAAACGGTCAGCCAAGTTAAATAAAATATATTTTTAAACTAAAAGAAATGTTTTCATCCAGTTGAATTTAGGAATCTTTACGTAGAATTGGAACCGATACGGAATTTTAAACTGTCCAGATAGACCCAATGGCATAACAGGTAAAAACGTTGGTTAACAATCAGTTGTAGGTGTTAGGGTTAAAGTTGACGATAACTAAGAATACCAAATTCCACCTGGTCATGGCTGACGGAATGTGAACAATCTACCCCATGGATTCAGCTTGAAATTCCGAGTTCAATTAGAAGGTTTTCAAGTTCTAAAAGCTGCACCCGAAGAAGGTCGGAGGTTTCATCGGCTGAAATGTTTTGAATACGACAACCAAGATGAGAATAGTCGTCCAAATAATATGGAAGAAATATGAGTTGGGAACTTACTTATCAAGATGTTCCCAAAACTGTTGCAACATGGCTCTGTCCAAATGGCGTTTGCTTCTGTCTAAGTTGATCACGTTTACAGCCCATTTCTTGATGTTGTTGTCCAGAGGAAGATCGGCAAATTTGACGTGAAAAGCTCGAACTATAAAAAAATATTCATTAAAAATAATTAAATTTCTAAATATGGAACACTTTTTTAATATCATTCGTTCAATGAAGATTGGCAAGAAAGATTTTTAAAAGTTAATCTAGCACATATTTTTTTTTTTTTAATTATTACAATAATATATTAAAAAAGGTGCATGTTCTGTAGAAAACTTAATTTTTTATGAAAACAAATTACTTATTTATGAAAACAATATCATGTACTTACTCAGTGGTATTTTATTGTTCAATGTTGAAAAAAGTAGGAAAAATTATCCGCTAGAACTTTAATTACAAGTTTTTTCCCATTTTACGTATCGCTTCGATGAGTATGCCTCCATTTTGTTTCGTTGGACACAAATCAAGGGCAGATAACTTGCAAGGGCAGATAATAACGCGAAATGCCCTTGATTTGTGTCCAACGAAACAAGATGGAGGCATACTCATCGAAGCGATTGCTATAATACGTAAAATGGGAAAATACTTGTAATTAAAGTTCTAGTGGATAATTTTTCCTACTATTTTCAACATTGAACAATAAAATACCACTGAGTAAGTACATAATATTGTTTTCATAAATAATTTTTCCGTATGGCCGAAACACTGAACATGCACCTAAAAAAAAATTTAAAGAACAGAGCATTATCACTGTCGACCAAGGGAAGAGTCTATGAAGCATGTGTATGCAGTGTGATGTATGGAAGTGAAACCTGGCCAGTGAGGGTTGACGAATGATACGATGGATACGTAATGTAAGTCTTAAAGGAAGGTTTAGATCTGATGACCTCAGAGGACGATTAAATCTGGACAATATAGAGAAATGTGTGCAGAACAGAAAACTTTGTTGGTTTGGCCACATTGAAAAATGGATAAGAGTGTTTGAGTAAGTAGATGTAAAGCAATTGAGGTTGTAGGGTCTGTTGTCGAGGAAATCATAGAAGTGATGAGGATAATTTGAGAGAAAGAGAGATAAATAAAGATCTGGCGAGAAATAGAAGAATTAGTTTAGAAGTCAATTTTAAAAGCCGTCCAACACATGTCAGCATGTAAAACGGACGTAAAACTGAGTATGATGAAAGAATGGTCGAGGGTGCTTCCGTTAGTAGATGTAGAAGAGTTCAGGTAACAAAATAAAAATTAAAATAAAAATAAAAATAAAAAATAAAAAATAAAAATAAAAATAAAAAAAATTAAAATAAAAATTAAAATACTCACTTCTTGAAAATATTTCTACTGGGTTTCCATCCCAGGGCCAACCTTTAAACTGCCATGCGGGACCCTGAACAAACACGGCCACCACACGATCCCTGAAAAGACAAAAAAAATTCTTATGATGTGTGTATTACATCTGGATGTTAAACAAGAAAAATGCTATTTCAGACTGAAGCATGACAGAACAACGAAAATGTTAATTTAACTTGGACTTGTAACGGCTATCACCATGATTGGGTTGAGCCGTTTTTCTCCCGAGCAAGTACAGCATCTTTGACCATCACAGCCCACTTTCTCCAATCCTGAACTGGGTCACACGATATGGCTAGCCAATCACGACTGCATAGTTAAAGACCAACTAGTTGTGGGCCTGACAGTACTGCCACTTCACCTATGTCACCACCCAGGTTTTCAGCTGCCTACCAGCATGTGTGCACCAGCCATGTAGGGAAGAAGGACCTTGTGGATGAGCTTCCTCCCTGGGTGCCGTGCTGCATGCCCAAACCATCTTAGACGGTGTTGGAGAAGGACGGATGGCAAAGGTCAGAGATTCAATTGTTGATGGAGATCTTGAGTTGGTACTCGATCATCAGAGCGGCAGTGTAGAATACAGCGAAGGCAGTTGTTGTCAAAGACATCGAGTCTATGCAGATCAGCCACTCTCTTTGGCCATGTTTTTGCAACCATAGATATTTTAAACCGAAGCACAACAGCTTGATGAAAATGCAATTTTAAACTGAAGCATAACAAACTGACAGATGCGTAGACTCATCTGAAACGAAACACATCTTCAATTGTCAAATTAAAACCAATGCAATTATTATTTAATCAACAAAGAAACTCAAAATTCAATTTTTTTCAGGTTTGTATTCCTAAAAGTAGACAAGTTTTCTGTCTTCATATTATGATGCAATAATCAGGAAAAAAGTTTCTCTGCAAGCGTCAAGTGCTGGATCTACCCAATGACTCAACCATTGCAGATCAAGTGGTTCGTTGCATCCTGCATGTTAGAACAACGCGGAAGACTATATCAGTTTGAGTTATATCCCTTCTTTTAAGGCTCGATAACACAAACATGGGGTGACCCCCAAAATTAAATGCCAGCCATGGAAGCCTTAATAAAATTTACAATCTTTTCTGCAATTCAGCCATATTTGTTGTTGTTGTTGCAACGGCGTTCACCCTGGCTGGGTTGAGCCGGCTTCTCCCTTGGCCTGCTGTACATCCTGAATGATGGCAGTTCAAGCAGAGTAGTCCTGAACAAGCTCACACGAGGCAGTTAACAACTTGAGAGCTCAGACAAGTTCCTGTTGATGGTTGCACCTCGTACTTCATGATGTGACAAAGCAAACGTAAGCAGCAATGCAACAAAATCACTCGTGCGCAGATACAGGCTCTAGTTCGCCTCTTTACAGTAAATGACCGGCTGTGCGTCCCAAAGACTCACACTCTTCATGAGAAGACCCTGCTTCTTCTTTCGTTTGCTTCACAGCATCTCACTGTTAGATCACCAGCTCGGTTGAGAAAAGTCATGTTAATGTTTTGTTGTCTAGCGCAGCTATGCCGGCTTCGCTGTTAGGTGGTCGATATTTAAGGCATGACTTGATGATGTGGTCTACTGTCTGTTCAGAGTGACCACAGTTGCAGACAGCCGAGTCCCCATCCTTTCATGGTCGCGGCGAAACGGCTGACACCTGTCCTGAGGCGGTTGAGCATTGTCCACTACCGGTGAGGGAGGTCCATGCCTGGTAGGTTATCCGGGTCCTCCACAAATCTGTGCAACCTTGATTTATTTGCTGCCTGCCATTCCTCCGTCCAGGAACGTTTCAGCCAGATTCGTTTTGTGATGTCACCGGAGGAGATAAAGTCAGCCTTTTCGTGACCTCCTCCATAAATACCTGCTTACAACAGTGAAACTAATGACTTTAGACCGCTTCCAGCGACCCCAGCGTCCTTTACACTGCTCTCAAGACCCTGCTGATGTGCATGGACAGAAAAATGGAGAATAGAGGGAATCAAACTTTAACTCCGTCTATTCTTACAGGTAGTTGTACTTCATTTGGAGATCGTCGACAAACGGAGGCTTTAACAAATAATTTCAAGAGGCGTCTGCACTGGAAACTGGCAGTTACTTTTGGCCCTTCCATCTCTGTATCTGTTGGATAATCTGTGACATACAGAAGTGTCACAACGGGATAGAACCGAGGACCCTTCCCTCAAATTCTCACGATACTTCTTCCGTATGACGTAGGGAGGTTCAGAGTAAAAGATGCCTTCATTCAATCTGCGTGTTTGTTGATGAACGTGTTATCTCAAACTGCGAAAGCGTGGCAGACTGCTGACTGCTGACTGGTGCCTCTCAGATTTGAGGACGCATCGGAGAGAGAAGGAAGTTGGGGGACTACAACGAAACGAACAGGAAATGTTACTTACCAGTCGTCCCCTTGTAGTTTACCTGGATTGTCAATAATCCGGTACGGGACGGTGAGACTGCCTTCCTTTCGTCTCTGGATTAAAACTTCATTTTCACGTTTGGTGCCCTGCGCTCGTTTTTCTTCTGTTGTGATGAATCTGAACAGACAAGAAATTCTTATTTAAAACTCAAAGCGGTTGTCATACTACGCAAGTCACCGAAAAAGATAAATTAAAAATTAGATTAAGAGAGTGGGTGGGTAGTGCAATGGTTACGGACAGTATTTATTATTATCATCATCGGGTTGCTGCATAGTTATATCGGCTTTCTACACGCACCAACTATTTCAGTGCTGCTAACAACAAAGAGAAGGAATGACTACGCTCACAGTGACTATTAACGTCATAAAAATTATGCTACTAGATGTACCAGCCATATTTGTTGGGGGAAGAGGGTGTTGAAGAATTTGTGACGCTATGCAACACCCAATCAGTGTGGGGCCACCATTCAAAGCAGATTGTTACATTTTTATCTCAAATACTTTATGAAGGATGAAAAACAACCTCTTCTCTATATAATAATACACGAGGGCAATTTTATGTTTTTTTGTTTTAAAAGATGAGATCACCCAAAGACATAATGCAAAACAATAACTTTTTAGTCTCTCTGATTTCACTTTTGTGTGAACACACTTTCTTGGCATTCGGGCTAGGATCAAAGTGTATCCTTGTATATAAATATATTTATGAAAAAATACAAATTTCCAACAAATTTTGGGTTATCTAGGATGGCCTGTGTGTAAATGTGATATTGTGGTCACTGAGATGATTCTAGTTAAGAGTAGGATAGAAATTTTTATCACTTTAGATCAAGGATGAGCAACGACACCCATTTACCCCACACTTTTGATGGCCTTGTGCCTAATTTGTTTTAAGTGTAAATTTTTTATATTTTCTGCAAATAAATAATCCAAGATGGTGCAATAATATGGAGGGAGATGCGTTCACGCGGAACGTCCATAGAATGGAAATATTCTAAACTCCTTCAAGGGTTTTGTAGATAAACCCCATAACCAGATCTATTCTGAAACTCCAATAACCAATGTACTTAGATAAGTATATTTCGGTTTGAATAAAGGTGATACAATAATATCATGGGGTCTGCATTCGTACCGGACGTTCATAGAATGGAAATATTTTCAAGCACAATAGCAATGTACAACAGATGAAGGATACAACTGTGGAATTTCCACGGGTCCCGCTAGTCAAATATAATAACGCCCAGAAATTTATAGCGATCCGTTTGGTATTTCATTTCCATTCAGCTTTAAACACGGACCATTATGCATTCCGTGAAGATTACAGAAATGCATCCACTGCATGTTCGTTAAAAAAAAATTTCAAGCTTTTTTCTTTAGTCTGTTTGCTGATTTTATTTAGACACAGTTGCAATCTGTTCTGTATGTGTTGCATATTTTGATCGGTAGCATAATAGCAAATCGTCTGCATACAGGGAGCAATGTTGGGTTAAGCCAGTTTCTTCCCGGGCCGACACAGCAGTCCTGAGCAAGGTCACACAAGATGGCTGACCTATCGTGATTCCATTGTCAAAGACCGACCACCTACGAACCGGAGAGCTCAACCAAGTCCTACTTGATATTTGCTGTTCAGGTCCTCAACTGACCACAGATACACTTGCGCCACCCAGGCAGAAAGGTAGGAAGGATTACATTGTGAATTAGCTATCCGTTTGGGCGACAAGCTGTATGCCCAAACCATCAAAGATGTCACTGAAACAGGACAGAGACTTTACATTGAGGTGTTGGCGGAAAATAGCAGTTGGGATTCCAGGATTGAGTTTTTTTTTGTTTTTACAAAATTATTTATTTTGATATTGAATAGTGTTAGGGAGTGGATGCTCCCTTGAAGCTCTTTTAAGTTGGAGAGTGTCGTTCCTACGCATACTCTAGAATTACAGTTTTCTAGGATAAAGGGTGGCAGTCTACATTTTAATCAGATTTCCTGAATATCTCTCATAATTCTGTACTTTCATGTCGTATCATATGCCTTTTCTGCGTCAAAGAAAATTGCCAACAGGTGCGCTTCTATATAATAAAAGTGAACGTACATGCGTCTGGCTGGTTTTGCAGCATGAATGATCATGTATGCAAATTTAATTTTGTGAGCAAAGAAGGGTAGGCTTAATCTTACAAATAACTGATAATAAATAAGAAAGGAAAGAATAACCATGTATGCAAATTTAATTTTGTGAGCAAAGAAGTGTAGGCTTAATCTTACAAATAACTGATAATAAATAAGAAAGGAAAGAATAACCATGTATGCAAATTTAATTTTGTGAGCAAAGAAGTGTAGGCTTAATCTTACAAATAACTGATAATAAATAAGAAAGGAAAGAATAATCATGTATGCAAATTTAATTTTGTGAGCAAAGAAGGGTAGGCTTAATCTTACAAATAACTGATAATAAATAAGAAAGGAAAGAATAATCATGTATGCAAATTTAATTTTGTGAGCAAAGAAGTGTAGGCTTAATCTTACAAATAACTGATAATAAATAAGAAAGGAAAGAATAACCATGTATGCAAATTTAATTTTGTGAGCAAAGAAGTGTAGGCTTAATCTTACAAATAACTGATAATAAATAAGAAAGGAAAGAATAATCATGTATGCAAATTTAATTTTGTGAGCAAAGAAGTGTAGGCTTAATCTTACAAATAACTGATAATAAATAAGAAAGGAAAGAATAACCATGTATGCAAATTTAATTTTGTGAGCAAAGAAGTGTAGGCTTAATCTTACAAATAACTGATAATAAATAAGAAAGGAAAGAATAATCATGTATGCAAATTTAATTTTGTGAGCAAAGAAGTGTAGGCTTAATCTTACAAATAACTGATAATAAATAAGAAAGGAAAGAATAACCATGTATGCAAATTTAATTTTGTGAGCAAAGAAGTGTAGGCTTAATCTTACAAATAACTGATAATAAATAAGAAAGGAAAGAATAATCATGTATGCAAATTTAATTTTCATGAGCAAAGATTAATTTTGTCCAAATGATAGAAAATGGGCGAAACCTGCTAGTTAAACTCTTCTCTTATAAAACTTTCCAATCAGCAGGGGAACTTTCCTCTTTCTGACACAAATATTGAGATACCTGCATACACTGTCCCCTTCCGTGAACACATACAAAAATCTCTGACATTAACACACAACTAAATACCTGCTGAACACACAATCATAAATGAAAGTGACAATTAAAAAAAAAACAAAGTGGTGATTATGTGAACCTGAAACTTTACTAGGTGTGTGTGCGGGGGCTGTGGTAAGTCCTGGTGATATCTGAGCTTCAAATTTTACATAAATTTCAACTGGAAAAACAATTTATTTAATAACAAAACTATATTTTTGTGAAATTAGTACACATAACTAAAAATGATGATTTATGTTAAAAACTTTTAAAAATTCAAACTAAAATCTTTAAAAAGTTTATTAAATGACATTTTTGGAAAAATGCAACTTTAGTTCACACGTTTGACTTAACGTTTTCTTTTAAGCTTCTTCAGCTAGTATACTTCTGATAATTTTTTTTATTTTTTGTGCAAGTTGGTGAATTGTTATTTTAGTTGACTTTGTGGAGGTTTCTTTGATCTTAAAGTCGTCTGCTTCCTTCAGTTTCTTTTCTCTTTCAATTTGAAGCCTTCGATTATATCTGTCACATGCTAAAATCTGAAATTCTGTGAAAACTTGTAACACTTTCATGACGGTACAATACAATTACTTACTGTGCATCTATTTATTCCCACCACCAACATATGCAACCAGTGAAGCTGAATGCACTTTTGATGTCCTGAAAAGTGCACTGCTTACCTAAGATCTTGCAGCATGTCTTTTGAATTATACATGGTGATGAGTGAAGTAGCAGCAGCCGGGATGATAATGATGGGTGTTCGGGAGCCTTTCTTTTGGTTGGGCGGTGGTCTGGCTTGCGAGATCGGTCTAGGTTGTGGCATAGGGGTTGGTGTAGGTACCTGGGTTTTTCGAGCAAGGGCACCTTCTGTCACAGACTTCAGAGTCATACCGTGATAAGTTCCCATGGTATCGATTTTAAAACCTTCCGTTTCTAAAAATGTAAAATAGTGAAATTTTGGTAGAAAAACAAAAAACTTGTAAAACCACACAAAATCGTCTAAAAAAGTAGATGCCCTACATAAAAAAAATTGACATCCGACTCTAAAACTGTCTGTTTTTCCTTCAAGTTTTTCAGGGTGTTCACACTGTAGGCGATTACATGGAAACAGCCTAAAAAGTAGAAGATAAAATTAGAGTATGGGATCACTTTTGCATATAAATTTCATGTAAAATCAACACCCTCTTCAGGGCTGTAATGATCATCCACTTCTGGACCACATAACGTTTTTAAGAACAGTCCTTAAAATCATTATCTAGTCCTTCTGGGCGGTCATTTTACATTAAATTTATATCCAAAAATGATCCCTAGTTTAAAATTATTTTTGTTAAATTTTTTTTACAGCCTACCTTTTCAGGCTGTTTACATGTAAGCACCTAAAAACGGTAGAATCTCATTTTTATTTTTCAGGGATTAGCAATGGATACAGGGCTATAGTTTTAACTCAACTCCATTAATTACATAACTCAGTACCATTAGATGTTCTTTAATTCAGAATTAAAGAAGATTAAAGAATGTAATTAATGAATCTTGGACATCCACAAAGAATAATATTATTTTTAAAAAAGCCGGTTAAAGAATTAAATACATCATAATCTTATTAATTGTTTTGAAGGTCTCAATTAAATCATCTCTCATTGTTCTATTGAGTAAAGTAGTTAAACCTAAGGATTTTATAGTTGCATCATTGAATTGCATTTTTCACTTGAACAGGAAGAAAACATGTAAGCATATTTACATATATATATATATATAAAACTCAATCTCTGTGTGTTCCCTACAGAAAGAAAGGTTAGAGAATCTACATAAAATCTAAAAGTGTATTCTTATGTAAAATTTACCGGGGAAGACAATGGAAGTGTTCTCGAATCTCTAAGTACACTCTTAATGTGGGTTATGAGGGCATAACCCCCTTAAAACTTATATACTGTTTTTATGATATTTAAATCATAGGTATAACATTTTCTGGGGAAGATAATGGAAGTGGTCCCAAATCTCTATTAAAATCGGACATATGTATTTGAAATTTTAAAGGGGTTCTGTCCCCATGGATCACTATCCATGGGGACAGAACCCATTTAAAATTTCAAATACATATGTCCGATTTTAATGAAATTTAAACCATATGTATAAGACCCTAATTCAGAGTTTTCCAACATTTCAGCTCCTTTTGACTATATTAGGGAGTGAAACGGGAGGAGAGGGGCAATAAAACCAAAGCAAGTAGTATGGTGTTATGAGCATAAAAGTGAAAAAGTACATAGTTATTCTCATTCAATCCTGAACAAACACCAATCTAAAGATTCAAATATATCAGATCTGTACTGAATTTGACCCATAATCATTAAACACCTATAAAGCAAGATTCCCTGAATTTCAATTTCTTCTTAAGCTTAAATCATAAATTTGAGACATTTTCTAGAATCAAAATCATACAATGGATTTTGATCAAAATTAGAATAAGTATTCTAGAGATAAGGTTTAGTATCATTATATCTTGATTTTAATCTTTGTAAGGGACATAAAAATGGTGCAAAAATGTTCTGTTTGGGGAATTAATTTTACCGTCTTGGGGCGGGTATCTTTCTAGTGTACACCTAAGTGAATAAATGAAACTATTTTTCATTATCACACCTTTATCACCATTAAAATGGCTCACACTTATTGAAATCAATAATAAAATATAGTCTTTTGAAATACTGTATATATACATAGTAGAGAGCAATAAACCAAACACAGCTACTTGTTTGTCTTATTTGCATAACTATTTTTTTAAATAGTTTATAATAAATTAATGTTTGGTGTTATTCATTTGTAATTTTATTGTCCTATTTCCTATATATATGCAATAGTTTTGTCGATATTAACAGTAAGTAATTAATTGAAGTGATTTAATTAAAAAAAAAAAAAAACGGCTTGTTATTTAAATCAATAATACAATATGGTCTTTTGAAATACTGTAGAAGAAAGCTATCAATGACAAAGACGTGAGAAACCAACTGAGTTTACTTTATATATTACAACAGTTCAATTGTTATAAATAGTATTTGTTTACTTACAATAACAACAAATATCAAAAAATAAAATTGAGTCAAAATGTATTGAAATAAATTCTTTGTTTTTTTTTCTTTCTTTTTCAGAAATGCGTTGCTAAAATTTTTATACAGCAAACCCATTTGGGGAGGAGGAGGAGGAAGAGGAGGAGGAGGAGAGTTGGTTTAATGTTAAAATGTGTGGGAAGAAAAAAAGAAATTTAGAATTCTAGGGTGAGATTTTATGAGGAATCCAATGATGGTAATTTCACATTTATTCCTGAACAACGCTGGGTGTGCCTGCTAGTCTTTATAGTAATTGAATAAGACATGGTTAATGTTGATTTCCTCAAAGGAATTAAGGCAAGAAACATCAAAAAGATGCAAACCTTCTTTTCCTCTGAATCTTTCTTGATCGTATCTGTTGTAACCGATTGCAGGTGGAGGTCGGATCTAAATGGGGAAAAAAAATTTATTTTACTTTTTTTAATTGAGCAAAAAAAAATCATCAACAACAAAAATGTGACAAACAAAGAAAAGAATTTGCATATCAGGAATCACATAATAGAGAACGAGGCAATTTCTTTCACAGCTTTCCATCTCGGGAAACAATCTGCTCTACCAAGGCTTGCAACTATTTAACCAATATCTTGTAGTCATGTGACAGTGGCTTTGTTGCTGTCAGGCTGAGATATGCTTCTGTTCAGTTCTAGGAGGTCCACACTCCCAGGCTTTACCATCTCTCTAAAAAGGGGTTAGTTTATTGTTAATCGCCAGGAAATGCAGATGAGGCTGCTTGAGCATTTTTGTAGGCCAGAGTGCGCTGACTTCTCAAAACCACACCTGACTTTGTGTCTAACCTTCGGAGAGGAGGTAAATGATATGTAGCACTATGGGGACCGATTCTTTGATCGCATCAGATTATCCGAATGGCAGCATAGTCAAAAATAGATTGTAGCTGCCGGTTCAACCCTAAACCCTGAGTGATGCCAAGGACATTGAAATACGACAGAATAAGAAACCCTACAATAAGAACCGCAACCCTGTCAGCAGCAATTTGCATTTGACAACGCACATCTCTAAAATTGTGAAGATCTTTTGTTAGCTGCTCTCTCGCCATCTATTTACAATTGTATATAGTTACAGTGCAACCACACTTAGAATTCGCATCAATTCAAACCCTCTTGCTCAGAACATTGACCAGCTGGAGTGTATAGAGGGGTGTCATAAGGCATAGTTTTGTCGAATTTGGGGAAACATGAAGGTTTTAAAGAATGAAGTGCCTCGGCACCTGAACATCATAGTTGGATCTGGGCTGGATTTGATTACTTAATGGAATGGTTCAAAAAAAATTTGTTAACATTGGACTTGAAAATGACCGTACTGTAATCAACTGAGAAGCAGTTCCGTGGTATTACGTTTCACAGACAGTTTTTGGAAAGAAACTCTGTTCATGGAAGTTCCGTTTAGTTTTAGGTACATGGAGGCAGAAAGGAAAATTGGTTGTAGCTAGACGTGTTTCTGCTGTGAATGTTTTATTGGAACGAACCATGGATTGGAGCTCAGTCAAACACCTACCACGAACATAGCAATAGAGTAGAGAAAGACTAGCAACGTCTCTTCTGTGCAGGGAAGAGGACATCCCCCCACTAGATTCCAAAATCAATTCTGTACTCTGTCATGGTAGGAGATAGTGCTCTCTAAGACCCCCCCCCCCCCCCAATACTCCAACTTAAGCCGTATCAAGTAGAGGATTGCATCAGGAGTGAGATATTTTCTGGAGCGGTAGAATGATCGGACCATTTTTCCAGAGACCTTAGCAACAGATCTGATCTAAGTCTTCACTACAGATCTGGGGTGAATGTCAGCCCTAGAAGCTTATCAAAACAGGGGCCTCATCAAGGGGTGCTTCATCTATTTTAACTGGGTCAAAGTGAGGATCGGAGCATTGGTGGTGAAAGGAGAGACGCTTGGTCTTAGATGTATTAGACACGTGGAGATCAAAATGGTGTGCCATGTTATTGTTAGAGAGATAATAAACACTGACAAAATTATTGACTAAGTCAGTTGCTAGACATCGGAGCTTCAATTAATCCGAAGTGCAGAGAAGCAAAGTGTTTCGAGTATGACACGTGTCTGATAGAGGCTATTCGCCTGGTTGCACGTAAAAACAAAAAAATAACATTACAACTCAACCAACCAAAAAGAAAAACTCAGCTTACGGTCATTTTTGATTTGTGATTCAAAATAAGAATAGAAATAATTTAAAGCCAATCATGCAGGTTCCTTACCGCAACAGGTGTCGTCTGTGAAGGGTGATTCATTTGTCGTTGGTTGCCCTCTTCTCGGGCTTTAATAGACTGTAAAATGCTGAAGATATTTTTGGCAAATTCCTGTCAAAAAAGCAAAACAAAATGATTTTATAATTTATTAACAATCAATCGTCAACAGACAGAAGAGAAGAGAGAAAATGTAAAAACTCTTTTGAAGTTTGGAAATCGATTTGTGGAGGCAGCAGAGTCAGTTTTTGTGTCCAGAGATGAAACAGCCGATAATTCTGAAGTGGTCTCTGTGTGGTCTAAACAGAACTGTCAATTGATGTCTATGTATAGACATATATTTTGAGAAAAACAGAGAGGAGGAGGAGATTTGCTGTTTCAGCTAGTTTTTGGTCGGGTTCAGAGTTCTGATTGCAAGTCTGTCGTTTGGTAGAAAAACCAAGTGTCGTTTTAAACCTCTCAAAATAAAACGTTGCTACGTGTTCTAATAACACAGAGTTGTAATTTTATTTGGAAGAAAAACCCATTTGTTACACCAGTGAGCTAGACCCCATTATTGACACTACGGCCAATGTCAAAATCAAGCACAAAACTCAGACAATGAGCAGATATCATAACCCATGCAGTTAAGAAAAGAAAATTTGACGAATGCGACGGTAAATTACCTTTCCTGAACTCTGAAGAATTGTCGTCCGTGTTCGCCATAACCGTTCTCGGCTGACAATATCTCGTGTCACATCCACTTCCGCATCCACAAATGTCCGTTGGTCATCAGCACCAGGGGCGATGTCATCATCCCCTTTAATCATTGTCCGTTTTTTAGCCAAACGCTTGGCCTTGATAGCTGCAATTTTTTCCATGGGAAGGGCTTCAGGAAGTGATGAGGACCTGGTCACAAAATATAAACAATAAAAATTAATGAAAGTTTCTTTGTTGTTTCCGAACTACTATTCTTAGCTTGATTGTTATTTTTACATTTCGGCTGACGTGCATCGTTTCAAACATGGGAACTTGTACAGAATTTTGAACTGAATGCTTTATTAAATAAATGGAGGTAGGTTGTTCGCATTCCGTCAGTCACAACCAGGTAAAAGTGTTAATTTTAAACAATTTTTTAAAGTATAGACAGATAGGGGTTGTTTGTCTTACGGTACATCAACCGTAGAAGTCATTTTGTGCCATACAATGTATTCATAAAATAGGTAAGTTGTATAACAGCTGTATCATGTTATATGGCAGTGAATGCTGGCCCCCACCCAACCCTCTCTCCCGACTGCAATATGAAATCCGACTAAACCCAACAAATAAGGTCAGAGGATTTTCTGAAAGCACTACATTTTCCCAGCCTAGAGGTTATCCTTAGGATGTATCAATTACGCTGGCAGGGTCATGTGAAGTGTTCATCCTCCTGGATAAACCACTGTAGAAGCATGGATGCCTTAAATTGCAGGAAAGTTGGCCGGCCAAGAAAACTTGGAAGCAAGTGATTAGACAAAACAGCGCAGAGTGGAATTTGGAGACAGCTGACCTGCTGAACCGTGAGAGTGAGCTTGCATTATATCAGAAAACGTCTGACCCCCTGACCCCCCCCCCCCCTGAACAAGGGAAAAGTGATGCTAAATGAATAGAAGAAAAAAAAAAAGTATATCATGTAGCACATTGCTTTTTTTGCTGAAACTCATTTTAATTTTTGTTCAAAGAAAACCACAAAGTGAAATATGTACAGGATTCTAAACTGTGACCCCAAAAGAGGGACCACCTAACGTGTGTGTCGTCTTTGACTGCTTGACTAATGAGCTGAACGGTTAGAGAAAACTGAATTTGTACAAATAACTCATCCGCCAACCTCTGCGATAAATCTTTGTTTACGTTTTTATTAGCGAGGTAACCATGATCTCTTCAAAATTGCAGTGAATCCGCTGAACTTGTTATATCGTTAATATTGGAATGCATTTTCGACTATATTATGTATTGCGTTGCGTTTTGTTGTTGACACTCGTGTTTGTGTAGGTAATAACATTAAATGGGATAATTTGTTTTACTTACGCAATCTTTGATGGTATCATTGAAGTTTCCCGAGGAGCATCGATCTTGTTCATCCAATTCTTTTTCGCCTGCTGCACTTGCTCCTCCTAAAAAGGCAAAAAAAGCAAAAACCAAAAGTGAAATTAATTATATATATATATAATATGACAAATTTCTTATACATATATATAAACTAAAATGAAAGTTTATAAAAAAAAAAAAAAAAGAAAAAAATCGGTTTCGATTTTTCTTTTTAATTTATATCGCATCTTAAATATGCTTTTGAAGGTATTTTACCTCATTTCTTATTCTTAAATTTCTAATAGATGCTTACAAAAAAAAATATGAACTCTACTTTTGATTTATATATATATATATATATATATATATATATATAAAAGAAATTCGTCATATTTTATGAAGCATCATCCATGTGTACGAATATTTTATATTAGAATTTGAAAACTAAAACAATGATGCAATTTTAAAATGAATAAAATTATTTTTTGACTTTCGAGATAAATATATCCTTTTCAAAGCAAGACCTTTTCTGTTTTTTCTCTTCATTTTGCTGGTATAAACCCGGGGGGGGGGGGGGACCTCCCGTGGAGACAGAAAAATGTATGTCAAGGTGTTAAAGACAACAGTTTCAAAGTAAAGTCCAAGCAATGTGTTATGCGTGGAAATCTTATTAAGTACAATAATG
The DNA here is from genome assembly GCA_963556195.1 of Sepiola atlantica. Taxonomy (NCBI): domain Eukaryota; kingdom Metazoa; phylum Mollusca; class Cephalopoda; order Sepiida; family Sepiolidae; genus Sepiola; species Sepiola atlantica. The sequence goes on along the minus strand of OY744554.1, from coordinate 24,925,140 downwards.
AGTTATAAGTATTCTTTATTTGTGGTAACAAAAAGCAGTAATAATGTATGATTTTCGACTAGTTATTAATTCAATGGTGCTTAATACATAGCTATTCGATTATCAGATTCTCACTGATGTTAAAATAATAGATATGGTGAATGTCTACACAAATGCGATCAGAAATCAAAACAGGCCATTCAAGTTTGGAGAGGCTAATTGCAAGTGTTTACAACAAAATCAATGAGGATACAAATATTTTTAAAAAGTCAAACTGTTAAAAAATCAAACCCGTCTAAAACAGGAATATGCAAGAGGGATTGGGGGGGGGGAGGTAAATTAACTCATCATTATTTTGGCTTTCATATTTCATTAATCGATGCCCATATCGAGCTGCCTATTTTGGGTCATCCATCAATTAATGGCGAAACATTCACCAAGTTTGTGCGCCATGATACTCGCTCACTCATTGCAGCCAGAAGCTCCAATCCCGAGAGGCTAATGTCCTCCAAAAGAGTTTTAATTCTAATATGAGACCGCCCAGCCCATCACTTGATCTCTGGGAACCACAGCACTTTTCTCAGCAGGTTCATCATTGTCAAGATACATGTTCAACCAACAGCAAAAGTTGGTGTTAAACAACTGCATATAGACTTTCGTTTGTTACATGGTCGCACCATGATATCATAGCCGCATATGGATGATATTTTGGGATGAGTCATCAGTTTTGGTATTTAATGTGCTGCGGGTGTCCCAGACTCCGGGGTGTGCAACACCAGGCTCTCTCATCCATAGGGTTGATAACAGTTATGTTGCAAGCACTCGAGCCAGGTTTTCCTTGGTCTTCCACACACTTGGGGTATCTATGCGTGTTATTGAGTTGATGTAGGAGATGGTACGCTGTACATGGCCAAACTACCTGAGATGCCGAGCGCGTAAGGAATCTCAAATCCCATCAATACCAATCTTCTGATAGAGCATGGCTGAAGGGATTCTCTGTAGTTTTCTGTCGCACATCCACCTAATCGTGACTAGGTGGACGATCCTCCCCTGAGGAGACAACGGTAGGCACACAGCCCAAGTGTGGAACCTCAGATGCTGAAAGTTCTGAGTTATGGATTGACAGAGCAGCCACATCATTAAACCCCTGCTTCAACTATTATGGCAAATCTCAAAATTGTTCATACTGTTAGTATAATGTTAAATACTTACCTCAAGCCGCGGCTTTTTTTTTTCTTGGTCCCCTTGCGTGTCATCTGCCGTTCGTTTAACTGAGAATTTACAAAAAAAAGATTATTTAAAATAAGTGAATAGCTACCTACATAAAATATGTGTTAAATTCAAATTTAAAACAGCTTCTCTATCAAGTCGCTTATTTTTAATTTTACATGTCCCATTTATTTTTTTAATTCTGCACAAATTCGTATGTCACAGTATTTGGTCTCTTCTCCCTGGTGTGTCTCCGTTTATTTTTAAATAGCTTGTTTTCTTAATTTCCGATAACTTATTCGACCCACTTTGCAGAGCTATATGATTATCAGATTCTCGCTGACCATTGATTGATGTTATACAAAAAATGTCAACACAAAATTGCATTTTACAAATTCCAAAACAACTATGTTTCAATAATCCTTTGCTTTTTCTTAAATTATTTTTTTTAATGGCTTCGAGTTTTCAGTGATTTATTCTGAACTATCCGTCTACTTGTCTCATCTAGTTACACAAATAATCAATCTTTGTGGTGCCCAATCTCTTAAATAATAAGTGATATCCAAAGAGGCATAATAAAATAAATAAATCAAACAAACTACTCGTTTGTAATCAAAATGAACGGAAATTCTAGCATTTTCTGATTAATAGAGTATCTGACCCCGATAACTTGACCCATAGAGTATCTGACCCCGATAACTTGACCCATAGAGTATCTGACCCCGATAACTTGACCCATAGAGTATCTGACCCCGATAACTTGACCCATAGAGTATCTGACCCCGATAACTTGACCCATAGAGTATCTGACCCCGATAACTTGACCCATAGAGTATCTGACCCCGATAACTTGACCCATAGAGTATCTGACCCCGATAACTTGACCCATAGAGTATCTGACCCCGATAACTTGACCCATAGAGTATCTGACCCCGATAACTTGACCCATAGAGTATCTGACCCCGATAACTTGACCCATAGAGTATCTGACCCCTATAACTTGACCCATAGAGTATCTGACCCCTATAACTTGACCCATAGAGTATCTGACCCCGATAACTTGACCCATAGAGTATCTGACCCCGATAACTTGACCCATAGAGTATCTGACCCCGATAACTTGACCCATAGAGTATCTGACCCCGATAACTTGACCCATAGAGTATCTGACCCCGATAACTTGACCCATAGAGTATCTGACCCCGATAACTTGACCCATAGAGTATCTGACCCCGATAACTTGACCCATAGAGTATCTGACCCCGATAACTTGACCCATAGAGTATCTGACCCCGATAACTTGACCCATAGAGTATCTGACCCCGATAACTTGACCCATAGAGTATCTGACCCCGATAACTTGACCCATAGAGTATCTGACCCCGATAACTTGACCCATAGAGTATCTGACCCCGATAACTTGACCCATAGAGTATCTGACCCCGATAACTTGACCCATAGAGTATCTGACCCCGATAACTTGACCCATAGAGTATCTGACCCCGATAACTTGACCCATAGAGTATCTGACCCCGATAACTTGACCCATAGAGTATCTGACCCCGATAACTTGACCCATAGAGTATCTGACCCCGATAACTTGACCCATAGAGTATCTGACCCCGATAACTTGACCCATAGAGTATCTGACCCCGATAACTTGACCCATAGAGTATCTGACCCCGATAACTTGACCCATAGAGTATCTGACCCCGATAACTTGACCCATAGAGTATCTGACCCCGATAACTTGACCCATAGAGTATCTGACCCCCATAACTTGACCCATAGAGTATCTGACCCCCATAACTTGACCCATAGAGTATCTGACCCCCATAACTTGACCCATAGAGTATCTGACCCCCATAACTTGACCCATAGAGTATCTGACCCCGATTACTTGACCCATAGAGTATCTGACCCCGATAACTTGACCCATAGAGTATCTGACCCCGATAACTTGACCCATAGAGTATCTGACCCCGATAACTTGACCCATAGAGTATCTGACCCCGATAACTTGACCCATAGAGTATCTGACCCCGATAACTTGACCCATAGAGTATCTGACCCCCATAACTTGACCCATAGAGTATCTGACCCCCATAACTTGACCCATAGTTGTTTATATGCACCATGAAACTATGGTTTGTATTATTCGGACTACTATTTTCATCTTGGATGTTATTCTAACCATTTTTCGACTGGCGTAATCTCTGAAGATCTTTAGATGCGTCTTGTTGAACTTAGAAATCTGTATGGAATTTCAAACTGAATTCTTTAATCTGTACAGATTCCATGAGTCGTCCAAATAATAGAGATTTGTTTACATCCAAACATTCCCAGGTTTTTGCTGACTTTGCTTGTTTTGGGAAAGTCACCATCCTTCTTCCACCGCAGACATGTTGGTGACGTTGTGCCTGACATGAATGGGTAATTTATTCTGGGTATCATCTTCACTACAAATGATTCTATTTAACCCATAGTTAGGGCCCTGACAGTAACTACCACGCCAGGTCAGAATAGACATGGGTTTAATGTCAACTCATAGGTGACTCTACACCACCAGAATTAGGGTCTCGACATTGCATGCAGTTTTGTGTCATACTCCTCCGGGTAGTCCAACATCTTGATTCCCGAGTTCAACAAGATTAACCTGAAAAAGATCGGAGGTTACACCGGAAACATTGTGAGAATAACATCCAAGATGAAAACAGTAATCCAAATAATCAATCCTCATCTAAAAAATTAAAAAATCAAAAAAAAAAATCAAGAAACATGAAACTACAGTTTTACGACAAAGAAAAGTGAATGTTAACGCACCCTGTATCGGTCGCTGTACAGAAAGTTCCAACGGAGCACTTTTATCTATACTACTTGACGTCGAGATGTCCCCGTTTAGGTAGGCCAATAATTCTTTTCGGTCAGGACGGCGGACAACAGGAACAACTGCCGCCTGGAAAAGAAAAAAGAAATTTTTTTTTTAAAAACGATTTCACTTTAGACAGCAAAGATTATAACAAGATCAGGTTTCTGGAATTGTAAGGAGTTGCTTACGTGAAGAAATTTTTAAATAATTGCAAAAGATTTCTTCAGAACAGATTTTGTCTTAATTTTTCGGAAATTTAATTTCCACCTTAACCCCCTACACACAAAAGGAGTAGTATATAGTGTAGGCGGGAAAAAAGGTAGAAAGTGCTGTAACAGATGAATTTCTGGAGGGTAGTTGGGATAGAAGCGGACACCTTGCCTAAGGGTGTCCAAAACAAGTGCTGTGACAAAGTACACGAGGATAAAATGTCTAAACGAATCCAGCCGTTGCCAATGATTTCCTCTCCACCCTCTTTATTCAGCATCAAACTGAAGATTTCTGGATAAAAGACATACGAAAGAACTTTACTTTGAAAACATGCAAAAATAGTGTGACCTCGTTCAGGATTGGTGAAAGTCGACTGCGATGGTCAGAGACGCTGTACTTGCTCCGGAGAAAGAAAGAAAGCTGGCTCAGTATGACCTGGCTGATAACTTCTACAAGTACCTACACAGCCGCCGAAATGACTTTTAAACTGAATGAAGCAACTCCGTTTCCTACAACATTTGATGTTATTTCGTATTACCCATTTTTTTTTTGTTTGTTTGTTTTGTTTTACAGCATATCAACCTTTTCCAGGTTATGTAATGCCGAATCAAGTAGTATTTAAAAAAAATACTTTGCAAAGTAAACAAAATTTTTTAGACAAAAAAAAATATAGTATTTTGAAAACATTCATTAAACGTTTTTCCTTTCCTAACGGCATATCATCCTTTCTCAGTTCATTTAATGCCAAATCAAGCTGGATTTATATGTCTCTAGGTAATTATATCTTTTTATATAGATCAACAGCTTTTAAGAAGTTCAGTATTGTCTCTACTTTATTTTTCTTAAATAGTTCCTTCATTGTACCTGCTCTGTAGAAAGTTTCTCTTTTAGGGGCCAGATCAATGCATTCAATAAGAATGTTTGATGGTGTAGGTAGTCTGGCATGCAAAAAAGCATATTGGTTGCTCTTTGTCTTCAAGTAAGTAGGAATGTGTAATCCTTGTGTGACCTATGCGAAGTCTGGATAACACTACTTCTTTCTTTTCGGCTTTTTCGTGAGCTTTTTTTCCATTCTCCTATTGTAGCTTTGATCGCTAGGAGTTTGTTGTGTGTATTGTTACTCCAACGTTGTTGTCTTTGTTGTTGGATATATTTGTTGATTTTCATTTTAAAATCTGTAAATGGAATCTTAAAATTGGTCTCCGCGTCCATGCCTAATGCAGACCTGGCTTCCCTATCAGCCTGGTCGTTTCCTCTGATTCCGATATGACTTGGGATCCAACACAGCAAAATTTCATTGTCTTTTGATAAATATTCCATCCTGCATAGCAACTTGGTTACCAATGGATTGTCAAATTTCCTATTTTTAAGGGATATCAGTACAGACAAAGAGTCTGAAAAAATAATGAATCTATTTTTCTTGGATTTCAGAATGAAATCAAGTGCCACATCGACAGCATATGCTTCTGCATTAAATATGGAAGTGTCATTTTGGAGACGCTTCTTATTTATATTATTGTTGTATACTGCAGCACATCCCGTTGCTTCTTCATGCTTCGATCCATCTGTGAAGATGTACCTATGTCTTGCATAGGTGTCTTGGATTTTCTCCAATTCCTCATGGAAAACCAGAGGATGGGTTTTTTGTTTGTGAAGTTTGTTTAAGGTTAGCAAGATCTTTGGGGTCCTTATGGTCCAAGGTTATATTTTTGGTATTATAGTATCGTGTATTTTTGTCAGGTCCAACCCTGCTTCTTTGTTGATTATTTCCATTCGAAGGCCAAAGGGTCTTATAGCCCTTTCATTTCTTTGGAATAATTCTCTGTATTTTGGATGGAATGTGCTTTCATATGCAGGATTTGATGAACACGATTTCAATTTAACATAGTACTGCAGAGCCAACTTCTCACCTCTGATATCTGCAGGTGCCTCGTCTGCTTCTACATAGAGACTCTCAACAGGCGATGTTCTGAAGGCTCCAAGGACTAACCGTAGTCCTCCATGGTAGATCGGGTCTAGTATTTTAAGATAGGTCTTTCTAGCTGATCGGTATATAAAAATACCATAGTCCAATTTAGATCTAATCAATGACCTATATAGTTTCAGGAGAGTGTTTCGGTCTGCACCCCACTCAGTGTGAGCTACCACACGTAGTAGTTGTAATGTTTTGTTACATTTTGCCTTTATATATTTCAAGTGTGGAATAAAGGTCAGTTTTTTATCGAAAATTACACCCAAAAACTTGTATTCGTCTACAACCGGAATTTCCATCTTTTCGAGTTTTAGGCTTGGGTCATTGTGTAATTTTCTCTTTTGACAAAAATGAACACATTTTGTTTTTGCCTGAGAAAATCGGAATCCATTTTCTGTTGCTCATTTATTTATTTTATTCAGACATTGTTGCAATTTGCGCTCAATGGTATGCATATGCTTAGACCTGTAGTAGATTAGGAAGTCATCCACTCCGGGTAATAAGCTTTTTATTATGTTATTTATTTTTATGCTAAACAGAGTCACAGATAGCACGCTGCCTTGTGGAACACCCTCTTCCGGAGTTTTTATCTCAGAGAGAGTAGATCCAATGCGAACTCGAAATCTTCGACCCATTTTGTTTTCAGTTGAAAATATTCTAAGCTAAAATGTAAACAAATTGCTTCGGAGATTTATTATTTCCTATTTTAACAACAAAAAAAAAAAGTCATTAAAATGGTGACCCTGAACGAAGGTTGGAAAGACAGCCAAGAACTTCTACAGGTTGGGACCAACAACAATCAACTGCCCTTGTGGAAATGCCAGACCGACAATGGAACACATCCTCGGTGACTGCAGTAATGGACCAACTTGTATTGACCAAGATTTGATTGACTGTAACCTTGATGACAAAACATGGATCAAGTATTTGCATGATAAGATATGATTAAAATGTTTATAATATTTTTGATTAATCTTTACTAATAATAGGTATCACAAACCAGCTTAGAGTTTAGTGCGTAAAAATGGATGAATTTAATTAAATTCCTTTCCATTTTAACTGATCATAACTCATTTATTTGGGAGGTTATTTTGATAATATTTGGATGTAAACAAAACTTAACCTTTTGTCTTTATAAATGTACAATTCTTCTCTTGTGTCAGTAATTTTTTTTCCAGGTTACTTCAAGTTAGGTCACCGTTTTCAGTAACATGTGATTTATTTTTTAACGTTGGTGTTTTTCAACTTAATGCGCACAATATTGTGTTTCTATGCATATAAAACATTCCCATCTTAAAGAAACAGGGTCACACATCAATATAAATACAAAATAAATACAAGTTGAAAACTTTACTGAATGACATTTTTGTCCTGTTGGCTTTCCATCAGTTTTTACATAGTCCAAATCTGAGGGCTTTTTTTTTAAATTTACTATTAAAAAAAAGACCTTGTACATAGATATAGATATATATATATACACATACCTAACACACACATATATACACATACCTAACACACACACATATATATATACACATACCTAACACACACATATATATATACAGGGTGTTTCAAAAGTCTTGGGAACATTACAAATGCGTATATCTCATGAACTATTCCAGGTAGAAAAATGAAACTGGTGCCATTTTAAAGCTTGCTTAATCAAGTTTTTGGTCATACTAATGATTTTCGTGTTATCTTTCCAGGTGCAGTAATGGCGTTCTCTAAACAAGACAAGGCATTTTGCGTCCTCCAATTTGCAAAGACTGAATCGTGGACATGTGTTCAGCGTGCATTTCGCAGGAAATTTAAAAAAGAAGCCCCTGAAAGGAAATCCATTGTCAGATGGCATGTTAAATTTGTGAAAGATGGGTGTTTGTGCCCAAGTAAGCGAACAGGTCGCCCTTCAACTTCAGAAGATGCAGTTGAGCAAGTTCGGACAGCCTTTCAGCGGAGCCCCCGTAAATCAGTGAGAAGAGCCAGTAGGGAACTTCAGCTTGCTCCAGCAACTGTCTGGCGTGTCTTAAGGAAACGACTGCAAATGGTACCTTACAAGCTCAAGTTGGTCCAAAAGTTGAAGGACACTGATAAGCCACTTTGCCGTGACTTTTGCATTGCAATGCAAGAGAAGTTGGAAGATAACGGCTTTGATGACCGGCTTGTTTTTAGCGATGAGGCGACCTTCCATCTGAATGGCAAAGTTAACAAGCATAACACTCGCATATGGGGTACTGAGAATCCTCATGAACTTCTTGAGCACGAGCGAGATTCACCAAAAGTGAACGTGTTTTGTGCAATTTCCAATAAAGGTGTCTATGGACCGTTCTTCTTTGAAGAGGCAACTATCACTGGTGAATCCTATCTCAACATGCTGGAAGACTGGTTAATGGCTCAGTTGGAACAAGCAGAATCTGATGACTTCATTTTTCAACAAGATGGTGCACCACCACACTGGAGTCTTAGAGTAAGGCAGTTTCTTAACACAAGGCTGCCTGGTAGATGGATTGGGAGATCTGGGCGAGGTGATGACGTTCTCATGCCCTGGCCTCCTAGGTCTCCAGATCTTACCCCGTGTGACTTTTTCCTTTGGGGCTTTGTCAAGCAACAAGTCTATGTGCCGCCCCTTCCAAGAGATATTGACGAACTAAAGGCTCGAGTAACGGCAGTTGTGGGAACCATTGACGTCAAGATGCTGGAACGCGTTTGGCAGGAAATGGACTATCGACTAGATGTCTGCCGTGTGACGAATGGTGCTCATATTGAGCAACTTTGAAGATTCCCCACAAAACTTGAAACTTTAACCTTTCCAACGGTACCAATTTCATTTTTCAACTCCTAATAGTTTTTGAGTTATTAAAAATCGTTATGTTCCCAAGACTTTTGAAACACCCTGTATATATATATACACACACCTAACACACACACACACACATATATATACACATACCTAACACACACACACACATATATATATATACACATACCTAACACACACACACACATATATATATATACACATACCTAACACACACACATATATATATATATATATACACATACCTAACACACACACATATATATATATATATATACACATACCTAACACACACACACATATATATATATATACACATACCTAACACACACACACATATATATATATATACACATACCTAACACACACACACATATATATATATATACACATACCTAACACACACACACATATATATATATATATACACATACCTAACACACACACACATATATATATATACACATACCTAACACACACACACACACACATATATATATATACACATACCTAACACACACACATATATATATATACACATACCTAACACACACACATATATATATATACACATACCTAACACACACACACATATATATATATATACACATACCTAACACACACACACATATATATATATATATACATATATACACATACCTAACACACACACATATATATATATATACACATACTTAACACACACACACATATATATATATAAGCCTGACAATTCCCTCTGTTATTGCAGAATGCCAAAGTGGCTTTAGATCAGGTTGTGGCACGATGGATATGATCTTCTCTACCAGACAACTTCAGGAAAAGTTCATCAAACAACGGGTAGCACTATCAACTTTTTGTGGATCTGACAAAACCTTCTGCCACTGTTAATCCTCGGTAAAATTGGATGCCCACCAGGATTCATAAAAATGCTTAAAAAATCTTCAGCAGGACATGAAGGCACGCATGCATTTCGGTGGATCACTCTCTGAACCAATAACTATTAAGAACGGTGTTTAAATTTTAAAAGCATAACAGAGTTCATACAAATTTTTTAAATGATAACAGATCCAACATTACACTGGGTTTCATGCCTATGAGAGGCAGTTTTCAGATGTTGCTTCTGCTGTCATCAGTTCTTATTTCAATTGTTTGAACGCAACGATTCATGATGCTCTACGTGTAAAAATGTGATGTAATATTCCTATAAACCCAGTGTAATGTTGGATCTGTAGAGGGAGTCATAACATTAAAAATTATATCTTTCTTACATAAGCACATATCAATACAGCTATAGTCATGTTGACATACGAGTTAGGTCTGACCAGTACTTAGATGAGTGACCATGGTCGGCTACCAATCTGCATGGCCACTACGAACAGTCCCGAGCTGTTTGTGATTCTGTGCCTGGCTGATGATGATAGATCGATTTCAAAGTCCACATTCAAATGCACCAAATGGAGAGTTTGAATTATCTACTAGACACCATCATCGAGTGTCTTTGGTCTTTCTGTAGAAGGGTTTGTCAGGACAACCTGGCATGAGGATACTTCACCTTACAAGTAAACCCTGACCAAATATTCAAAATACCATAGTATTCGAAGCCCAAATAAGATATCCTTGACACGTCTATACACTGACTCATACGAGGAACGGGGCACCTTCTCCAAGTAATGTTACCTCAAGTAACAGCACTTAGCTGGATACTCCACCAGACTAGATGAATTCTTGTCCTGGAATCCGGTAAGAAAGATATACTACAGCATAGTTAACCGATTAATTGGAGAGAGGAAAATTATTGTTCTTAAATTCTCTACTAACTCAACGTTTGACAGGTAAAGAAGAACTTTAATGGAATATTTGAATATCTATGTATCTCAGAGAGATCAAGTGTGATTTATGAGAACTTTGACTGAAGTAAAAGGAAACAAAAAGCAAGAATTTATAATATACTAAGCAAATTTGGTCCCCATAAAAATGCAATGAATTTTGTTTTAAATTAACAAAAAAAATATATGCATGGCTAGATACTTACCGCTGCTTCTCTGACATATAACGAATGTGCCAAGTGGACATTTTTGAGTAGAAATAAGATACAATCCAATGTGTAGTATTCCTTTGAGATGCCATCTTTACCCCTCCTGCAATAAAGAAAAAAAAACCCAAAAAAACACTGAATTAAACAAGATTAATTTGACAACTAAATTATATTCAAAGTGTTAAAAATAATAAAATCACTGAATTAAACAAGATTAATTTAACGACTAAATTATATTCAAAGTGTTAAAAATAATAAAATCACTGAATTAAACAAGATTAATTTAACGACTAAATTATATTCAAAGTGTTAAAAATAATAAAATCACTGTAAAAAAACATGTCTGATATTTTGAAATCTATCATTTATAAATTCCTAAATGGCTGAACTAGTTAATTTATATGATTTGGATTATTCAAACTACGATTCTGATCTTGGATGTTATTCTCACAACATTTCGATTGATGTACCTCTGACCTTCTTCAGATGTATCTTGTTAAAGATTCTGAGGACAGTAGTCAAATAATATAAATTATTAATCCTTATCTCAAAAATTCTGAAACAGTTCATTTATTTTGAAATGTGCAAAAATGGGTAAATATAGTGAAATTAGGGGTGGGACGTAATGGGTGAAAATTTCAGATTCATGCGAGTAGTATTTTTTTGTGTTCATTTATACATAAATAACACTAAACAATCAAACATTTTGAAAATTTTGCAAAATTCAGAAGGTGCAGGCCAAAAATAGCCGTTAGGGCTCCACGGGACTCAAAATCCATAATTTTCCGGTGAAAAAGTGGTTTCATGCGACATTGCAGGTCCTAAAACACCCTCAAAAGCTATGAATGGATATAGGTGGTTAAATCTGATATAGTACTGTAATTTAGGAACATTTTCAGGCTGTGAAAGGGTTTTCATGAATGTAAAATAGCCAAAAACTATTGGCCTGCACCTTCTGAATTTTGCAAAATTTTCAAAATGTTTGATTGTTTAGTGTTATTTATGTATAAATGAACACAAAAAATACTACTTGCATGAATCTGAAATTTTCACCCATCACGTCCCACCCCTAGTGAAATTCACTTCAATTTCAATTTGTGATAACTCATTTATTTTGGAGGTTATTTTTATCAAATTTGTCCATAACCAAAATTTCATCTTTTCTCTTTATAAATGTACAATTCTTTCTCCTGTGTCATTAATAGTTTTGGTTAGGTTACTATTGTCAGTGATGGCCAAATTATTTTTTAATGTTAGTGTTTTCCAACTTAATACACACGATATTGTGCGTTCCTATGCATATTAAAACAGTCTCATCTTAAAGAAAAAGGGCCAGTCATCAATATGGTAAGAATAATACAGGGTTTTAAGTTGCTTTTAAAAAGAAAAATGAAATCTTTGCCCGATTATCTGTCCATTTTTACATGTTTTCTTTTGTTTATTTTTTTATTGGTTTACTAGCTTAATTTCTAATGTGCTATGAATAATATTAAGAAGATCTAATGTGTTAGCTGTTAAAATAAATCTTATATGAACAGTCAAATTTCCATGATGATTAATTTTCATTAGGATGAAATTACATTTGTAAGGATTTTTCACTTGTCCAAAGATTGCATTTTTTGTTATACACAGTGAAAAGACAGCAAATTTTCTAATTTCCAACAAACTTTGAACGGTCATAATTCGGTGGTTAATTGTGCGACCAAAATAATTTTGGTACCATTGTTTATGTTTTGCAGAGACTATTGCCCACATTAAAGATTTTAGATATAATAAAAATAAAATGTTGGTTCTGAATACTCATTCAAAAGGTTAAAAAAAAAATAAAATCATCATAGTAAAAAAAACAAAAACAAGTCCGACATATTTTAATCTATCATTCATAAATTTAAAAAAATAGTAGTTTATAATTAGCAAGTTAATTCTAAATACAAAGTAATTTTTGGTTTAAATTAAAGTTTAAATGCAACAACATTCCTCAACAACTTTAGTCTGTTAAATGACGTGCCACACGGGGGGGGGCCATCGTGAATTGGCTTCGTTTTCCGTGGAAACGCTTTGAGTCTGCTCTCGGCCTGCCAAGCCAGCAGGACATTTGATGAAACTTCCGGACATTTGCATATTGGTTTAAAAAAAAACAAAAAACTTTATTAATTAACTATTATTTGTTGTTACGGCACAATCACGTTGACATACCGGTTCCCGTTAGATCACTGAAGTTAAGCGGCGTCGAGCCTGGCCAGTACTAAATGGGTGACCATTTGGGAATACCAGGTGCTGTATGTGCTCTCTGCTTATCTCGGCATCGTTTCCAGTCGTCTTGTATTACTACTATGCCATTGGAATCAAGCAGTGCCGACTCAGGAGAGCGGTTGTTGTGGATTGCGCAACCCTTGCAATTACAAATTCACGCGCGGGCCGCCCCTGGTGGGGCACTCATACGTCGAAATCGACGGGAGAGTCCATCATCATTTGTTGTTATTGAAAAATCCATTTGGCCATGCCAGGCGAATGGACGATGGGAAGATCCCAACAACAATTGAAAAATAGTCGGAAGAGAAAGGTAAAATAACATCCAGGGAATTAGCATTTCCAAAGTTCTTGAGGAATGAGTCGGCAATTTCTTTCCAAATTATTTTAGTCGATGTAGAATTATCGAAGTTTTATTTTATCATTTTTGATTTTATTACCAACAATCAGCTGTCTCATGCCTTAAAAAATATATAAAATTATTTCTTTGTCCATGGAATCGACTTTCTGTCAAGCAAATGCCATTAATGTGAACAACGCAAATATTTTTTTTTTATGGAAATCGTTCCAGACAAGGCATGAAGCCACTTGATGTAAGGAGAAAAATTTTTTTTTTTTTAAATACTACTTCAAGGTCAAAAACTAGCCAACAATAAGTGTTAGATGGATAGATTCAGACCCAGAAAATAGCAATTCTTTCCCCTTTGTCAGAAACAGTGCTCATAGAATGTGAGGACTAAAGGACAAAATAAGGGAAGCGAGAGTTACGAGGCTGCCGAAAGTAAACCCAAAGTCCATAAGGGAATAAACGTAAGAACTTATGTTGAGCATTTTTAGTGTTAAACTCGTTTCGGATTTTAAATCTAAATGGATAAATGTGAAAGCTGGGACTATTTTTTGCAATAACGGTCAAGTCAAAACGCCCCATTTCAAGTGAATTCAACTTTACACCATAGACGCAGCATCTTTTTTATATACTGCTTCTGTATATGCAATATTAATTGCAAGGTTAACTAGTTTGCATATTGGTTTTGAAAAAGGACATTTTATTAATTAACTATTATTTGCTATTGTTTTTTAATTCATTGATTGTTTCTATTGAAACAAATAGTTGTTTTGCAATATTGTTTTATTTCCTGAACGAATATTTAACATTTGTGTTCAAATGCTTTTTCTTTAGATGGACCGACTTGATTTTCAACAAGTTGCAATCTATTTCTGAATTGAAAGTGAAAAGACAAATCGATTTCTTTTTTTCTTTACATTCACATTTAAAAGATAAATAAATTTGTATCGAAATTACCAAAATGTTAAAATGAATAAATAAGAAAATTTTGTTTCATGTTTACAACAAAATAATGAATGAAATGTTTATTATTTTAAATTAATATTTCAAGTAGTAAACTTTTCGAAGCAATAGCAAGTCGGCAAACACATAAATAATATAATTGTAGATCCTGTCTGATTTTTTGTTCACAAACTTCTTTTTATAAATAAACCTCTATCATCATGTTCGGTTTAATGTCTGTAACATGCCGGCATATGTTGGACGGCTTTTAGAAATTGACTTCCAAACTAACCTATCTCTGGCCAGGGTTTTTTTTAAATATACTTTTGTTCACACCAAGCAAAGCATGTTGTCACTAAAACGTAAAGGGCTACTGTGATAGAGGCCAGATTTATAGGAGGAGTTGGGAGTTGAGTATTTATTTACCTCCTCTCCAGGAGGTTAGACACAAGGCCAGTTTTATCTTACTCACACAAGTAAGAGGTGACCCAAGCACAGTGCGCCCAGAAAGCCAAAAAGTGGAAAAAATTAATAACTTTGCCAAAACTCGAAATCAGAAAATGGCTAATACCTCATTGGAAGCGTATTAACAAGGCGCTTCAGATGCAATACCAATTTCCGCACAAACCTGAAATTTGGGGGACTGGGCTTCAATTACCATATTTGGGCATTTTCTCAAAAAACGCCAATTTTGGGCATAACTTCGTCATAATTCATAATCAGAAACTGGCTGATACCTCGTTGGAAGTATATTAACAAGGCGCTTCAGATGCAATAACAATTTCTTTTAGAAAACTGAAATTTGGAGGACTGGACCCTAATTACCATATTTGGGCATTTTCTCATAAACACCCTTTTTGAGTATAACTTCGCCATAACTCGAAATAAGAAAGTGGTTGATAGCTAGTTGGAAGCGTATTAACAAGGCGCTTCCGGTGAAAACCTAAAATTATGGCAGACTGTGATAAAATTATGGCAGAGAATGCATGCATTTGCAATTGAGATAAAAGTATACAATTTATGTATTTCCAATTGAGATAAAAGTATACAATTTATGTATTTCCAATTGAGATAAAAGTATATAATTTGTGTATTTCCAATTGAGATAAAAGTATACAAAGCGTATTTATTTACAAATGCGATAAAATATATTAAAAAGCTCAAAGTAAATTGAGTGCTATTTCCTTGTCGATTCTCCAACTCTTATTGAAGGGAACACCAACACAGGTCCAGTAGCCGAACGATTCTTTGCTCCCGAGAATCGG
Source organism: Sepiola atlantica (assembly GCA_963556195.1). Taxonomy (NCBI): domain Eukaryota; kingdom Metazoa; phylum Mollusca; class Cephalopoda; order Sepiida; family Sepiolidae; genus Sepiola; species Sepiola atlantica. Next base: position 24,909,245 of record OY744554.1, on the reverse strand, counting down.
AATAGCATTTGTGAGAAGATCAACAAGTCATCAGACAAATCTGCATACAGCAAACTTCTCTCATACTTCAACAAGATGCTAAGTATCACACAAAGTTGCGATGCATCCAAAGTTGTTGATGTCGAGAAGGTGAATGTTCTCGGTAAAGACCTAATGATCCACTACAAACGATCCTTTCTGTGGGCAATGATTTCACCTAGTGTCCACCAGATGGCTGGCCATTCCTGGGAGTTGTTCGCCATGAATGATGGAAAACCTATTGGGGTGTATGCTGAACAGTCCGGCGAGGCCTGGAATAAGCATATCCGGGCCTATAAGTCCGGTCCAGCTTCCCGAGCTCTATCAAACTGAACACTAGGGATATCTTCACAAGAATGCTTGTCCAATCCCATCATCGCATCCAAAAGGAAGATTCCACGATACAACAAACATGGACATACTGTTCGGTCATGCCCAATGAATGTGGCTTCTGTGTTGGACCTTGAACGAAGTTTCATTGAGTCATGCTATAATATTGTAAGTGATGATCGTGTGGACGTGGCTGTGTTGAATACCTAAAACTTCTTTCAATGTCAAAGTCATTTACTTTATATGACATTATTCGATCAATTTTCAACATCATTTTATAGTTCCATATTGGTAATTGCACTAAGGTTCGATTTACCATATTTACTTCAGATTGGTGATTTTCATCGATTTCTGCTGATGTTGGCCCATTATATCAGAATTTTGCATACATTCGGAAAGGCAGGTTTAGGCAACAGAAATCTGTTGCCAAAATGGTGTATTTTTAACATCTGAAAACCCCAGGCCTGCATCTCCTTGCAAAAAAAAACTTCTGACATCAACATTTTTTATTTTCCCAAAAAAAGGCAAAATTCACACTGTGCGGCCACTCTCTAATGGTTCAATAACATTTTTGGTATCAGCGATTCTAAATTTCATTTATATACATATATATATATGGCTTATTTAAGACATTATTGTATGTGTTTTATGAAAAAGTCACACTTAAGATTGTAAAATGTACCATATTAAGGACATTCCATCCCAAAATATGCCTTTTTTGTCTGTTGAGCTTTTTTTGCAGAAAAAATAATGATGATTTTGAACAACCCGCAAATCAACCAACTTCAAGTTGCTGTAAAAAGTCCAAAAGTGGACCTTTTGAGCTAATTTTTTTGTTGTTGATTCACATTTGCTTTCTAGTTTCACTTTAAAACATTTTCATGGCCATCTGAGTATAGTCAAAAATTTATTTTTTTCCACTGTTGGGCGCACTGTGCCACGGTCGGGAAAGTGGGGTTTGAAAAATCAGCGCCCGAGAAAGTGAGCACTCTGGCCATTAAAAATTGCCTGGGCAGCCCCGTCGGCATTCACCGGTAGGGGCGCCTCAGGCAGTAAGCAATAAACTTACCCCTCCCCAAAGAGGGGAAGCAAAGCCTGGGAGGATGGACCTCCTAGAACTGCACAGGACCGACCCATATCAAGGCCAAGACAAGTTTATGGGGTGTAGTATCCATCGGAATAGATACTACACTTTGATCTTAGCCAAAGTAGCAAGATGTTTCACATGACATTTAAATTTTTGCATGTTGGTACGGTCAAGGAAATAGGGAGCAGAGAGGGAATTTCAAAGACTAGCGGTCGGAGAAAAGTAGCTATTAGAGAAGAAAATCTTCGGGAATTTATACAGTGGATGGGATTTGGCTGCTAGTCAAGTGCGTCGAGAGTATTTATGTTGAGGAAGTTCATCGGAGCACATTGCATGGAAGTACTTATAAAACAAGGACAGAGATACAACACTGTGATAATTTTACAGGGGTTGGAGCTTGGCAGACAATGCGAGACCTATTAGGTTAGCAATTCTTTTTTGCACCCTCTTCAAGAGGGAAAGGCTAGTGGTTGGTGCACCAGTCCAGATGTGACAACAATACTCCATGCATGAGCGAATGGTGGCTTTATAGAGATATAGGATACTCGCAGGTTCACACCTGTTTTCTAGCCAGGTAGAGGGAGCACACCTTCTTTGCTTGGCAGTATCTTCAATGTATTTGTTCTAATTCATGTGTGAATGTTAGGTTGAACTCTCAGGATAGGTGCTGTCAGCCATGGCAATCATAATAGTCGATAATTTAGGAGTAACAAAGTATAGTTAAGAAAATGGCTGCGATGAGTAAAAAAAAAAAAAGAGTCAAAGTGCAAAATATCGACTCAATTCGCAAATATTAAAAGTTAAAACACAATGATTGAGGAGTTAAAAAAGTGCGTTTTAACTAATGCAATTTTTTTAAGCTTCAGAAAAGCACAAAACATAATACTTGACTTTGGTCTTTAAACTTTAATTCTAACCAGGAATTACGGTAAAAATCTATTATCACGGACCAAGAACAATAAATCGATTCAGTAAAGCACATGAATCATTTCCTACCCTAACCCTAAGTCTGGGATGACAATAGAAACAAAAAATAAATAAAAATTAAGGAAACTATGCGCACCTTACCGAATCACGTTGGTTTGTGATATTCAGATTTTTAACGAAATTACTTTCCAATTGACAGTCTTTTTTAAGTTTCAAAATCAATTTCCCACAGTCTCTCTCATATATATATATATATATATATATATATATATATATATATATGTATGTGTGTGTGTGTCTACGGACATTTGATCTTTAAAACGAATTAAAATAAAGTGTTGGTTGCATTAAAATTAATCGGAAAGTAATAAACACAAAAAGGAATGTTGATACTTGTGCAGAACAGATCTCCAAGAATTAACAGAGATTCCTGAGTCTTGACGACAAATTCTGGACAAGGCAGTGAGATATGCAGACGATAAATTGGCCAATATAAAAGGATGTCACAGACAAGATAATAGTGAACGCAATGAACCTCACCGAGTTAATTTCGCCAACATCGCTTCCTACTACTTCTTATGTTCATATTTCGTAAATATGCCTCATTTATCGACCGTATCACCCCCACCCCCCCCCCATTTGCAATCTTCATTTCATTACATACACACAAAACAAAAAACACTGGAATCTTACCACTAACCCTAAATCCAGGTGGCAACAGACCCCCCTTAAAAAGCTGGAAAAAAATAGAAACTAAAAAAAAAAAAACTAAAAAAAATTATTAGCCTCAATTCTCCATTTGCAGTCTTCCTTCCCTCAGAAAAAAAAGTAAACTACAAATATGACAAAAACAAAAATAATTCAAAACATTGTCCTCTTCTCGGTAATCAAGAAAAATACACACCAAATTGGTTGGAAAAAAAAGAAAAGAAATTAGGCTTGTACATCCGGAGTCTCTCAGCCATTTTGAAACCAACTATTTTAGCTATTTAAATCCTTTAAAAATCTTTTTTCATCCGATGTTTCTTTTCCAAATCTATTTGAAGAAAATTAGTAAATAAAAATGTTAATTGAATTTTGTACAAATTATTAATTAACGAACTATATCTACCCGACGTTGCCCGGGAGTCTACTTTCATTTTTGTTTCGCCTTTTTTTATAATAGGATTTTGAAAGTTAAATTTAATTATTACGGTATCATTTGATCATTAATTGAACCAAATTAATTGTTATTAAGGTTATGTCGTTTTAATGTCTATAAAAAGGTTACAAAAACTTTCGATCATTTGATTTAATTAATAATATGAGGATTTGCTAAGAACTTTACTGCCAGTTTAAATTATTTTTTATTCGAAACTTTAAATGCTTCCAAATTCCTTTCAAATTTCGATGGGTTACAAAGTAATTCTTTGAGAAGGGGGGGGGGGTAAATTTGTAGATTAATACCCTCCGGTATCCCCCGAAAAAAAAAATGAGATTCTACCCGTTTTAGGAGATTACGTGTGAAAAACTTGGCGAAAAATAAATAAATCAAAAAACAATTATTTTACAATTTAGAGTGGCAGATCACTCCCGTGTTAAGAATGGCTTTCTAAATAATCTTCTGCAGTTCACTGGCCGAGCTGAAATAATAACATTATTATTTAGAAAGCCATTCTTAACATGGGGGGACGGGGGTTTGTTAACTATTCTGTACTTTCACTTAACAAATTAATAAATTTGGAAAACTGAAACTCTCGCCGGAAATTATATTACGAATGAAGTTTAATATCAGGAACTGAATCTGACTAAACACTGTTTGCTGCCAACTTTGAGTAGGGTACTCTTCTGGTTTGCCCTGAATTAATATGAAGCGCTTCCAATCTCCTTTTTCATAAATTAAATATAGCCCACGTTACCTACCTTTGCGCCTAACAGCTGTGTTGAAAAATTCATAATGAACGGTTAACGAGTTTCACGAACACATAACAAAATACAATATTTGTTATATATTATCAAATCTCAATCTCTAATTTTTATTATCAAGAAAGAAATCATTGTTCCTATTTCTTGTCTCTCCACCAGTGCAAAGTTAGACACAAGGTCAGTTTTCAATATGGGGAAAATCCAGCTCCCAAAAAGGGGCTCTCTGGATTGGAACAAAAATTTCCTCAATCTAGAAGGACTTCTCCTTCACCGACCGAGGACAGAATAGACTAAGTGTAACATCAGAACAGATACTACACTTTGTTTATAGCCAAAACGCCACAGAAAAATAACATTACCATAAAATTTGTTTTTAGGTCTTATAATCAATTTGGTTTAATTAATAATTTAATAACCAAACAATAAGGTAATAATTAAATTTAATTCCGTAATTAAATTATTATTCCAGGGTTTGTTATTAGCGATTAATAGTAAATAATAAAAATAATAAGTCACGTAGAGTCGCGAAACACACACGAGAAGTGGTCACACAGTTTATATATTATTAGTAACTTAATTAGAAATATAAGTCAGTTTATATTATATTCCAATAACCATGGTGTTTTCAAGACACGTTAATCCAAGAACTTTTTACTCTTTGTGAATTTTTTCTGATAATTTTGTAGTGTTGCAGAGAGGATATTGATATAAAAATGTTGTTTGGCACAAGACAAATGAAACGGACCGTTAAAAATATATCTCACAGAAATTTTATATTTTTTGGAAATGTGAAAAAAATAAAAATAAATCCATGGTTATTGGAATATAATATAAACTGACACACTAATATATATATATATATATATATATATATATATACATACACACACAGTACGCACACATAGTGATTGTTGGTTTCAAGTGACCCATTTCTAATTAAGTTACTAATAATGTTAAGGAGAAAACATCAGAAATAATAAGTTTCCTTGACTACACCACCACCACTGAATTTCTTCTTACTTTCTTTCTTTTTTTATCGTGATATTCTTTCAATCTATGTAGGACTAAACACCTGCTTTTATCTTGCTTGTCACCGTGTACACATCTATACATGAATGTTTTATATATGGGAGGGGGTGTAAATAAAGGATAAAAGTAGCGGGAGGAATGAAATTATGTAAATAATTGATAGAGAAAAGAGGGGCAGAGAGAAAAATGAGGTCTATTATGACATCACAATGCAACCCTTTAACTTTGTAATGGAATGTAAATTTTAAAGAGAGGGTGTATTATTATGACAATCACAATGTTTTCTGACTTTGTGAAATCCTTGTAAACAATACATATATATATATATATATATATATATATAACAAATACTGACCCAACGGATCACAAATGGTCTAGTTTTTTTTATATATAAATTTTGAGATTTTGGGTCTCCAGTGGTCTAATAAATAAAAGAAAAATACAGAATTTGAACCCAACTAAACCTAAAACTTAGTTTAGAGTTAGGGTTTTAAAAAAAATCGGTTCAATTTTATTTTATTTTCTGGGGTCTTTTCTATTTTACGACAACACACGTAAGAAAAGACGGGTAACCAGAAAAAAACTTAACACAATTATCTGTACTTTTCATTTTTAAAGACGTTTCTAATATTAGTGTTTCCAAAAAAGATAATAAAAGCGTCCTCTTCGTTAACCCCAACACTACCCCTAAGTTCGAGATGGCGGTTAGTTAACATGACAATAAGAAAAACAGGTTTGTTTTTGTATGGTGGCCGCCATGTTGGGAATACAAATTGTTGGTGTTTATATAGATCGGTGCCCATGGTTGTCCATATTGACTCGGTAAAATCCGATAGAAAGGTGATGATACAAAATTAAACAGAGGTTCCTGAAACGGAAAACAGAAAAAACATTTCGTGATATATTTAAATTGTTGCTTTTTTGTTTGGTTGGGGGGGGGGGGGTAATCATTGCCATCTAGTGTATTTTGTTTGTTTTCTTCAGAGGCTGACAATCTATTTGCTTTTTGTAATTCGTTGCATTTCACGCAGACAATTATTTTTGGGTTTCGACATGATTTGTGTCTTGTACTATGAAATTCAAGGAATAGTTCACCTTCCAACAATCGGAGACAACTTTTCATATTTCTTTCGGAAATGGATAGTATAATGCAGATATTATTTACTTCCTTGCAAGGAGGTTAGACACAAGGTCAGATGTGATTTTCAGAAGCAAGCGCACCAGAATAAGCGAACTCTGGTCGACAAAACATGCCTGAGCAGCCCAGTCGGCAAACTCCGATAAGGTGCCTCAGGCGATTAGCAATAAACTAACCCCTTCTTAGAGAGAAGGTAAAGCCTGGGAGGGTGGATCTCCTAACACTAAACAGAACCATACCTCAGTCTGACAACAACAAAGCCATATTTGGGATAATGTCGACCATTCCTTGAATTTTGCCATCTTAGAGAGAATGTCGACCATTCCTTGAATTTTGCCATCTTAGAGAGAAGGTAAAGCCTGGGAGGGTGGATCTCCTAACACTAAACAGAACCATACATTCCTTGAATTTTGTAGTCCAAGGCTACAACAAACCACGTCGACACAAAAAATAAAAAACGAATAAACTGTTCGATGAGATACAAGCATTTTAAGTTCTGAACAAAAACATGGGTTTCTTTTGCCACTTGTTTACGTTACGGACCTTCATGTGGCTGAAGAAAATGGCTACTTTGTTCAGAACCGATATTTACGACAACTTTAAATGCTTATATCTCATATTAAATCATTTTTTAACGCATGTAGGTCACAAATGAGCAGATAAACCAAAATAATTTTTGACTAATTTCCTAACCGTATTTCCTTTAAAATAATTATGCCGGTAATAGTAATGATTAACAGTAATTGGTTTTTCGTTTCAGGAACCCGAATTTAATTTTGTTTGGTTTCCTTTCGGCTGTTGTTCTAACTCGTTACAGGATTTTACCGAGCTAATATTGTCCGCCATGGGGACTGATCCATATAAGCACAGTTTTTTTTTTTAATCTTAAAAAGGGAACTTGAAGTTCATTTTTTGAAGAAGAAAAACTAAAAGTTTCTGTTTTCAACATGAACGACGCAAGAGTCAAAGGCGAAAAAAAAAATGGTTGCACAAAAAGAGAAAAACAATGAAATAAACGAATGTTTTACTCACCCCCAAACAAGGTAATTTGTTTTTGTGGTTTTGGGCCAGGCGAATTCACCAAATATAACCTGATCTCCTTTCTCGCCAATTTCCTTTTTATTGATATTGTATGTACGAAGAATACTAAGAACGTCAGCCATGCTTTCTTCTTCGGAAGAAAATCGAATTGACGACGGCTTGATAACAATCTCGGATCAAAACAACGGCCAAGTGGAATGGCGGTCGACTGCGTCCCGAACGCCATCTACCGGCAAAACTTACTTTATTCCAAGGGGAATAACTCATCTTTTTTTAGTCACTTTTTCCATTTGAACATTATTTTTATAGATTTCATTTAGTGGTTATTACAATAAGTTAATAAAATCTAGTCTAGAAATGAAAAGGCCTACATTCAGGGTCCGATAAGATATATGTGTATATATTTGTATGTGCAGGATTACCTCATAAACTAATTAACCGATCATAATGAATTTTGGAGCACAACTGCTGAGCTGTATTTAGTTTAATTTAGTTTTATGCAAATGGAGTAAAAAAGAGGGTGGAATCCTTCGTGAAAACCGCCGATTTTTGTGAAATTTTAACAATAGGTATTAGACATCAATTAATAAATATTCTTCAAATTTCAGTTTTTTGTTAGTATTTTAAAGAGTTTTAGTATCCCTGAATTTTAATTGTGTTCCAAAATTTATAATGATCAGTTAATTAGTTTGGACTTGTCACAGTTAATTTTGGCCCTTGTTACCGTTTCATACATTCTGATTTCTCTGTCGATGACACTAATCCTGGCACTGCTCGTTACAAGCACTGTTACATCATCGGCAAAGACGGAGTGCAAAGACGGAGTGCAAACACCTGTCCCACATAGGACCGAATTCACCATTAGCCTGTAAAGGAAGGGCTCCAACACAAGCATATAGAGCATCACTGAAAACTAACTTCCCTGACAAATGGATCTGGATAACCTGAAGAGCCTCAACCTCAGACCATTCACCTACACAAAACAACCTCCAAGTAATGATGGTTCACTCTGTCGAATGGTTTGGACTGATCTAAATTGATCAGCACGGCTTCTGTGTCGGCATTATCTATGATCGAGTGCAAATTATCCTGAATGGTCCTACCCTTTACAACACAAGTCTGTTTGGGGCTAATTAGACCAGCCAAAACAACCTGAAGACGATTGGCTAAAATCTTAGCCAAAATCTTTATCGATCTCTCTCAATCCTCATTTTATAGCTAAAATGATACCTTTCAGAACAGCATCTAATTCAGCCACATTAATGTGATTATAGTCATTTTTCCTCGGCTATGCTGCATCTTCCACCACCAAACCACCAATCTCCACGACTACACATGTTGCAATACGGCTAGAATTGCACGGCACCACTCCTACTTTTGTTTCAGGTATGTGCTAAGCTCCAGTAACAGGGTCCTTTTTTTTCTACATCAGCTAGAATCTCCTGTATTACTTTGACAGTTTTGCCATCGACCCTGCCCTCCCAGCAACTGGATAGTACTCCAACAATTTGCCGCAGATAGAGAACAACTGTTATCTACTCATTTCTCCTGCCATCTCCGGGATCTCATTGCCCCTTCTGAATATCAGATCACCCATCTTTCCTTTCATCAGCTTAAGCCCCAGTGCCACTCCTCCGTCCACGGATTCTGGCTGCTTTGCTGTCAAACCAAATCCCTTAAGATGTTTCACAAATTCCTCTATCGATACCTTTGTCACATCTACCATTATGCCATCAATGTACGAATCTTTTGTCTTATTTCTTTTCATTAATACATTAGTAATCTTTGGTGCAACATTAAGTCCAAATCTTAACCATGTCAGGCAGTAAGTTCTTCATTTATAGCAGACCAGCTGGTACTCCCATTGTTCCTTTGCCATGCGTATCTGCAAGTAGGCAGACTTAAGGTCCGCAATCGCAGTTCCTCCTGCCAACCACCTCCACTTTCTCATCTTTTCGTCACACACAGCTATTATGTCGCTCCACGCTACAAAACGGTTCAATTCCGAAAAGTCTAACACTGGCCAGACTTTACCTTTTGTGGTCTGAATCCCTGCCATCAATGGTAACACAACTTTTTTTCACCCTTCGATGATAAGAGAATATCGATTGCTATCCATCTTCCCCCCTTCTTCTCAAACTCTGAGTTTTTCTCACTCTCCAGGGAATTCTTGTAATACTTTACTTTGTTCTGTAACACTGGAGGCTCTTTAAAGTCTCTGTCCTCCATTTTGCAAACGTTCGGCTGATGGGCAGCTATGGCACAATGTCCTATTTATCTACTTCCCACGGAATAAAATGTGACACAAGGTCGGAAAGTGGGAGTTGAGAAGTCAGCACTCTAGAGGAAGAGTACTTAGGACCTTTAAAAATTGTCTGGGCAGCCCCGTCGGCATTCCCCGGTAGGGGCTCCTCAGGCGATTAGCAATAAACTAACCCCATCTCAAAGGGTGAGAAGGCAAAACCTGGGAGGGTGGACCTCCTAGAACTGCACAGGACAGACCCATAGACCAGCGTAAATCAAGCCCCAAAGGCCAAGACAATACCAATCTATGGGGTGCAGTATCCATCGGAACAGATACTACACTTTGATCTTAGCCAAAATGGCACAATGTACGTCTCCAAACTTCACCTCAGCTTTTTTATAGTCACACCTCCGATCTCATTGATTACATTCATTGTGACGTCAGTCCTGTCAATCATGTGATCCATTATAATCACTTCCACTTTTATTCGTACTCCACCTATTTGTATTTCCACATTTTATTGTCATCATTCACTGCTACTTCGATAATTGGAATAATATAATTGTACTGCACCTTCATTCGTTTACCGGGATAGCTATTGGTGCAGAAGCGCCCCCTTACTCGTTTCCCTGAGTCTGAGGACAATACGTTGCCCAGATTTTCCACAATCGTAGCACATTACTCTGGCTCTAGGTGACTCCATACAATCTTTAATTGGGTGCGGTCCTCAACATCTAAAGCACCAAATGCTTTATGATTCTTTTTTAGCCTTATTTCTCAGTGCAGTGCTTTGTGCACTCACTGCCACTGTCCTATAAATGTTTGAAATAGCATTTTCGTCAGTCTGTCATGCTTAAATTTGAAATAGCAATTTTGTTTGTTTGTGATGCTTAAGTTGAAATTACATTTTTCACTTATCTGTCAAACTTAAAATTAAAATAACATTTTCATTTTCTGTCATGCTTAAGTTTGAGGTAGCATTTTCATCAGTCTGTCATGCTTAATTTTGAAATAGCAATTTTGTTTGTTTGTGATGCTTAAGTTGAAATTGCATTTTTCACTTATCTGTCAAGCTTAAAATTAAAATAACATTTTCATTTTCTGTCATGCTTAAGTTTGAAATAGCATTTTCATCAGTCTGTCATGCTTAATTTTGAAATAGCAATTTTGTTTGTTTGTGATGCTTAAGTTGAAATTGCATTTTTCACTTATCTGTCAAGCTTAAAATTAAAATAACATTTTCATGCTTTAGATTCCTTTTGAGCCTTATTTCTCAGTGCAGTGCTTTGTGTACTCACTGCCCTAGTCTCTCAAATTCTTTTGCTGACTATAAACCATGTTGTTGGTATCAGTTTGCTGACGTCCATTCTCTCTATGTGATGTAACTGTTGTAGTGTCACAGATACGTTGTTTGGGAATCCGGTAATGAAAGCAAATTTGGTTGTATGATCCAGGCCTTTCCCTAAACATCCTACTAGTCAAGCCAATCTTTTGATTGAATTGGCGTGAATTGGCGTAAACATCTACTGATTCTCCAGTCCACCTGAATCGTTCTTAGCTTTTCATATGCTTTAAAAAGCCTTTCAGTGAACGCTGTCACTAGTTTTGTTGTAGTAATAACGAAGGTCGCAAATCACTCTGTTAACTTTCAAAGCAGCTCTCACCGTTCGTTACGTGCACTTGCTTCACACACTGAGTTCTGCTGAGACCGTACGAGACCCGCTTTTATAATATCGAGGCACACCTAATTTCCATACGTGCAACGAGACTTTGCGAGATTTTGCGTGAACTGTATGTAATAAACATTCATGGACGCCATGTTGGATTTCTTTCTTTCACCCGCAGCGCACAGGACAGGCAAACTCGAGGACGTTTCGCAAGTAAGCCCCCTTCATGTTCATGTTCCCTACAGTCTAGCGTAAAATAAATGCCTTAGCATTTATCTCCCTTTGCTAGCCCTTTTTTCTTAAGGATTCTTTCAGCCCCGACACCAGGCGAGAAGCTTCCAGTGCCCTGTTCTCATTCTGTTTAGCAGCCTTTTCACACGATCTTCACAGAGAGATTTCTATCTCTTTAAATATTTCGACATTTAAGGCATCTCCGGTAAGAAATATTGCCTTTCTTCGCCCTCAAAATAGAGTTAAGTAGCACTATTATTATTTTCTTTTTATGTTTCTTTTATCTAGGCGAACTTTGTTTACCTCTTCACCACGTATGAATCTCCATTTACCACGTGAAACATGTCTATTTCTTAGCATAAATGTATTTCTTCCGTCCTTATTATCTTTTATGCTCAAAATATTTTCTTTTCTGTAAATTTCTTACGGATCCATTAGACTTTACGTAACTCTCCGTCCTGCTTTGTCTTCATTTTTGTATTTACGTGTTTCTGAAACAATGTTTTTTTATTTCTTTTCAGTTTTTTTGTCGATGGACAATAAATCTGCATCCGAAATATATCATGGCTCAGAGTTTTGTTTGTCGATAAGATTTTATGCTAGTCGTCTGAGGATTGTACGTTTTCTACAAAACAAATGCATCGCGGAGGCAGCATAAGTTTCATTTCTATCTGTTCCTCATCTCACTGATCATCATCACTCATTTCAATGTAGAGGGCAGAAAAATTGAAATGAAACTAGTAAGGTCTTGCACTTTTTGTAGATTAGCCACCAATTTCACTTTCTTCATCCACCTGACTATATCACATTTTCCACTAAAAGGCGACTGGTGATACCAGATCAGGCTGCCCTGTGACTCCCTGAGACGAAATTCACCTACATTGACGTTTTTTTTTTTTTTTTTGTTTTTTTGTTTTTTTTGTAAAACTTAATTATGTTCTACAAAACCAAAAACAAAAACAACAGCCCCTCTCCCTTTCTCCCTCCCCTTTTTTATTTTATTTTTAGAACTTGAAGCATAAATCTTTTACTATAATGACCAGATTCGGCATTAAATAACCCAAAAAGGGTTGATATGCCGTAAAACAAAACTACCAAACCAAAAACGATGATTAGACATTTGAAGATATAAAGAACTTGAAACATAAAAACTTTTACTATGATGACCGGATTCGGCATTGAATAACCCGGGAAGGGTTGATATGCCGTAAAACAAAACTACCAAACCAAACTAAAAGGCGATATCACATCTTTGCTTAATCTCACAATTAGTTTTGGGACGATTAATTGGAATCGGGAATCAAAAAAATCAGAACTTTTTGGGGTATCTTATCGGAAAAATTTGTGTCTATTTTCCGATGCCAAAAATGATTCTATAAATTTTTGTGCATTTTGTTTAATTTTGCTTTAAACATTTTTTTTGCCATTTAGGGTACCAATGATGAAATGATAAATATTTATCGATTTTAAATTACCAGTTAAACTAAAATCTATAGACAAGTGTATTTTTACCTTTGCGAAAATATATACATGGGTTTTTACTGTAAGCCGAAAATTAAAAAAACAACAAGAGCAATTCTTCAGCTATATATATTTTGAGATTAAAAAAGAATCAGAATTGGAATCAGTAATTTTATCGGAATTGGGAATTTAGAACGAAATCGGTAATTGTATCGAAATCGGGATAAATATTGGAAGTGTCCCATAACTACTCACAATTCATGACTCTATAATCTCCTCTTCCTGCCGAAATAGCTTGTAATCCTGTAATGAAATTAAAGGAACTCCTCATCAACAACAGTGCAACAAGCAACGACAAATCTTAACTCCAATGCCTGCTTTCCCCAATTTGTCCTTCTTAAAGTAGTTTTTCTCCTCATATGCAAATGAATGGCACGTATAAAAAATCTAACTGCGAACACAAGTTCTTTTTTTTTCACTGAAAAACGAGTGCCCAACATGCGAAACAGTTCATGCGCTTCAAAGCTGATAACCCTTCATTTTCTTCTCCATTGTTACAGTAGGCAACATTTAACCATCCTTTATATTTTAAACAGCAGTACTGTTTTAGGGTGAAATTGATTTTTACTGGTCTTGTATCTACTACTACTACTACTATGAATAATAATAATAATAATAATAATAATAATAATAATAATAATAATAATAATAATACTGCTACTTCTATCATGAATACTACTACTACTACTACTATGAATAATAATAATAATAATAATAATAATAATAATAATAATAATGATAATAATGGCTAAGATCAAAGTGTAGTATCTGTTCCGATGGATACTGCACCCCATAGACTGGTATTGTCTTGGCCTTTGGGGCTTGATTTACGCCGGTCTATGGGTCTGTCCTGTGCAGTTCTAGGAGGTCCACCCTCCCAGGCTTTGCCTCCCCCCTTTGGGGAGGAGTAAGTTTATTGCTTACTGTCTGAGGCGCCCCTACCAGGGAATGCCAACAGGGCTGCCCAGGCAATTTTTAAACCCCACTTTCCCGACCCGACCTTGGGTCACATCTTACTTGTGGGAGTAAGATAAAAACTGGCCTTGTGCCTAACTCCTGGAGAGGAGTAAATCAATACTACTACTACTATGAATAATAAAATAATAATAATACTGCTACTACTACTATGAATACTGCTACTACTACTACTATGAATAATAATAATAATAATAATACTGCTACTCCTGCTGATGCTACTGCTACTACTACTACTACTACTACTACTACTACTACCACTATGAATAATAATAATACTGCTACTTCTACTATGAATACTACTACTACTACTACTACTACTACTATGAATAATAATAATAATAATATTGCTACTCCTGCTGATGCTACTACTACTACTACTACTACTACTACTATGAATAATAATAATACTGCTACTTCTACTATGAATACTACTACTACTACTACTACTATGAATAATAATAATAATACTGCTACTCCTGCTGATGCTACTACTACTACTACTACTACTACTACTATGAATAATAATAATAATACTGCTACTCCTGCTGATGCTACTACTACTACTACTACTACTATGAATAATAATAATAATACTGCTACTCCTGCTGATGCTACTACTACTACTACTACTATGAATAATACTAATACTGCTACTTCTACTATGAATACTACTACTACTACTACTACTATGAATAATAATAATAATAATACTGCTACTCCTGCTGATGCTACTACTACTACTACTACTATGAATAATAATACTAATAATACTGCTACTTCTACTATGAATACTACTACTACTACTACTACTATGAATAATAATAATAATACTGCTACTTCTACTATGAATACTACTACTACTACTATGAATAATAATAATAATAATAATAATAATACTGCTACTTCTGCTATGAATACTACTACTACTACTATGAATAATAATAATAATAATAATAATAATAATAATACTGCTATTTCTACTATGAATACTACTACTACTACTCCCACTACTATGAATACTACTACTACTAATAATAATAATAATAATAATACTGCTACTTCTGCTACTACTACTACTACTAACAATAATAATACTAATAATGCTACTACTACTACTACTACTAATAATATAATAATTGTAGGAGCACTAATAACAGTCATGATAAAAATCTGGAACATAGACTAAGCGAAATTGGAATAAATTAGAATATTGAAACCATACAGCGAATAGCAATGATGAAAACAGCTGAAATCTCAAGGAAAATCTTTGAATGTTGAAACCAACCAACATAACCAATTAATACTAACCTGTCACATATAATTTAAAATATAAAAAGAACAAAACATCGAAAGAACATCACACGAGCCAAGGGAAGTTAAAACTGCCCTCCCCACACACACACACCCACAAAATAAATTCACAAACATACACGCATGCATGTGGTGACACCAGTTTCGGCTGGTATGTAGGAATAAATCCAAATGTAAGACAAAATCCAATTCAAAGTCAATACCCTGAAAGTGGCCGAGGCAGCAGTCGGGGGTGGGTTGCAAAAGAAATTGCTCCCTTAGCGACCCAACCAATAGGTCCAGTAACAATATGTAATGGGGCAGAGAACGGATTTCTCTACAGGAGTAACGATCCAGTGTCTGGTCTATAGTGAGTCGAATTCTGTACTAATTCTGTTCACCACCAAGCTCTGGAACACAATAACACATCAACTCTTCAACTCCCCGGTGAGAGGTAGAACCTCTATTTATAGGCTTGTAACAACCTGCCACCCCCATCTTAACATATATAAATATCACCTCTTTATCTCTGCTCATGTTGGTCTTATCGTCACCCCCTTGAAGGCCGGCACCAGCAAACGGTATGTATCACTTTCTTTTTTTTCCTACAGGTACCATACAAAACTGTCATGAAGGGTCAAGGAGGATGGAAAAACTGAGGAGAAAGAGCACCAACCAGATCTCTACTTGAAGGGTGCACAGTGTTCTTGGGGGGGGGGGGGAAGGCTTATTACAACTCAAATTCCAGTGAAGACTAACGGTTGTTACTAGCAAAATATCAATGGTAAACAGCTGTTGCGATAACGCAAAGTGATTTGCAATGGTTATCGAAAGAGATGGAGAGTACTGGAAATCTGGAGAGACTTCATACGCGGACTCTAAGGAACATCACTTGTTATTGCCACTGATACATTTTTTAATTGTGTCAGAGTTTATAATGAGAGAATAGTGCAGGGGCTTAGCATCCGGCCCGCCACCCTATTATGCTTTATTATTGCAATCCGACCCGCGGACCTCCCAGTAAAACTCATATCATTTTGTGACATAGACGTAAAAGTAGGTTTCAATTAAGATTTACAGTGGGATAAACATGTATAAATATCAACGAGCGATGATGCATGTATATTTCATTTTTCTGTAACTATTAATTTCAAATCGTTGGCCTGAGATAAAAATAGAAAAAGAGAAAGGCAAGGAGGAAACGAGAGACGAGGAAAGGGCATGAAACATAGAACCTATGTGAGGTGTGTCTAAACGAATGCTGGATCAACTTGCTACTTCCCCCGTCATTATTTTTTATGATTCCAAAATGGCTCTTCGTCGGCGCCTTTTATAACATCACATACAGAAGTCTCTTGAGAAAAAATATCAGATTTGTAGAGTGTTCAATGCAATTTTTGTACAATTTATTCATGTAAACAAAATATAGTAATTCTGAGATTTCGTTTTTCACTCCGGCCAGCGATCTCCTTCCAAAAGTCTCATCTGGCTCTCACTCTGAAAAGGTTGCCCGCCCCTGGAATAGTGCATTCACGGAATTATTATTTTTCATATTTCTTTTATGTTCATCAAGTCTTTTCTTTAGTTTCTGTTGAGTTTCACCAACAGATTTCTGATGACAATTATTGCATGGGACAGTATATATACATGCATTAGATGTGGGGGTTTTAGGAAAATGTTTTGCTGTTTTTAATGTTTGTTTTATGGTTTGTGATCACAAACCATAAAACAAACATTAAAAACAGCAAAACATTTTGCTAAAAACATTCTTTTATCGTCACAAATGCACCACATATTTTACTTCTATGTTATTTCTTCAAATCAGTCTCTTTTTATTTTATTTTATTTTTATCATAGTTCACCTCAAACAAGGCAGACTGCCACCGTAGACGCAAGGGGCTACTGAGAAAAAAAAGGGTGAAAGTTTTGGGAGTCATCCTAAATTGGAAGCTGTGCAGCAAGATGCCTGTTCACATTAGTTTTAAATTTCTGCATGCCGGTACAGGCGGGGAAACAGAGAGCAGGGAGGGAGTTCAAGAGGCCGGCAGTATGAGGAAAGAAGCTATTTGAGTAGAAGGCTCTCCTGCATCTGGGGACCTCTACAGTGAATGGATGGGACTTAGCTGATTGTCAGGTTGGTCTAGTGTATTTACGTTGAGGAGGCACCAGAGCAGCAAGTTCATTGGAGCACAATAGATTGATGTGTAAAACAAGCACAAGGATGCAACATTGCGGCGATGGGACAGGGGCTGGAGCTTGGTGGATAGTGAGGGACCTATTAAATTAGCGACTCTTTTTTTAACCTTGTCTAAGAGGGAGAGACTAGTGGATGGTGCACCAGCCTAGGTGTGGCAACAATACTCCATGCATGAGCGGATGGTGGCTTTGTAGAGATATAGGACAATGTCAGGTGTGAGAAGTTTACTAGCATGTTAGAGGGAGCCATGGAAATGCCCTCAATGTATTTATTCCAATTCATGCTATCTTGGGAAAGTCTTGAAATAAAGACGAAATGTTGATGAATATATAAAGAATTTTAGTTTTTTCTTTTCATTTTCCATTATGTTGGAATATTATTTATTCTTTATATATATATATATATATATATATATATATATATATATATATATATATATATATATATATATGCCTAGTTTTGTTCCTTACTATTCTGGCATATTCCAGCTTTATTGACGGCAGCAACGTTATTTTTCATGCTATGGTCATTATTTCTGTGATGTTCTTGGATTACTATTACTATTATTTTTTCTTATCCCCTTATATTCTATTATATATATATATATATATATATATATATATATAAGGTATACGAGACAAATTTGATAATTTTTATATTCTTTCATTTCAGAACTATTTAAAGTATTTAATAGCAGTAAAGTGCAACGGATAGCTGTTTCTGTGTACTATTAGTGGGTGTTAGAGCTGGAGACAAGCTGGAGAAAGCACCGGAATATTGGAAGATGAATCATCTTCCAATTAACCAGATTAAAATAATTTAAAATCTTAGTTGTAACTTAGTGCTCCTTGAAGACTAAGATGTGAGCAGGAAAATTATGATGGAGATTTGGAAGCAGTGGCTAGTAGGAAGGATAATAGCAGGTATTCTGATTGTCTGTGCAACAAAATTTCTTGAGAAGATGCAAAAAAGTGCGGAAACATCCAGACAAGACAATGCAGACCTTGGCAAGAGAGAGATGGACATCTTAGTGGTAACTATGAAAAAAGCGCTGAATGAGAATTTATGCTACTTTTCATATAGGAGTAACAAGGGCCAACTACTCACTGTGAAGACCCAAGTGAACTGTTTTACGAAAGCTAAGAAACTCCTCAATAACGTCACAACACTTGGTCGAGCCAGAGATGTATAGCAGTAGTAGTCACTACGACAAGAGGCGCAGCAACAGCAGCAGCAGGCGCCATTAACAATGTTTGAAATATCTGCTTGACTTGTGAGCTTGGCGTTGATTGGAGCAAACATTTAATTTATCAAATCAGAAACAATCTCTTATGCAAGCAGAGCACTGCCCCCAGAGGCTTAAATAAAGCAAGCGGATTGCCAAGGTTCTCTCTCTTTTGTCATGAGAAACCACAGCTGCCTAACTCACCCAAGTTAAACTATGGCCGGGGTGGAAGTGTGTTTATGGCGGGAGATTCAAAAGAAGAACAAAGGATTTTGGATTTTAACCACAGTCGCGAAGGATTTCGGACAAATGGTTTTGCGACAATGAATCCCCCAACCATAGGTAGTGTGATAGATGCCTTTATAACTGCATGTTATCACACCATTAGGCTTCCACCATCGGACCACGTGGGGATTAAATAAAACAGTTTAAGACACAAAGAGAATGGAAGAAAATATTATTTAAACTTACCTTAAAGAAAGCGAAGGAATTAGGAAGCTATACACATATACGAATAGGCCTTTTATAATGGTTAATAAAAAAGGAAAGGAATAACATTTTTATTAACAAAAACAATTTATTTTATATTTGAAACATTTTAAAGAGTTCTTAGATTCGTACTTGTAAGTGTATATATGCTAGCATGTGAATGTCTTTTGTGTGGCTAATTTGTAATTGATCATGTGTGAAGAAATGTTCGTCAAATTGAAGGATGTGAATATATGTTCATCGAATTGAAAGATGTGAATAAGATTACCTTTTTCTCCCCATCCTCCTCCACACAGCTCGTTCGAGCTGGTGGGGGGGGGGAATCGCCGAGAGTTCTTGGTGCGTTCTTCTCAAAAACGCTGAAGGAAAAGAGGAAGAAAGAGACTTGTCTGCTCTTTTATAAATTTAAGATCACGTACGGCCGAGCTGACCTGTCGGCCGCCCATTGGTCAGAAACCTCCGGCCACCGTGATTAGGCGAGATTTCGCGAGTTTCACCAGAGGCAAAGAAGGGTCAAACAAAGACAAGAAAGAAAGAAGGGGAGAGAGTAAGAGAGAGTAAGCCGAACGAACCTAGAAAGAAAAGGGGTAGCTAAACAGGCTAGCCTTTTCCTCAATGCCCGCTCGTCTCATCGATCTATTGATCTGCCACAAAACCACCAAACTCCTCTCTTGGTGCACAAACCAAACCGCCTTAGCTACAGGCTATCGGCATCGACAAGAAGGCTTTACTTTCTAATATTGCGAATTACTGCATGTGGACTAAACTGCCAACACATGGACTTCCTCTCAATACCCTTTGTACACATAGGCTTACTTCCAAACCATAACAATATGTAACAGCCCTAAAAACTATATATATATATGTGTGTGTGTGTGTGTTTTATTTTGTAACATACAGTACTTATAATAGCTCAATAGTTTAAAGCTAGAGCTATACTATATTCAGTATATATATATATATATATATATATATACAGAGAGAGATGGATTGTTAATAATTTGGACAATTATTTTTATTCTACATTTTTAAAATTTATTTTTATGATTTTTATTTATACATGTATGAACTAGGTTTACATAACAAAACAAATATTTATTTACGCGCCTGCATTTAGTTTTAAATTCTTGATTTTTGTTTAATGATTAATTTGTTTTTTGAAGTTTATGATTTAATGTTTTTCCTCTAAATATAATCTACAGATTTTGCTATTTATATTGTAAGGGGGGGGGGGGCTAATTTTAAGATTTCCCAATTGATATTAGAAGTTAAAACTAATATTAAAAAAATGTTCTGTTCGAGTATATATTTAGACATATATAGGTTGAGTTCTTGGATTAGTAGATGTAGAACAGGTGAGGTAGCAGGTCCAGTTCAGAAGGGGAGGCCAAGGAAAACGTGAGAGGAAGTGATAAGAATGGACTTGAGAGAAAGAGGGATACATAAAAACCTAGCAAGAGATTATTTGTTTAGAAGTTAATTTCTAAAAGCCGTCCAACACATGTCAGCATGTAAAACGCATGTTAAACCGAATATTATGATGATGATGATGATGATGTTTGGAAAATCGATGCCATAGCTTTGGGATTATGTTCTATATATGTAAAGGAACCTCTTTGTGTGAGCGTTGCTTTTGTAATAGCACTCTATTACGAGTTTAATTTATTTTAGTGTCTATTCCTTCTTCTGCATCGTCTTTGGTTTATGCTGATCATATTTATTTACCTGTATTTGGTTTGTTGTATTCTGTTACCTGAAATAAGAAGGGCACACACTCCCCCATGTTGGCTATCAAAGCCCTCGCCGACCTTGACGTTTAAATCTTTGTTCTAAGCCCCACAGTTTTATATTTGTTTGGTGTCATTTTTTATGGTTTTGCAACACCAAGCCCAGGCTTATTTTACCTGTGATTCTGTCACGGGTTTATCTATCTTGTTGAAGATAAGACATTATCAAAAGAAAGAATGAAAAAGTCTATCCATAGAAAAATAATTAATTTTTACTGACAACTTGTTAAGACAACAAAAAATAAAGAGTTGGTAGAATACAAAAGTTCAGAGAATCTTAGAATGTTCCATATGAACAGAAGTTGTTTGATCTGTAAATCTGTTAGGAGACTTTGAGTAAACATGTTCATTTCGGATGGTGCCGTGTGACAGTGTGTGTAAATGGGATAGGCATGGTGAATGTGCTTGTATATTAGTGTACCTGTTTTGATAGTGAGAGAGTGCATTGTAGCAGTTACCTCCTCCTTTCAAAACATAACTACACCGGTTGGCCGTTAGGTGTCACTTTTTCACCGACAGGTGGCGCTGTAAAGCGACACCAGAGTTATCTGCCCTTCGGACTATAAAACCAGGTGCAAACGGAAATTCCGTTTCACTCGCTTTTTCCTACTCAATTGGCCTCGACAGAACGACACTGACACTAGTGTTCCGTTTCACTCTTCTCTTCTGGTCAATTGGCCTCGGCAGAACGACGCTAATACACTAGCGTTTCGTCTCACGCTTTTCTCTTGAACTGGTCTCGGCATAACAACTACCAACACACGTTTCTTCCGTCAACACGTGGTCAAACAACGGTAAGAGTTTTCAACTCATTTTCTTTGTGTACGGCTTTCAAAGACTTTTCCCACACCGGTTTCATTTCTTCTCGTACCTATTCAAGAACTGTTTTTCCATCGACACACATGCATACATCACACACTTCATCATTCCACGTACACACACGTTCAATAAACGTTATTTGAACTACTTTGTTTATTAATTATTACTCTGTCTTTGCATGCAACAATTGCTTGATTTACTGAACACGTTTATAATCAGGGGAACACGACCCTCGATCCTAACAGCATGTATGAACTGTGGACATGTGTGAAGTTAGCAGTGTGTATATGCTGCTGCTATGTTTAATTGTTCGTGTGGATCTCTCCTTACATCTGTTGAGGGCCCTTGGCTCCCAAAAGCATAGGAAGGATGTGTTGTGTTCACGTGTGTTGCCTCTGAAAGAAAATAGGAAAGAGAGGAAGAAAAACGCTGTATTAGACGCTAAATTCGGAAGTCAATATTTCTTGTACTGTGATTGGTTGAAAGAGACTGCTGATTTGAGCTTTTGTCTAATCGAGAGTCGATACTTAAAAACAACATTCGCTGCTGATGCTGCTTCCAACTATCTCATATGTAGAAATAACAGTGCTCTGTCACACACATTAATATATGTTAGATGTTTACAATAAAGAATATTGATCAGTATTTGTTTCAAACCAAGCGTTTCCGGACTAATGGTAGCTATTTTCATTATTTACACGTAGAGAACACAATCCCGAAGTTATGTCCAAATACGTTGTATTTACAAAACGTCCGCTATACAAATTGTCCGGCCACCACCTCACCGTTCTGTTTTTTGCCAATTGCAGTTACCTCCCTTTGTAATCTTTCCAAAATAAAGGTTATCAGAAAATGGCGGACGATAGTGTTGACAAGTGGATCGAGATTGCAAAAGAATGTAAATACCTTCCAGAAAATGACCTCAGGGTTCGTCTATTAATTTTATCTTTTTCATAAGTTGATAATGTCCATCTAGAACCAATTTTCTACCCCCATTTCGTCTTGGTTTGTTTAATATTCGCGAATCACAAAGAGTCACTAAGTTTTGTAGCATGACATATTACGTACGATTTCACATGTGAAATGTCGCCATTAGGAGTAAAAAAATATCTAAAGATCTCAAATAATTAAAGTATTTGTTTAATATATAAGTAAATCGTTTAGGTTTTACATCTACTTTTAACTTATTAATATTTACAATCACAAAGATAAGCATTTTAATCGCAAATACGAACAAAAAATCATATTTAACTAAGTTCATCCTTAATTAATATCCATTTTTTAAAAATCAAACTTTCTCGATTTTTGAAATTTTTCATAATTTATCATTATTCACTTTCAGATAGTTTGATTATTTATCTTTTAAATAATTAATAATTTAAAAAAATATTTAAAACAATTACTTTTTTGTAATCAATATTAATAAATAAAAAAAATGACTACTTCTCTGTGTTTCTCGCCTCCACGTAACTTTCACATTATTTTATTATTTACTATTAATTGATTATTTATTGAAATAAAAAATCATAAAATAAAACAAAATTTTAAAAATCTGTTAAAAAAAATAATAATAAAAATTAAATCCACCAGAATGAATTTCGGTTTCTACGTAAACAAGTCATCCATTTTAATCTTACCGGAATAATATAATTTAACTTTGAACATCCTATTAAAAAAACCCAACATAGTTACTTTCTTTCCGTCAGTTTAAAGGCTTCATAACTACGATCGAATTTCGAAGTGTCACGATATCGTCAACAAGTCAGCCATTTTAGTCTTTTGTTAATTGACAAACAAAAGAATGAATTACTTTGTGTCCCCTCAAAGTTTGAAAGGAATTTGGAAGCATTTAAACTGTCGAATAGAAAGTGGCTTTAAAATTCTTAGCAAATCTTCATGTAGCCCATTTGAAAGTTTTTGAAGTTTTTACACCCAATAATTTTATAAATAAAAAAAATATTAAAACAACATTTTACCTTAACAACAATTAGTTATAATTATTCTTAGAAGAATTTGGTTCAATTAATAATTCGATAACCAAACGATATTTACCTTTCCCCAAAACAGTAAATATTTTCTAACAAAAATTAAGAGAAAAGACTTGGGGGAGGGGCAGTGATCAAAACAAAAATGAAAGTAAAAAGTAAAAACGGGGCTTCTACAGAATTTGAACCGAACCAAATCGATTTTTGCCAAACTTAACCTAAAATTTAGGTTATGGTGAAAAAAAACCCCGGTTCGGTTCAAATTCTGTACAAGTATCGAAAATACTTGGGGGAGGGGCAAATGATAAAAACAAAAATGAAAACAAACTCCCCTGAAACGCCAGGTAGATACACCGAGTTGGAGAATAAAGCTTTAATAATCTATTTCTTCATTGGATCATTACAATAAAATAGATTTAATGGTACTTGTAAGGAATGGGCATTCGGAGGTTTCAGTGCGGTTCAGAGTACTGACAGAGAATCTCGAGTCAATCTCTGAAATGGTCGAAGCAGTTTACGATTGGAAAACCGCAAAAACAATGTAAAAAGGCAGATCAGACAATACATGTGAAAGGTTAGGTTTAGGGTAAAAAAAATTTAGCCCCTCAAAAAAAATAATGATGTTGAAAAAAAACTACCTTAAAAAGAAAGGTGGCTTTCAAATCGTAAACTGCTTCAGTCATTTCCGGGACTGACTCGAGATTCTCGGTCAATACTCTGAACTGACGCCACAAACACTGAAATCCTCTTGTTGCCCATTCCTTACAAGTACCAACTTAATTTTTTAACTAACGAATTGTAAAAAAAAATCGATGTGAAAATATATTTGATTTAAAAATAGATTTTCTGTTCAATTGCAGTATAGGGACTATTGTAATATCTCAACTATTTCACTTGGTTTTCAAGCACATTATGGATAAAATAGATTGTTGGTCTTAAATTATATTGATGGCATAATTTGGGGATTCTGTTCTACATGTGTGAAAAAGTTCCCATAAACATAAGTCCGAAAATGCTTGGTTTCCGAGTGACCAGTGAAACAAATACTGATCAACATTCTTTGTTGTAAACATCTAATACGTACAATGTGTGTGATAGTTCACCATTATTTCTACATATGGGATAGATTAACATTATCCCTATGACAGGATCACAGGTAAAATAAGCCTGGGCCTGGTTTAGCTACATACATCAACAAAACTATGAAAAAATGTCAGCAAACAAATCGAAAAGTCGTGGAGCTCACAAAAAACATCTGAGCGTCATGATTGGCAGGGGCTTCTATGATAGCCAACATGGGAGACCTGGTCGGCATCCTGCAAATGTTGGCCTTTTTTATTTTAGGTAACAGAATACAACAGACCACATACAAGTAAATAAATATGATCCGCACAAAGCAAAGACCACATAGGAAGAAATGGACAACAAAAGAAATTAGAATAGTAACAAAGTGCTATTACAAAAACAATCCCCACACAAAGAGGATCCTTTACATCAGGGGTGGGCAACCTTTTCAGAGTGAGGGGCGGGCAACCTTTTCAGAATGAGGGGCAGATGAGACTTTTGGAAGGAGATCGCGGGCCGGAGTGAAAAACGAAATCTCAGAATTACTATATTTTGTTTACATGAATAAATTGTACAAAAATTGCATTGAACACTCTACAAATCTGATATTTTTCTCAAGAGACTTCTGTATGTGATGTTATAAAAGGCGCCGACGAAGAGCCATTTTGAAATCATAAAAAATAATGATGGAGGAAGTAGCAAGTTGATCCAGCATTCGTTTTGACACACCTCACATAAGTTCTATGTTTCATGCCCTTTCCTCGTCTCTTGTTTCCTCTTTGCCTCTCTCTTTCTCTTTTTCTATTTTATCTCAGGCCAAGGATTTGAAATTAATAGTTTAAAGAAAAGTGAAATATACATGCATCATCGCTCGCTGATATTTATACATTTTTATCCCACTGTAAATTGAAACCTACTTTTACGTCTATGTCACAAAATGATATGAGTTTTACTGGGAGGTCCGCGGGCCGGATTGCAATAATAAAGCATAGCAGGGTGACGGGCCGGACGCTAAGCCTTCGCGAGCTGGATGTGGCCCGCGGACCGGAGGTTGCCCGCCCCTGCTTTACATGTATATAACCTAATCACAAAGTTATACCATCTATTTTTCCAACCATATATTAATATATATATTAATAAACTAGCTGGTTTTGCCGGCTAGCTATCGCTTCATAAAACCAAAATTTTAAATAATAAACATTTCATTCCTAATTTCTTGTAAACAAGACAAAAAATTCACTTTTATTCATATAAATATTTATTTATATAAATTGATAAACATTTATTCACATAAATATATAAATAGTAACATCTTCGTTATTTTGATATAAATTTAATTACCTTTCAAATAGAACTGTAAAGCAATGGAAAGAAAGAAGAAATACAATTCGCCTGAGTGATTGAGAAAGAGAGAGCGCGCACAAGCAGTCACCCTCTCCCCCCCCCCTCTATGAAATCTTTCTTCCTCGCCAGCAACGTAATTTATCTCCCTTGAAAATTCATAAACAAATATTTTAAGAAAAGTTTTCGTAATTTATCCTTTTCGTTTATTAAATCACTTTAATTAATTACTGTTAATAGTGACAAAATTGTTGCATATACATAGGAAAAATAGGATGATAAAATGCCAAATGATACAACTAAATATTAATTTATTATAAACTGTTTTAAAAATATTTATTCAAATAAGGCATTCTAATGACTTTCTTCAGGGTTTTCCTCTGTACTATATATACAGTATTTCAAAATGTTTGGGTGTATTATTGATTTAAATAACAATAACCTGTTTTAATGATAATATAGGAGTGATAAATGGGAAAAAACTTTTGCATTTATTCATTTAAAAATATATAATTTTTTAGTGTTGGTTGATAATCATGGTTTTACCAGGATTACAAAGTGAATATACATTGTGATGTCTTATAGAACCTCTCCCTCTTCTCTCTCCCCCTCTTCTTGTGATGTCATAATAGATCCTCTTTCCTCTTCCTGTTTTTTTTTTTTTTAAATTTTTATTTATTTACATTATTTCATTTTTCTCGAAACATCTACATACTACGCGATCTACTACTTGTGACCTCCCAAGATTGGAAGAAATCACTAAAAAATACTTGACGATGTTTGTCATCGCTAAAAAGACCAAATAATTGATCTGTTCACAAGGGAGCAGCATTTTGAGCTTATCGTGATCACAGGGTACAGACCTTAATGTATTGTGAAAGGAAGAGGATACGACAACTGACTAACTCTATTTCCTCGGAGGTGAGACTAGCTAATTTGGTTAAGACCATTAAGATTAATTTAATGATCACGTGAAAGACTAATCTACTCCCCCCGATTTAATGGCCTTGTGCTTAATTGTATTTATTTACAATAGGGGTGGGACGTAATGGGTGAAAATTTCAGATTCATGCAAACTCAAAACGTGGCCTAGACCCTCTTCTTGATCTTCCGAATCATATTCTGACATCTACGCAGACGACACAATTGTGTATGGCAGCACCTCGAAAAGCATTGGTGATCAAAATCTTGCTGATTCTCTCTCTTCTGATCTCGAGCGCATGCTGCAATGAGGGGGAAAAAAAAAGTGGCTTGTTCCTTTTGACACGTCTAAAATCAACCGAGCTTCTCTCTTTTCACCACCAACACTCAGATCCTTGTTTTGCCTTAGTTAAAATCAATGTCTCCCTTCTTAAGCAAGCCCCTTTTTTAATGTTTCTAAGACTGATCTAAAATGAAAGACGTATATCCACTCTGTTCCTAAGTTTGCTGGGAAAATGGTTGGATCATTCTACCGCTCCAGAAAGTACCTGACTCCTGATACAATCCACTACTTACGGTGTTTGCCAGTGGAATCAAGACTATCATTTGGCTCAACGTTAGCAATGAACCATTCGGGACTCCATAAATTCATTGGAAGAAGCCGGCTCAAGCGACCCAAGATGAATGCCATCACAAGTCAAGTGAAAGTCATATGCGCTCTGTTTAACTCTCACTTGCGTCTCTTTAACTATCTGAGTTTATAAAAAAAAAAGTTAATCGACTTCCTCCTCCTCCTCCTCCTCCTCCTCCTCCTCCTCCTCCAGAAAATAGTAGTACTACTATTTTGCTTTGAAGAAATTATTTTCAAACACTTTAACGTTGAAAAAATAACACTTTAAATTATTTTCAAACACTTTAACGTTGAAAAAATAACACTTTAAATTATTTTCAAACACTTTAACGTTGAAAAAATAACACTTTAAATTATTTTCAAACACTTTAACGTTGAAAAAATAACACTTTAAATTATTTTCAAACACTTTAACGTTGAAAAAATAACACTTTAAATAATTTTCAAACACTTTAACGTTGAAAAAATAACACTTTAAATAATTTTCAAACACTTTAACGTTGAAAAAATAACACTTTAAATTATTTTCAAACACTTTAACGTTGAAAAAATAACACTTTAAATTATTTTCAAACACTTTAACGTTGAAAAAATAACACTTTAAATTATTTTCAAACACTTTAACGTTGAAAAAATAACACTTTAAATTATTTTCAAACACTTTAACGTTGAAAAAATAACACTTTAAATTGCGCTTTCAAATTTATTTGCAAGTCGCACTGCAATGCTTATATTGCATTTAAATATTTAGTCATTAATTTATGAAAACATGTTTGAGTCTTGAAAAAATGTACAAAGTTAAAACTGATTTTATTTACTTTTTACATAACCAATTTCGCTGAGTCATTTAAAATCTTTCTCCTCTTCCTTCCTATATTAATGAAGAGAAGAAAATAGTGGTGATATGATTTGAACTCGTCGCTAGAGAGAGTAATTCTAATTCTGGATTTTGTCTTTTTATTAAAATAAATTTAACTGCCATTGTAAACTTACTTTATCCTCATCATCATATTCAGCTTAACATCCGTTTTACATGCTGGCATGTGTTGGATGGCTTTCAGAAATTGACTTTGAAACTAACCTATCTCTGGCCACATCTTTAGTTATCCCTCTTTCTCTCAAGTCCATTCTAACCACTTCCTCCCATGTTTTTCTTGTCCTTCCCTTGCCAACTGACTATGCTACCTCAACTGTTATCCATTGTTTTCAACGTGGCCATACAATTGAAGTCTACTCTTCTGCGCACATGTGAGGTCTGTCTTTAAAACTTACAAATCCTGATTCAAACAATCCAACTCGAGTTCAATGGCTGACCCAAAGAGTCGCTTTTTTTTTCTCATAAGTTTATATATTTATTCAATGACCCATGACCTGGGAGGTCAATGTTAGTACAATGTATGTATGTGTATACATTTAGTGCCTGAACTATTTCTAAAGGTAAATAGTAGACTTAGATGGTATAGCAATTTTAATTTTGATATCAGTTTCATTTTTTTCCCCGAGGTTTCGATTTTTTTATTCAATATTTTTTCTTGCTAATAAAACCATTCATTCTTTTGTATGATGATTAGTTATAATTCCACGTCTCATTGACTTATGCCACATCTATTTCAATAACTTTATCAACTTTGTGACTTAGTTAACTGTTTAATTCAAACGGCTAGGATTAATTTTTGACAGTTAATTCATTAAAATGATTACTACAAATGCCAAGAGATGTTTTTGGATTTTATAGGTTTTATCCTCTGTCATTTCAAAAATCCAAAAGATATTTTATAGGTTTTATTCTCTGTCATTTCAAAAATCCAAAAAATATTTCTTACAAAGAATCACAAGTTACCAATTTTCCGGCTCTCGATTGTTGGCCCAAACGGTCTTTCGAAAAGTGCTGCAATGACAAACAAATAAATGTTTCCCTTCATTTTCTGACTTTCTAACCATGATCTTTTATTCTTCGTCCTCAAAAATTTACCCTTTAGTAAATTTAGAGTAACCCTAACTCTTTAGTAAATTTAGAGTAACCCTAACCCTTTAGTAAATTTAGAGTAACCCTAACCCTTTAGTAAATTTAGAGTAACCCTAACTCTTTAGTAAATTTAGAGTAACCCTAACCCTTTAGTAAATTTAGAGTAACCCTAACTCTTTAGTAAATTTAGAGTAACCCTAACCCTTTAGTAAATTTAGAGTAACCCTAACTCTTTAGTAAATTTAGAGTAACCCTAACCCTTTAGTAAATTTAGAGTAACCCTAACTCTTTAGTAAATTTAGAGTAACCCTAACCCTTTAGTAAATTTAGAGTAACCCTAACCCTTTAGTAAATTTAGAGTAACCCTAACTCTTTAGTAAATTTAGAGTAACCCTAACCCTTTAGTAAATTTAGAGTAACCCTAACTCTTTAGTAAATTTAGAGTAACCCTAACTCTTTAGTAAATTTAGAGTAACCCTAACTCTTTAGTAAATTTAGAGTAACCCTAACCCTTTAGTAAATTTAGAGTAACCCTAACTCTTTAGTAAATTTAGAGTACAAATGGATAGTTTTTAATTTAAAAAATTCAACGGTTTTCTTATACATCCTGGCTCCAAAATAGGGGGGGGGGGGTCACAACACTAAAATTACTTATTTTTGAATGAATTTCATCTGTCTGAATAATCGAGTTAAAAATTGCAGATTTATCTTAGTTTTCAAACAAATTTTACGGGGTGTCCATAAAAAAAATTTGAAGTGAATGGTGTCAGGGCTAAATGATATGGGATGGAATGTCCCATTATTAAGAAAAACTTTAACATTTTGACTCCTTTGGCCTCGACTAGTTCTATATAATACTAAACTTTATTTTAGGGTGTGATTGAAGATAGTGAAAATGTACTGCCCTGTACAGGGATTGAACTCACAGACTTCAGATTATGAAACTTTTGTTTTTAATGCAACATCCACCCCCTCTTCCACCCCTTCTTGTCTGAATATCCACTCCTATCTAATACATTCAGGGTGCAAACAATCAACCGCTTATCAGTTTTAGTATTATGTAGCAAAGTTACTGTTGAATATATATGTATGTATGTATGTGTGTATGTATGTATGTGTGTGTGTATATTTATTTTTTTTGTAGTCAAACCTTCAATATATATTAATTTATACTTCCAGAGTATTTATAAATAGACAGTAGTAAAAAGAAGAACCCAGCGACGATATCTTCATTTTCCAATAGAGAGATTCCTTTTTACCGTCCGTTTCTTCATTTTGTTTGCAAGCATATCTTGAATCTTCTAGGACAATGATTCATCAGAAAAAAAAACCCAGAAAATTATCTTAAAAAAAACTTAGGGAAAAATCTATCTAAAGGAATGTTTTTTAAAGTAAGTTTTCAAATTCTTTTTTTAATGCTTTTCTGGTTTTTTTTCTGACGAATCATTGTCTTAAAAAATTCAAGATATGCTTGAAAACCTTGATTTTCTGGACAAATGGAGAAACGGCTGTTAAAAATGTCTATATATATATATATATATATATATATATATCATAATACTAAATGAGTTTGTTTTGCTAAAGCCTTAAACTTTAATAAGAAAATACATGCTAACATATACTTTAGTTCTGGGATTGAGTGGTGCTTGAAAAACATCTATTTTCATTGTTTTAATTAGCTGTAATTTATAATTAACTGAACAAATCACATATCTCTCTTTTCGCTATCTATTTCTCTCGCCCCCTCTCACTCAATCTTGATTCAACTACTGTTTAATATATAGTGACTTTCTTTTTTAATACAGCCATTTAATTTACACACCACAAATATGTAAATTAAATGATAAAATAAGTCTGTTTACTTCTATATAAGAATAATAATGTAGAAGTAAAGCGACTTATCATTTTCAGTTATGCAAGAAGAACGTCTTAACATGAATTTTTTAATGAAATCAAAGTAAAATGAATAGTAGTAGTGGTTGTGACCAAACGGGTCATGGATACGTCTGGTATATATTTTTAAGTCATTGTTTGTACAAAAAGACTTTAATGTTTCCTTCTATATTCAGTTGTATTTGTAAGTAGGGATTGAACCTTCAACCTCTGGATAAATGGATGTATTGATTAACAATCAGTTCTAAGTGACAGTCTTCTGGAGGTCAAGGTTCAATCCTTACTACAAGTGATAATAACTAAGGATAACATAAATATTAACACTTCTACTCTATCATGGCTGACGGAATGAGAACAATCTACCCTTGTGGATTAGTGGTGTTCTGTTTAAAATTCTGTGTAGTTTTCTGAGTTTTTTATTTTATGTAGTAACGAGTCACCACTTATTAAGGCCCATAGGCCACTCGAGGATAAAGGTCAATGAGTTTGTTAGGAGGACAGTGAAACGACAACGTGAGGATTAGTAACAATGGTTGAGACTGGCAGAAATTAGATTATTTAAGATGACGACTCAACAGGAATTTGTTAACATTGGACTTGAAAACGACCCTGTTGTAGTCAGCTGGGAAGCAGTCCCATGGTATGTGTTCAGCGTAAAGATCTCCAAGTTTAAAAAGATGTAATTGAAAAAGATCGGCGGTGAAAATAACAACCAAAATGAAGATAGTAGTCCAATTAATCCAAATTCTTAAATCACATTTTCATTGTTGGCCGCATCTTAAAAATATTCTGTTTTATTTGACGACTTAAAAAATGTATTTTTTATTGTCCGATTTTCTAAGCATTTTCTTTTTTCTCTCTTCAGAAATTATGTGACATGGTATGTGACCTTTTACTAGAGGAATCTAATGTTCAACCAGTCTCGACTCCGGTTATTGTATGTGGGGATATTCATGGTCAGGTAAGTTGTTTCTGATTGTACGCTGTTATATTCAAGAACACCCCCAAACATGCCTTGGACACACCTCGCAAAAAGGTCTTCACCTCGAAATTTATATTTCCCAGACCTTTGTACCTTTTTTTTGCCTACGCTATTTCCCAACCCTATCAACTACTTGAGCTCTCCCTCTTCCCTCACTTTCCTGGTTATGACACATCCAGTGGTAAGGCTCCAATTTGGGGGCTTTGGGGAGTGTGGATCACCCCTTTGTTACCACAACTTCTAAGTGTGTTTTACTAGCATTCATTACTGTTCATGCCGGCCGGGGATACGTCCATGACATTATTCTGTCAAAGAGAGACTGGGGCATTCCAGCAATGTAATCCAAGTCTCAGATTTTTTTTTTTTTCTTTTTTTTTTTTTTACAATCATTAGTATTTATTAAAATGAGCATTTGCTCAAAATTTCAGCCCTTTACCTCAAGTGGTTTAGTTATATGGGATTTTGAATTTTGGAAAAATGGGGACTTAGTCATTTTTCGGATTTTTCCAAGAATTTGAAGGCTTTTTTGAATAGCAGTATCTCAGAAATGCAATATATTAAGAACTTGAAAATTAGTAAATTGATGCTCCTAAAAAGGTTGAACGAATTTAATCAAGAAAAATTTTTCAGGAAGTTAGCAAAACGACTTTGAGTGATTTTCGATGCAGGAAATAAGCCAATAAATGCTAAAATTCAGTCTTTTTGTCAATTGTCCCCAAAAATAAACTTGGAATACGACATATTGAAGAAATTTGAGGAGTTTAACTCTTCAGAGTCCAGATTTATATTAGCAATACACATCGACCAGAAAACTGTTTGGATAATCGCAGATTTGAGGGTAGTTCTATTAAAATAGTCATATCTTAAAAACTAAAGCACTTTAAGTGCTCAAAATCATTTTGTTAGGAAATGAATATCCTTTCAGGTGCATTCATGAATAATAATATACATTATATATTTTTAAGAGTTTTGAGCAAATAAAGGCAAACAAATGTTAACGCTATTTTCAGCAATTTACGTCACTTTTTTTTTAACCCCCCCCCCCCTTCGTTTAAAAGTCTCGTACCATTGCTGTATGTGGAATTTCGTCCTGAAATTTGGAGACTAATCAGGTAAAGTATCACTTTTAATGTTTGTCGGTGTACGAAGTAATTCGGCTCATTCATTTTTTTGAAATTTTAAAAATAAGACTTCAACTCGCCGTCGGTCGAACATTTTTGAAAAATACATTTCCGTCGCCCAATTAGTAAGTAAATCAATCATTTTACTTTTTTATGCATTAAAATTATAATTGTATATATGTGTTCTCTTTTGGTAGTCCTGATATTTCATGACCCTATCCGGAAAAAAAAAGCGTTTTCTATTTATAGTTTGAAAAACATTGTAGTAGCTGCAGTAATAGCAGTTATAAACACGAGGCGATTTTTGTTTATTTTCATTCTAGAACGAATTTGAAAAATTTTTAAATATGAATATAAAAAATGTTGTTACATTTTTCGTAACCAAATAGTAAATAAATTAATCTTTTATCTTTTTTTATGCATTAAAATTATAATTGTATGTTGTTTTGTCTTTCCGTAGTAGTAATTTTAAATTACCTTATCCGAAAAAATAGTGTCCATTTGTTGAGCGAAAGTCAACAATGGCTGCTAGTATTGCTGATATAACATCAGCAGCAGCTAACTAGTATTGTAAAGCTTTGTAAAAATAAGACAAAAATATTTTTGTGCTTAAAAAAGTTAATCCTATTTGGTTCTTTTATAAAAAATACTTTAAAAAATACTGGTTTTCACTCAACTTTCGAACTTCTAGTAGTAATGACTTTCTAGTTGCCAATTTAAAAAAAAAAATTAAGATTCTACTTTTTTAGGCGATTACATGTAAACACCCTTAAAGTCTTGGTGAAAAAAAGAAAAAACAAAACAAAAAATAATTTAGAATTTAGAGTGGGGGATCAGTTTCGCATATAAATTTAATGTAAAATGATCTCCGATTTCCCGGCCATTCTTGCCTTTTAGTGAAATTTATAAAATAAATAATTACTCTACCATTAACTCTAGGTACGACTAACAAGCCCACCTCCTAAAAATGCCTTCTTGAACGTATCGTACCATTAACCTTAAATATGAGTGGCAAGCCACCCCCTAAAAAACTCCCTTAACCCTAACACTAAGTCCGAATGGCAACCTCCATCCAAAACAAAACCCCTTCCTTAACCTTATCAATAACCCTAAGTCCGAGTAGGAAGCCCTAATCCTACAAAAAAGCCCATTAAAACCAAACATAATCGTCTAAAAAAAAAACGCACAGGATTTATTTGCCATAGAAAAAACTTGATTAATGCCCTAAAACGCTAGAATGGCCCGGAAATGGTGAATTATTCTACATTAAATGTATGTGAAACTAATCCCCCACTCGAAATTTTAAATGAATTGTTTTTTTTTTCTTTCTGCCAAGTTTTCAGGGTGTTCACACTTAATTGCCCCTAGCCATACCACTAACCTGAAGTTCAAGTGGTAAGCCCCCCCTCCTCCCACAAAGACCCTCATAATCGTCTAAAAAAAAGAAAAAAAACAAGAAAAACGCACAGGATTTATCTCCCATAGAAAAAATAATTAGCTGTCCTAAAACGCTAGAATGGCCTTGAAATGGGGGATTATTTTATGTGAAACTGATCCCCACTCTAAATTCTAAAATAATTGTTTTTGTTTCTTTCTGCCAAGTTTTTCAGGGTGTTAACATGTAATTGCCTAAATAAAAAAAGTATAATCTCATATTTTGGGGAGGTAAGGGGGTGAGTTAGCGGAAGGTGTTAATCTACAATAATGCCAAAGAAATCTTGCAATGTATTCATTTTTAAACAGTCCTAGTATTAGATTTTAGTTTCTTGTACATAAAATGTATTACAATTCAACTTTGAGTTTTCTAACTTCTTTCTTTTAATGGATACATGGTATTTTTAAAGTATTGCAGCATATTTATGTGCACTTAGTGCAGATTACTTGGAAACCATTAATTTCTGGAGATTTTCAGTGGCACATTCTGATTCCTTGTACAAAAATACATTTATATGGTAAATTTCATTGCTTAATCTTGTATTTTAACAAAGATATAACATTTTTACTGAAAAATTAGTGTAAAAAATGTGACGAAACGCATATGGTCTTAAAGAGGGGAAAATATCCAATCGTGCGAGGCACAAAAATAGTCATAACTTCCTTATTTTTAGTCAGATTTAAAAAATTTGAAAAGATTCTTTCTTAGATCATCAAGCTCTTTCTATATATGCCATTATTGAGATATTTTAAGCAATTAAAATTTTTTCATGTGTATTGCTATTTATATTCCCCTGAAAAATGTGTGTGACCACACGGTCACCTACTTCGGCATGCAAGAACCTCATATGGGACCATTTCTGAAAATTGAATGTATTTTTTATGTTAGCATACCTTTTGAACTATAATTTAACAAAAAAAAATGTTCATAACAAATGGTCCCACATGGGGTTTTTACGTGCTGAAATAGGTGACTGCACAGCTATGCCTATTTTTTCAAAGGATAATAAATTTTGACTCTGAAAAGTTAAACTCTTCAAATTTCTTCAATATGTCGTATTCCAAGTTTATTTTGGGGGACAATTGACAAAAGCCTAAATTTAAGCATTTATTGGCTTATTTCCTGCGTCGAAAATCTCTCCAAGTGCGTTTCTGGTGGGATTTGCTCCCATTTTGCAGATCCCCTGAAAATTTTTGGAAAACTTTTACAAATTTTTTCTTGATTAAATTTGTTAAACTTTTTTAGGAGATTCAATGTACCAAATTTCAAGTACTTAATATATTGAATTTCTGCGATCCAAAAAATGACGAAGTCCCCATTTTTGCAAAATTCAAAATCCCATAAAAACTGAACCACTAAAAAATCTGAAACTTTCAGCAAATGATCATTTTAATAAATACAAATAATTGGCAAAAAATCAAAAAAATCTCAGACTTTGACCTCCAATGAGTGGATCATATTTAGCTGGAATGCCCTGACTAGTGAGCAGACCTTTCTGAAGTTGTGCACCCTCCCAGGCCTTACCCCCTCGGTTTATTACTGATTGTCTGAGGCGCCCTACTGTGGAATGCCACTGGAACTATTCTCAACTATTTTTACACCCAACCAGAATGCCTCCTCGGGGGAGCTGGTTTTCTCCACTTTCCAGCCTTGTGCCACATTTTTGTAGCATTAAGTCATGTCACTACTCCCAGGTCCACCTCTTCAATCTGGAAGGTTATTGTCAAGGTAGATTTCAATAATAAACAAATTTTTTTGTAAATACAAAAAGAATCCCCAAACAATTGCATTTTATAAATTCTCCAATCCACTGCGTTTCAAATCTGAAAAAAATTTCATTATTTTGTTTTTATTTCTCATTACATGGTTTTGAGTTGAGACGACTTTGTTTGATTTTTAATCTGAAGCTGTCCGTCCCCCACCTTATCTTATTACATTGGTATCATTAAAATGTTTTTTCCGTAAGTCCCATTGTTCAGCCCCATTTCTTATTGCTGGGGGCCATGTTACATAAGATTAAAAGGGAAACACGATTCTCCCCGCATTTCTGGAAGCATTTTTCCCTCACAGGCTGGTTTAAAATTGAAGACTCGAATCATAAAAGGAATTTTCATCGCTCACTTTATTTGATGTTACAATGTTTTCTTGCATTCTCCTATTTCATGTGTCGGGGGGGGGGGGATCCTAGCTTCTTCCTCACCCCCAGTGAAAGCCAGTCCCGAAGACGTCTTTGCTTTTCAGTCACAAAATCCGTTCTGATGTTTACCCATTCAATTGTTTTTTTTTTCTATCCATTCAGTTTTTTGTTTCTCTGCATAACTAACTAGCCTAAAAATCACTTTTGTTTAATTTTCAAATCTTACAATATTGTATTCACATTCCATCAACACATTCTGCACTAAATTCCAAAACACAATTAGTATCACCCTCACTTACCCCAACCCTCAGAAATCTTATTACTCCATCAATATTATTTAAGTAATGAAGAAAGACATAATTTTTATTTGTAGTTTTATGATCTCATGGCCCTGTTCCGTACAGGTGGGGAGATGCCAGATCGACACTATGTTTTTATGGTAAGTAAATCTTTTATTTTATTACATTTTTATTATTAAAGTCAAAAAACAATTTTTGGTAGACCGTTTCTCTTAAACTTTTGTTATTAAAAAATTATTACTTTTTTTATTATTAAAGTCAAAAAACAATTTTTGGTAGACCTTTTCTCTTAAACTTTTGTTATTAAAAAATTATTACTTTTTTTATTATTAAAGTCAAAAAACAATTTTTGGTAGACCTTTTCTCTCAAACTTTTGTTATTAAAAAATTATTACTTTTTTTATTATTAAAGTTAAAAAACAATTTTTGGTAGACCTTTTCTCTCAAACTTTTGTTATTAAAAAATTATTACTTTTTTATTATTAAAGTCAAAAAACAATTTTTGGTAGACCTTTTCTCTCAAACTTTTATTATTAAAAAATTACAAAATTGATTTCTTCTTCATTTAACGTCACTTTTCCCTTGTCCAGACGTCAGACATTTTTTTTATATTTCACAAGCTCACTCTTCAGGTGGTCAACTGTCTAAATCTTACTCTAATGATCTTGTCTAATCAATTGCTTCCAAGTTTTCCTTCCTGCAATTTAAGACTTCTGCAATGGTTTATCTAGGAGAGTGAACACCCCACATGACCATACCAGTGTAACCGATTCATTCTTAAGACAACCTCTATGCTGGACAAATGTGTCTTCAGCAAATCCTCTGACCAAATGTGTTGGGTTTGGTACGATTTCACAATGTAGATTCGTCTGGTCGCGGATCTATCATTGCGCTGCAGTCAGGAGAGAAATGGTTAAGTGAGGGTCCAGCATTTGCTGCCATATAACATGACACTTCTGACACAGCTGCTATACAACTTACCCTGGATGTATGACAATTTCACAGAAAAGGAAAAATTTCAAAAAATTAATTAAAAAAATTAAAAATAATTTTGTAAGAAATCATCATCAGGTCCTCGGTGTGACCTGAAACTGGTGTAACCTCATTTTAGGAACTTTGGGGAGTTAATCCTTAGTTGCCGTTACTCCCAGGTCCACTCTGACCCTAAGGGGTAATACCTGTTAGGGTCCTATCTATAGATTAAATAGAATTTGTCTCGAACATGACACTAAATGTTGTGAAGACGCTTGAGTAAGGTGTTGCTTCTACTCACCTCATCACGCCTAAATCAATCTTTCTTGGCATTTTCTACCTTTTTTCTGCCAACCTTATTTCTCAACCCTATCAACTACTCAAGCTCTCCCATGTTAAACACCAAGCATCTTCAGAATTTAAAAAAAAAATAGTATTTAGATCAAAGATAGAAATATATATATATATATATATATATATATATATATATATATATATATATACTCTGGTGCCTCCTCGACGTAAATTCACTAGACCAACTCGACAATCAACTAAATCCCATCCATTCACTGTGGAGGTCCTTTCTACTCCAATAGCTTCTTTCCTCGAACTGCTGGCCTCTGGAACTCCTCCCTGCCCCCTGTTTCCTTGACGGTACTGACATGCAGAAATTTAAAACTAATGTAAACAGACATCTCGCTGCGCTGATGCCAATTTAGGTTGATTTCATCCCCCCCCCCCGACCTTCTCCCTTTTTTTTCTCAGTAGCCCCTTACGTCTACAGTGGCGGCCTGCCTTGTTTGGGATGAACTATGTTAAAAAATATATATATATATATATATATATATATATATATATATATATATATATATATTATATATATTAGCCACATCTCTTCTGTGAGAAAGAGGCTGTAGAGAAGAGAAGATGACATCCCCCACTAGATTTCGAAGTCAGTTTTGTATTCTGTCGAGGCAGGAAAGGGTGCTCTGAGCTGCACGTCAATAAAATATAATAATGCAAATTACAAATGTATATTACGGGATATTAATTTATTAGAAACTATTTAAAAGATAAATACACAAATTAGGAATACTCAAAGCTGTTTTGGGATGTTTTCAGATTACTATATATACGGTATTACAAAATCTTATGTTGTATCTTAGAATTAAATTAGCATAACCCATTTTGATGTTCATATAGTTAGGATAGGTAGAAAAACTTTCGCATTTATTTAGATATTTTGTTATTATAAACGTCACGATTAAGCATTTAATATGAAAAATATAAATAAAAATATGTTTGTGGTGTCACTTTTTTTTTAAATACTTACCTGGCACACGCTAGGAAGTAAGTGTAGTATCTGTTCCGATGGATACTGCACCCCTATAGACGGATGTCGTCTTGTACTTCGGGACTTGATTCCACCTGTCTGTGGGTTTGTCCTGTGCAGTTCTAGGAGGTCCACCCTCCCAGGCTTCGCCTCCCCTCTTTGGGGAGGAGTAAGTTTATTGCTTACTGCTTGAGGCGCCCCTACCGGGGAATGCCGACGGGGCTGCCCAGGCAATTTTTAAATGGCCAGAGTGCTCACCTCTCGAGCGCTGGCTTTTAACCCCACTTACTCGACCCAAGCTGTGGTCACATCTTACTTGTGGGAGTAAGATAAAACTGGCCTTGTGCCTAACTCCTGCAGAGGAGTAAATAAATATACACTTTTCTTTTGTTAAAACAACAATTCTTTCTCTCTTTCATATATAAATTGTTTTTACATTTTGTTTGTTTTGTAATGTCTATCAATTATTATATTCTTTTTATTTCCAGGGAGATTTTGTCGACCGCGGATATTACAGTTTAGAAACTTTCACCTTGTTACTCACTTTGAAAGCCAAGTAAGTTCTGTGTGCTTCGTAGTTTTGTCAGAGCTACTATTTTAAACTGCTGTTTAATATTTATATATGTTTTGTCCATTATCCAAATCAAGACGCTGGTGATACCAGATCAGGCTGCCCTGTGGCTCCCTGAGACGAAATTCACCTACATTGACGTTTTTTGTTTGTTTTTTTTTTTTTTTTTTTTTTTTTTTTTTTGTAAAACTTAATTATGTTCTACAAAACCAAAAACAAAAACAACAGCCCCTCTCCCTTTCTCCCTCCCCTTTTTTATTTTATTTTTAGAACTTGAAGCATAAATCTTTTACTATAATGACCAGATTCGGCATTAAATAACCCAAAAAGGGTTAATATGCCGTAAAACAAAACTACCAAACCAAAAACGATGATTAAACATTTGAAGATATAAAGAACTTGAAGCATAAAAACTTTTACTATAATGACCAGATTCGGCATTAAATAACCCAAAAAGGGTTGATATGCCGTAAAACAAAACTACCAAACCAAATCAAGACGGATTAGCAATTAAAAGATCCCTAGAAGCATAAACAGTAATATTTTACAAGGAAGCTGATGCCTTCATTGACCCTTCAGGTCTTTTAGGATATTGGATCCACTTATTAGAGATCTGAAACCGCAAAATGATATAAAGAGATTCATTTCTTTCCGAATAAGAATTTATTTTGCATTTTTAATGATCAGGGTCCAATCTGTGCGTGAAATAGAATTTATTATTTGTAGACTATCTATTTAAAATTTTTTTTATGGAAATCGCTCCAGACACGGCATGAAGCTACTTGATATAAGGAACTAAAAAGAATGAAAGATGATTATCGCAAAGATAGGAGATGCATATTGACCTTAGTCTCGAAAAGATCATGGCTATAGCAGGAAAAGTCAGCAGGAAGAGAGTTACTGGCTTCCTGACTTAAAATATACCAAACATTGATGTTATTGTTTTTTTCCTTTCTCTTTGGAAAACTCAATCATTTTCTGCAAAGTCAAAAACAGAAGCAACCAAACCAAACACCATGAATAAATATTTGAAGATA
Organism: Sepiola atlantica; assembly: GCA_963556195.1. Classification (NCBI taxonomy): domain Eukaryota; kingdom Metazoa; phylum Mollusca; class Cephalopoda; order Sepiida; family Sepiolidae; genus Sepiola; species Sepiola atlantica. The sequence goes on along the minus strand of OY744554.1, from coordinate 24,867,632 downwards.
TAAAGAAGTTGAAACATAAAAACTTTTACCAAAATGACTGGATTCGGTAAAATGCACGTTTTACTCAATAACTTTTGTATGATGGGGGGGGGGGGGGGGGGGTATATTAATTTATTTACAAATAAATACTCATTGGTCTTTATTTTAGCGAAGAGGATGAAGTCTTATGTAAATTACATATATCTGTGCCCCCTCCCCCCCACACACCATGTTTTATGTTTAAAATTAAAAATCTTTCCTCATTTGTTGCAGGTGGCCAGACAAAATAGTTTTACTTCGAGGCAATCATGAGAGTCGGCAGATAACGCAGATTTATGGATTTTATGGTAAGTGAGTTTGTTATATAATGGCATAATTACGTCGATACACCCGTTCATGTTAAATCACCAAAGTTAAGTGATATTGGTCGGGGCCAGTACCAAATGGGTGACCATTTGGAAATACTAGGCACTATGTGGGAGGATGGCAGAACCTCTCTGCCAAACAAATAAAGTTCTGAAGATGCCTTTAGCAAATACTTCAGTATGACATGTTAATCTACACGTGTTGACATGACAGAAGCAGAAGTTCTGTTCTCAATTATCTGGCGAAGCTCACTACAGAGAATATGCTACGTCTATATCATATACTAGCAGAGACACTCGTGCCTAGGAAAGAAAGTGGTTCTTAAATACTGGACCCGTGACCCGGAAAATAGAGTAACTCAAGAAACTCCTAGAAAGTCGGCATATTTATTGGATGTTATTGTGAGTGAGTTTGTTATATGGCATAATCACGTCAATGCACTGGTTCTTGTTGAGTGATATTGGTCCTGGCCCGTACCAAATGGGTAACCATTTGGGAATACCAGGCACTGTATGTGGGAGGATGGTGAAACCTCCCTGCCAAACAAATAAAGTTCTGAAGATAGCTTTAGCAAATACTTCAGTATAACCTGCTAATCTACACGTGTGTTGACATGACAGAACGATCGTCCTCTGTTCTCAATCATGTGGCAAAGCTCTCCGGAGAAAGTACGTTACTCGTTCATTCGAGTTTGTTGTTTATAAAAATCTAACATCTATATTATATACAAGCAAGGGCATCCAGCACTAGCGGATTCGTTAGCCGACGTTGCCCAAGAAAGTAGAGTAACCAAATAAACTCCTTACCCCAACCTTGAACTATTAAATTATTTGTTGTTTGTTGTTCGGCATGAACGCAAACTCCATGATAAAACAGAAACCAGAAAAGTAAAAAATAAACTTTAAGCATGAAATTTGCAAGTTGCATAACTTTGCTGTATAAATTGTCTGAAAGAACTAATTTTCTAATAAGTAATCGTTTTTGACTGAATTAATCGAAATGCATTATGGTGAAATTTAATTTCATAAAGAAATAAATTTTGGGGTTGGTAGAGATACTCGCTGACTTTTTTGCTAGGCTGTTGTGTATATCGAATGGAGGCTTTGTAATATACAATTTAACAAAAGGATAAACTGGCTGACTGAACCAAAATGCATTATGGTGGAATTTAATTTTGTAGTGAAATTAATGTTGAGAGAGAGGCAAGGGATACTCTCTGACTGGTTTGCTTGTGTACGTGTGTGTGTTCTTGGGGGGGGGGGGTGTCTTTGTTTACTTGGATTGCAAACCCCAAAAGTAATCATCATTCAATAAATAACATTTATCGATAATTATAATTTTTGTTGGATTAAATATTTAAACAACATAACAAAGAAATTATTTTACTTATTATTGAATGATGAGAAGTAATTCATAAATGTTTTTATTACAATCATCTATAAATTTATCTTGTTGGATTTTCAAATTCCAACCCAAAAAGCACTTAAGCTGACAAATCAAACTTTACTTCTTAGCCATTTTCATTTGTTATTGTTATACCATGTTATTCTTCTTTGCGTGTCTTTGAAGCATGTGGTCATATGCCAGTTTCCCACTTTTTTACGCAGTCCTTTGCATTATTGTTGTACTCTGCAACATCTTTCAAGCTGCATCGGTTGGGCAGAAGAGGACAGAAAAGGCAGTGTTGCATTGTGTGGTTCTCCTCCCTACATTCACAGATGGTTGGGTCAGTTTTGTAGCCCCATCTACTTATAGCAACTTTTGATCGCCTCATTCCCGTTCTCAGGTGGTTGAGTGTTTTCAACTGGAGCCAGGGTGCCTTTGAACAATATAATAACATGCTTAGCTGCAATTTATGTCATAAATGTATTTAGTCTGGCCCAAACAAACTGATAATATAAAACATTTTTAAATAATCACCTAAAAATAAAGGGGGATAACTGATATTTTTATTTGGTTGTTTGTTTTTACGGCATATCAACCCTCCTCGGGTTATTTAATGCTGAATCCGGATTTGAATGACAGTCTTTTTGTGCTTCACAATTGACAGCTCTGCTACTGGATCCAGAACTACACCATCATCAGAAGGAACCACTTTGCAGTTTCGGCCCCTATTCCTCGACTGCTTTTCTGAAGTGAGAGGCCCCTCTGTCAGGAGGTGGTTATGTAGCACTGGTGGCATCTGCCCATGATTCTCATCAAGCCAGATACACCTTTCAGCCATTGCAATGTGACGTCATAAACTACCCTGCATATGGCGTCATCACTATCTTCATCTCCCTTCTTTCACCGTCCAAAATTCATCTCTCCATCCAGTTCATATCATTCCTCTTCAGCCATATCCAATAAGATGTTTTCTCTGCTGTTTCCTGAAGATCTTTAATCAATTTTCTCAATTCTGAGTTGATACAATAAAAGCGATGTCGAAATAGGTTTACAACCGTTCGCTCAACATTTCCTCTTGCCCCAATGGCCAAATGATGGAATTCGATCTTCCATCCTTTATCTTGGCATTCTTGTACGAACCTTTCATATCTGATCTCTTTCCTATTTTCTGCAGCAGCAAAGTTTTCTTCCCATGGTACAGTTGATTACAGCATTATTCCTTCTTTCGTTTCTTCACACCATGCAACAATATCTGTTCGTTGTCCAGATGATATCAACAGGAACACCACAATGTTTTCCAGATCTACACTTAACTTCCCGTTTCCAGTCCATCTATCATCTATTTTTATAGTCGCTGGATGACTACTCAGATTACTTTTTGTGCCTGCTTTGTGGAATTCCATCTTCTTTATTTGTTTAATCTTGGGTAATTCTCCATCATGAAATTGCTTTATTTTTTGCTTGATTCGTTCTTCAATTATTGTAAGCATCTGATTGTGATGCCATGTATACCTTTCTGTTGACAGTTCAGTTTGAGAGAATATGCCTTAACGTTCCCTTTTTCTCGCATCGACATCTATCATTATCACACATCCTCCACCGAACAAGATTGGCAGGTGATTGCATTGCATCATATGTTGATCCGATCAAGAATGATGTCCTTGCCCGTTCCCAGGCCCATATTTCTTTCCATTCAATTTTTCGCTCAACAACACACTCCTCCTATCGTAAGCACTGTCCTTGATGATCACATTTAACAAAATGTAAATATCGGTTCTCTTGAACTTCTTTCCTTATTTGTTTCACTACAGCATCCCTCTTTTCCCTTGCAATACTCCTGGAAATGGTTTAAAGTTTCCAAATACATTTGCACCATGTTGCACGGCTCCAACAACATCTGCATCTTCCAACTTTGCTATTGCATGATCGACTGCAGTTTCTGCTCACCATTTCGTCCCAGTTCTTACTTCAGGTGGATTATCTTTGATTTTTATCGTCACTGGAAAAGCGAAGCATCACACTGTACGCACTTTAGCAGCCTTATATTCTTCTACAATAGACGCGACCGGCAGTTGTAGTGGATTATTTCTGCCAAATATTGCCGTATTATTGAGCATCTTTGGCAATCCCAGCCATTTTCTTATATACATGCTGCATCGCTGTTGTATTTTTCCAACTCGGGTCAATTGTATCTCATACATCTGTAAAGGCCACATTAACCTTGGGTACAACGCATATTGTAAGCACCAACATTTGAATTTCCCAGGTAGATCAGTCTTTTCTATAGTTTGTAGTCCCTCTTCCACTTGCTGCTGTATTTCCGCTCCCTTACTTCTATCATTTAATGAACCCTTGTACCATCTTCCTAAACTCTTCACTGGTTATTCTTTAACAGTTGGTATCATATCACCTCTTATCTTATACCGAACTTCTTTCTGTTTGCCTTTCACTTCTGGATTTCTTTGCTTTGAATTTCATTATTGACCACAGAATCAATTTGAAGAAGAACTTCCTCCATTCCTTCGACACTTTCCGATTTAACTGTCACATCATCCATAAATGCTCGAAGTGGTGTATCCACTAGTGTATTTCTGCAATCTGTTGCTCCTAATATCATTTCCATAACAAGTACAAATAAGATGACAGAAATTGTGCAACCTACAGCAATTCCCACTTCTAAACTTTGTCAATTTGTTGTAAAACTTCTGGTTGTAAATCTCATTTTGAATTAGTCATAATATTTCATTATTATCCTTTGCACTGCTTTAGGAATCCAAAATAAATCCATATCTTTCTGTATTATCAAATGTGGTACTGAGCCGTATGCATTAGCAAGATCTAACCATATCATAACCACATCTCCGTTCTCTTTTCTTGCATTCTGTATATTTTCCCATATTGCATAAGCATCTTCAATGTATCCTGGGATTCCAGCCTTCTGTACCGATTCATTGATAAATCCGTTTTTCTGCACATAGGTAATTATCCGATTTGCTATGATACCAAACATTATCTTTCCATCAATATTCAGCAATGATATCGGACGGAATTCTCTTAGTTTTTCTGACCTTTCTTTCGGCAGATCGATGCCTTCTGCAACACACCAACGATCTGCTACATCTTTACTTCGCCACATGTCTCTTATCGACAAAATGAGCCGCAAGCGAATCGCGAACAATATTTGTATACTTTGTAGCTAACCCCATCATTTCGAGGGGAACTCTTTGCTCTAGCCTTCTTCACAAAATCATCTAATTCTTTCTTCTTTATATCATTAATATCAAATGGTACCCCTGACTGTGTTGGTCTTTTCGACCCTTTTATATACAGTGGTTCTCTATCTTTATTTTGATCGCTGTATTCTTTAGATGCATTTCCAATTCTTCTCTTAGACATTCCAGCTTCCCACTCTTATTCTCTGTAAAGATTCCTTTTGCAAACTTAAATGGGTTTTTCACAAAATTCTTCCGCCAACTTTCCCTTCTCTTCTTCCAGTCTAATCCCCTTTTTTTCCTCATTTCATCTTAATATCTTCACATAACTGTTTTAATCCATCTTTCTCTTCTACTGCACTTAACTATTTTGTTTGCAGATTCTTTTTCTCCCTCTTCAGATCGGCAATTTTTCTGTCTCTTCAAGATTGTTTTTGGATTCTAATATTTGTTCTTCTTTTCCAACCCAAATTTCTCTTTTCCTTTCTTGTAGATCGTCTCTGCTAACTTCCCCAATTTCTCTTCTGTACTTCCTTTATATCGAGATACTATCTTAACTACCTCGCCATCAAACTTTTCATAAGTATCGTTGGCTTTTAACCACTTTATCTTGGACTTTTTATTATGATATTCTTTTGCTGGCTTAACTTACTCGATGGTAGAGTGTTTCCCACTGTGGTTTAGGTTTGGTTGTTTTGTTTTACGGCATATCAACCCTTTTTGGGTTATTTAATGCCGAATCTGGTCATTATAGTAAATGTTTTTATGCTTCAAGTTCTTTATATCTTCAAATGTTTAATCATCGTTTTTGGTTTGGTTGTTTTGTTTTACGGCATATCAACCCTTTTTGGGTTATTTAATGCCGAATCTGGTCATTATAGTAAATGTTTTTATGCTTCAAGTTCTTTATATCTTCAAATGTTTAATCATCGTTTTTGGTTTGGTTGTTTTGTTTTACGGCATATCAACCCTTTTTGGGTTATTTAATGCCGAATCTGGTCATTATAGTAAATGTTTTTATGCTTCAAGTTCTTTATATCTTCAAATGTTTAATCATCGTTTTTGGTTTGGTTGTTTTGTTTTACGGCATATCAACCCTTTTTGGGTTATTTAATGCCGAATCTGGTCATTATAGTAAATGTTTTTATGCTTCAAGTTCTTTATATCTTCAAATGTTTAATCATCGTTTTTGGTTTGGTTGTTTTGTTTTACGGCATATCAACCCTTTTTGGGTTATTTAATGCCGACTCTGGTCATTATAGTAAATGTTTTTATGCTTCAAGTTCTTTATATCTTCAAATGTTTAATCATCGTTTTTGGTTTGGTTGTTTTGTTTTACGGCATATCAACCCTTTTTGGGTTATTTAATGCCGAATCTGGTCATTATAGTAAATGTTTTTATGCTTCAAGTTCTTTATATCTTCAAATGTTTAATCATCGTTTTTGGTTTGGTAGTTTTGTTTTACGGCATATCAACCCTTTTTGGGTTATTTAATGCCGAATCTGGTCATTATAGTAAATGTTTTTATGCTTCAAGTTCTTTATATCTTCAAATGTTTAATCATCGTTTTTGGTTTGGTTGTTTTGTTTTACGGCATATCAACCCTTTTTGGGTTATTTAATGCCGAATCTGGTCATTATAGTAAATGTTTTTATGCTTCAAGTTCTTTATATCTTCAAATGTTTAATCATCGTTTTTGGTTTGGTTGTTTTGTTTTACGGCATATCAACCCTTTTTGGGTTATTTAATGCCGACTCTGGTCATTATAGTAAATGTTTTTATGCTTCAAGTTCTTTATATCTTCAAATGTTTAATCATCGTTTTTGGTTTGGTTGTTTTGTTTTACGGCATATCAACCCTTTTTGGGTTATTTAATGCCGAATCTGGTCATTATAGTAAATGTTTTTATGCTTCAAGTTCTTTATATCTTCAAATGTTTAATCATCGTTTTTGGTTTGGTTGTTTTGTTTTACGGCATATCAACCCTTTTTGGGTTATTTAATGCCGAATCTGGTCATTATAGTAAATGTTTTTATGCTTCAAGTTCTTTATATCTTCAAATGTTTAATCATCGTTTTTGGTTTGGTTGTTTTGTTTTACGGCATATCAACCCTTTTTGGGTTATTTAATGCCGAATCTGGTCATTATAGTAAATGTTTTTATGCTTCAAGTTCTTTATATCTTCAAATGTTTAATCATCGTTTTTGGTTTGGTTGTTTTGTTTTACGGCATATCAACCCTTTTTGGGTTATTTAATGCCGACTCTGGTCATTATAGTAAATGTTTTTATGCTTCAAGTTCTTTATATCTTCAAATGTTTAATCATCGTTTTTGGTTTGGTTGTTTTGTTTTACGGCATATCAACCCTTTTTGGGTTATTTAATGCCGAATCTGGTCATTATAGTAAATGTTTTTATGCTTCAAGTTCTTTATATCTTCAAATGTTTAATCATCGTTTTTGGTTTGGTTGTTTTGTTTTACGGCATATCAACCCTTTTTGGGTTATTTAATGCCGAATCTGGTCATTATAGTAAATGTTTTTATGCTTCAAGTTCTTTATATCTTCAAATGTTTAATCATCGTTTTTGGTTTGGTAGTTTTGTTTTACGGCATATCAACCCTTTTTGGGTTATTTAATGCCGAATCTGGTCATTATAGTAAATGTTTTTATGCTTCAAGTTCTTTATATCTTCAAATGTTTAATCATCGTTTTTGGTTTGGTTGTTTTGTTTTACGGCATATCAACCCTTTTTGGGTTATTTAATGCCGAATCTGGTCATTATAGTAAATGTTTTTATGCTTCAAGTTCTTTATATCTTCAAATGTTTAATCATCGTTTTTGGTTTGGTTGTTTTGTTTTACGGCATATCAACCCTTTTTGGGTTATTTAATGCCGACTCTGGTCATTATAGTAAATGTTTTTATGCTTCAAGTTCTTTATATCTTCAAATGTTTAATCATCGTTTTTGGTTTGGTTGTTTTGTTTTACGGCATATCAACCCTTTTTGGGTTATTTAATGCCGAATCTGGTCATTATAGTAAATGTTTTTATGCTTCAAGTTCTTTATATCTTCAAATGTTTAATCATCGTTTTTGGTTTGGTTGTTTTGTTTTACGGCATATCAACCCTTTTTGGGTTATTTAATGCCGAATCTGGTCATTATAGTAAATGTTTTTATGCTTCAAGTTCTTTATATCTTCAAATGTTTAATCATCGTTTTTGGTTTGGTTGTTTTGTTTTACGGCATATCAACCCTTTTTGGGTTATTTAATGCCGAATCTGGTCATTATAGTAAATGTTTTTATGCTTCAAGTTCTTTATATCTTCAAATGTTTAATCATCGTTTTTGGTTTGGTTGTTTTGTTTTACGGCATATCAACCCTTTTTGGGTTATTTAATGCCGACTCTGGTCATTATAGTAAATGTTTTTATGCTTCAAGTTCTTTATATCTTCAAATGTTTAATCATCGTTTTTGGTTTGGTTGTTTTGTTTTACGGCATATCAACCCTTTTTGGGTTATTTAATGCCGAATCTGGTCATTATAGTAAATGTTTTTATGCTTCAAGTTCTTTATATCTTCAAATGTTTAATCATCGTTTTTGGTTTGGTTGTTTTGTTTTACGGCATATCAACCCTTTTTGGGTTATTTAATGCCGAATCTGGTCATTATAGTAAATGTTTTTATGCTTCAAGTTCTTTATATCTTCAAATGTTTAATCATCGTTTTTGGTTTGGTAGTTTTGTTTTACGGCATATCAACCCTTTTTGGGTTATTTAATGCCGAATCTGGTCATTATAGTAAATGTTTTTATGCTTCAAGTTCTTTATATCTTCAAATGTTTAATCATCGTTTTTGGTTTGGTAGTTTTGTTTTACGGCATATCAACCCTTTTCGGGCTATTCAATGCCGAATCCGGTCATTATAGTAAAAGATTTATGCTTCAAGTTCTAAAAATAAAATAAAAAAGGGGAGGGAGAAAGGGAGAGGGGCTGTTGTTTTTGTTTTTGGTTTTGTAGAACATAATTAAGTTTTACAAAAAAAAAAAAAAACGTCAATGTAGGTGAATTTCGTCTCAGGGAGCCACAGGGCAGCCTGATCTGGTATCACCAGCCACTGTGGTTTACGTCCTGGAGATATGTGCTACACGTCTTATGGTCCATCGACCGGCGCTGTTGAGAACCTCTTTTCTTACAAACTTTACCTTGATGTATTCGTAGTCCTCGAAAAGTATCAAAATCCTTTCGACAGCAAATAAATTTCCGTTGTCCATTTTCTTTTTCCTTTTTTCGTATCGAGTTCATTTCCATGTTATCCGATTTTGTTGATTTGTTACCACAGATCTTGAGGGCCTTTTTCATTATCTTGATTCGTTGCAATTAATTTTCATGAATCATCGGCTGCAAACCCGTTTAATCCGTTGGCACCCTGTCACACGTGTCAAGCTTCTTTCCACTTTGCCATGGCTCTGTCACGTCTTTCTGCTTTGTCGCCCATCTCTCTGGGTGGTTAACAGCTCTTTCCCTAAAGTCATAGTAAGGATTTGACTGACAGTCTTTTTGTGTTTCGCAGCTGACAGCTCTGCTATCGGATCCATAACTACACCATCATCAGGAGGAACCACTTTGCAGTTTCGGCTCCTTTTCCCCAACTGCTTTTCAGTGAAAGTTTTATGCTTCAAGTTCTTTATATGTTAAAGTATATATTGAGATGCTGTTGCATTTAAAAGAAAATGCAATGATGGGAAATCTTTTTTTGTTTTTAAAATTGTTTCTTTCCTCATTCCATCTTCCTCTCCTCTTTCTACTCTCCTTTGTCTTCCTTCCTCTTCTTACTCTTTTCTTTCTACTGTCCTTTGAATCCCCCCTTCTATTTCTTCCCCTCTCTTCCCTGCCACCCTCTTTCTTCCTCTCTTTTCCACCACCCTCTCTTCCTTTTCTCTCTTTTCCACTCTCTATTTTCTTCTTTTCCCCTATCTACTTTCTTCTCCCCTCTATATTTCCCTCTCTCTTTCCTCCTCTCTCCTCTATATCCCCCCTTTCTTCCTACTCTCTCTCTCTCTTCCTCCCCTCTCTCTTTCTTAATTATTCACATCATTCCATTCCTCCCACTGCAGATCTTATCACTCACCCTTTACATTATTCGCCCTTCCACCCACCATCTAAAACAAAGTGTGCACGGTGACAAGATAATTACATCATCAGAGTTTTAATAGTATCATCACCATCAGGGATTTTTTATCACTCTTGGAGGAGGACCCCCTCCCTGGTTTCAGTCCACCTTATTGGCGACAGTCATTCAGGTTTTTTTGCCATAGTTGCTATGCTAGGCACTACAGGTTGGCGACACTATTTGTCCATAGCTAGGTGTCCACATACAGCGCCTAGTATTCCCAAATGGTCACCCATTTTAGTACTGGCCAGGCTCAACGTTGCTTAACTTCGGTGATCTAGTGGGAACCGGTGTGTTAACGTGATTATGCCGTATTAACAGTATACTACATATTATTTACCTCCTCTCCAGATCAGGCGTGGTTTTGAGAAGCCGGCGCACAAGGCCTATAAAAAATGTCTGAGCAGCCCTGTCTGCATTCCCTGGTAGGAGCGCCTCAGGTGATTAGCAGAGAAAGGTAAAGCCTGAGAGGGTGGACCTCCTAGGACTGAACCATACTCAGCCCGGCAGCAACAAAGCCACCATCGGACTCGAGAACATCGTCGTAGTAGTATACTAGAAGTTTGAACGATCTTATTAAAGTTGTAAATGTTTTTCAGGTTTAAAATTTAACCAAATTGTTTTGTTTTTTTCTTCAGATGAATGCCAGACAAAATATGGAAATGCTAATGCCTGGAGATATTGTTGTAAAGTATTTGATCTTCTAACAATTGCAGCAGTAAGTATTCTTAACCAGGGGAGCAATGAAAATCAGGGAGTTTGTTTCATTTCAGGAAAAGGGGTGGGAGGAGGTATTTTATTTATTTATTTTTTTTTTCCGAAAAAAAACAAAACAATTTGCATTTAGATTATTTGGACTATTATTCTCATCTTGATTATTATATTAAACGTTTTGGCCAATGTAACCTCCAACCTTCTTCAGGTGTATTTTTTCCAACTTGGGAACTTTCTAGTTGAACAAGTTATCATTCCATCAGCCATGACCATGTAGAAATGTCACTTTTTTGTGTTATTCTTGGTTATTATCGCCTGTAGTAAGGATTGAACCTTCAGCCTCGAGAAGACGGTCACTTAGAACTGATTGTTAACGTTTTTACCTATTAGGCTGTATGTCCAACTCTAGTATGAATTTTGATAGTCCTAATTCATACCATAATTGTCCACATGGACTATGGCCTAATGGCTAAAAGTGTTGGTTAGCAATTTATTAGAAACATATCCTGAGATGGGTATTTCAGTTTGTGTGTGTGTATATATATGTTTGTGTGTTTCCTATAGAAAGAAAGGTTAGAGAGTCTACATAAAGTCTAAAAATGTATTTTTATGTAAAATTTACCGGGGAAAAACAATGGAAGTGTTCTCAAATCTCTAACCCTAAAAGGGCTATGAGAGCATAACTCCACTTAAGATATGTCCTAATTTTATGAAATTTAAATCATATGTATAACATTTTCTGGGGAAAACAATGGAAGTGATCCTAAATTTCTAAATGCCCTCCTAACCTAAGGGGGGGGGGGGGGGTGCGGGGGCTGAACCTCCTTTAAAACTTCAAATCTATTCTATTTTGATGAAATTTATATCATATGCATAAAATTCTTGGGGAAGATAATGTAAGTGGTCCTGAATCTCTATTACCCTCTATGTGCCAAATATCAACGTGCCCCACCTCTGAGTGACCCCTGGGGAGAGACCCCCCCCCTCTTAAAACTTGATATTTAAAACCATATGTATAAGACATTAATTCAGAGAGTTTTCCAACATTTCAGCTTCTGATTATATTAGAGGCCGAAACGGAAAAGGGGGAGGAGCGTCAGTAAAAACAAAGAAAGTAATGTGATGGTATGAGCATCGTAAAAAAGTACATAATCGTGATCCTCATTCAATCCCGAGCAACAGACATGTTTATTAACACTCATCAGTGTGGCTATATGATTCAAATTCTGGACCCGAGTCACTATTAGCTCCACTCCAACATCCTTATCCATTTGGCCACCATATTAAATGTGAGAGAAATAAATCCTATATTTATTTATGGGTGGAGCACTCTAGTGGAGAAAATGGTTTCCACTTAGCGTGAGACAAAAAAAAAGATTTTTCTTGGTTATCAGTATTGTTCAAAGGAAAAAAAAAATTAACAAAAAACGAAAAATGACAAATTTATTCTACATACAGTAGCAAGTGCGTTAGCTCAGTTGGTAGAGAATCAGACACTATTGGTCAGGATTGGTAGTGATTCGTGTCTAGGTTTCGTATCTCGGGGTTCCTATTTACTTGTTTCCCCATTTTTATTGTGGGGGAAATCCAACTCCCCAAAAAGGGACATTCTGGATTGGAACAAAAATTAAAATTGCTTCAGTCTAAAAGGATTTCTCCTTCACTAAGATGTTAGTACACTACATCTTTTCTGTCCTGTCAGAACAGATACTACACTTAGCTCCTAACCAACTCGGGGTTGATGTGCTCACTTCGTCTAATCACGTGTGAAACAACGAAACAGATGTCTGTGAATGACTATAGTTTATATATAAAGTAAATGGAGATATATGAAAATATTATTTATATCAGTTCCAAGAATTCAAACTCAACAAATAATTGGCGTACAATCGTTTCTAAAACGATTTGCAATATTTTGTATTATATTTTAGATGATTCCAAAATGGTCTCTTCATAACATCGCAAATAGAAGTCAAGGTAGAAAAACATCAAATTCTAGTATTTAAATATATACATATATCCAGTTATTATAGAATATAGAACCTCTCATATTTTTTACCCCGCGTAATAAACCGGTATCGTCCGGGCCTTTGGGTCTGGATTTACGCCGGTTTATTGGGGGTTGTCGGTCCTGTGCAGTTTTAGGAGGTGCACCCTGTCAGGCTTTACCTCCCCTCTTTGGGGAGGAGTAAGTTTATTGCTTACTGTCTGAGGCGCCCCTACCGGGGAATGCCGACGGGGCTGCCCAGGCAATTTTTAAACAGCCATAGTGCTCAAATTCTCGAGCGCTGGTTCTTTCCCATTTTCCCGACCTTGTGTCACATCTTACCTTGTGGGAGGAAGATAAATAGAAGAACCTCTCATTATATAATTTTATACCACTCTATTTATAATATCAATAATGATAATTATAATATATAGTAATTTAAGCACAGAAGACATAAAGTAGAACAAAAAAAATAATAGAAAATAATAAAAACAAATAAAATAAAGTATAGGTAAAGATAAAAAAATATTAAAATTTGAAGATAAAGAAAATCGATAATAGTGAACATATATAATCGATTTTAGTATCATAAAAAATTGAATTAATAAAGTAAAAATAGTAATAATAATTTATAAGCGACATAATAATCAGGATAATTATAAATTTAATATTTGCTTTAATAGATTAATTATAATCAGGACAATAATAAAATAAATATATATTATAATAAGTAATAAAATTAATAGATAATTATAAAATACTAGCAGGACCCGTGTAAATTACACGAAATGATGCTTTTAATACTAATTATCTTGTTCCTAACTTATACATGTTTGAATAAAATATAAGATTTGACTTGTATATTTATTTTAAAAAATGAACAATACATGAAACAATTTACAAAACTTCTTTATATACAATATTTCTATTTTCTTGATTTGATCGATTGACTAATTCCAATTTCAACGGCTAAACCTTACTTTGTAAATGCTTTAAATTAAATTTGGCTCCAATTCATGAGTAGCATACAAAGATTTGTAAGATCATTGGTTTTGATGTAAACGTGATACACAAAATAACACACACGCTATCGTATTAATATGTGTCTTCCCGGTCGTCCCCTCCCTACCTCTCCCCCCTTCGATGTAGAAAAAATAAATCTTAGAGGTTGGTTGGGATCGAACTATAAACCAGTCAGGCCGATGTCAAAAACCAACGTCAAAATCCTACGTCGCTAACCGTTGCGCCAAAGGGAAATACTTGAAAATATTACGAAAATTAGGTGACTTGCATGCTTTTCCAAATCTAGGTGCGGCATGCATGCGCAGAGCTTTTGATGTAAGCGTGACACACGAACACACGCTATTGTATTAATATATAGATAACTGAATACTATAATGACCATATAATTAGAGAAATTATATATTAAAAAATTACATATAAAAGATTATGTATACATATGTTAGCTGTACCTACCCTGAAATTTTTTTTTTTACCTTTTCAAACTTATTTCCCAAATATTTTTGTTTGTCTTTAAATATAATTTTGAAAGTTAAATTTAATTAGTACAGTATCGTTCAGTTCTTAAATTATTAATTGAATCTTTTTTCTCATAAAGTATTTGTTATTTGGGTGATGTTGTTTTAATCTCTGAGGTAAGCAATGTAAATATTTAATAAAGAAAAGAAAATCTGTCAAAACCAGTGAAACAGATTTTTTAGATCTTCAATCGGACTCTCTTCCAAATGAGCTATTATTATATTGCGTTTGTTTAGGACAGAGCAAGAAACTGCGTTATTTTACGATAGAAAGCTGTTGCTGCTGCTGTTAAAATTTCACAAAAATTAGAGATATCTGAATTTTCATGAAGGGCTTCTTCCTCCTTTTTACCCCCTTAGCATAAAACTAAATATAGCCTACATTACAACTTCTTACACCTAGCAGCAGTGTTCCAAAATTCATAATGATCGGTTAATTAGTTTAGGAGTGAATCCTGTCATAGCAAATATATAAAAACATAAACATAGCTAACTTAAAGATGGGGATATAATAATATATCTATATTTATAGAAATAAAATTTGGCTATTTATGTATGTTTGCCCAGGCGAAAACTGGCTTTATCTCGGGAACAAAATTTCCTAGAGAAAATGCAATAACCTATTTGGAGTAGGTGAGAAAAGTAGAAATAAATGGATAGACTTTTTGTCCTCTAAATTTCCACAAAATATTTTAAATCTGAAGAAAATATCAACACTTTTGAAAGGGTTTGTGACTACAAAAACCGATGCACAAGGGAGATAATTGTAATTAAATATTCTATAAAAAACAGTAAATCTATTACGAATCTGTCCACTAAAATCGGTTATTGAATCATGCAAAAACTTAGATTTTCTGGGTCAATTTAGCATAAAAACATTTTATACACAAATTATTTATTTTTATCTACAAAATTTAAATATTACGATATTACTGTAAAGTGTTCGGGGTTTTTTAATTTGAATTTCTCATGACAACACCATAAGGTAAATCTTTTGCATTTTAAAACATCAATTATTTTTATTTTAATAATTTTGAGGGTTTTTTTTTGTGAATAAAATCTAATTGACAGAAATTATTCCCCGTGTTTCCAATTCTTTTAAATTTTGTATTGATCATTTATTTGGATAAAAAATCAATCCATTTGTTTGTAGTTTTATCACGTATTTCAAATATCCGTTACTTTTTTTTTTACTATAAAGTTTTGTTCCTGAGATAAAACCAGTTTTCATCTGTGCAAACATATATACATATATAATTTATTTATTGATTTTGTTTTTTTCCTGTGATTAAATATTGATTTTTGTTTTTTCCAGATCATTGATGAATGTATCTTATGTGTGCATGGTGGCCTCTCTCCGGATATTAAAACCATCGATCAAATTCGAACCATTGATAGAAACCAAGAAATTCCACACAAAGGAGCATTTTGTGATATCCTTATGTTCTGTATATATGTAGGTTTTGTGTGTAATATATATATATATATATATATATATATATATATATATATATATATATATACACACATACACACATATGTACCGTTTTTTACCATCTTGGAAAAAAAGAAAATGGTTGATTTCTTTCTGTGGAAGGTTTATGGACAAGAAATCTTATATTTCTTGCCCATAAACCTTCCACAGCCTTTTTTTACAATTTTTTTTTTGGGGGGGGGGGGGGGGGGGGGTAGATAAACTTTAAAAATAAGAAATTAACTTATTTTTAAAAGTAACATTACATTAATTTTAAAAAAATTGTTCACAGTATCGCTTTTTTAAATGGAGATTGGGGTATGTTTCAGAGACGTACAGGGAGTAGAGTTTTCTGTGTCCTTTTAAAGATTTAATGATGCCAGGGACGCAAGGCATTTATAATACTATGCTGCGAAGATCATATGCGTTCTGGCTGGTGTCTCTGTTAATAGTTCTGTGCCCATGCTGTGGTGAATAGATCCACAGAACCTTGGAGTTGACACAACTCAGTAGGAAACTTTAGTAATTGCCCGGACGGCGTTGTCTTTATCTATGGGTAGGTTGTTTCTTT
Organism: Sepiola atlantica; assembly: GCA_963556195.1. Lineage (NCBI taxonomy): Eukaryota > Metazoa > Mollusca > Cephalopoda > Sepiida > Sepiolidae > Sepiola > Sepiola atlantica. Next base: position 24,851,232 of record OY744554.1, on the reverse strand, counting down.
GTTGTGTCTGACTTGGTTTGTGAGCAAGCTGGAATAAATATTTGCATACAAAACGACAAACAATTTTTGTCTTTAACAAAATATACTTTATTATACTTAACACGATGGATCCATTCTCTAAAATATAAGGTAGTCTTACTAGCTTAAATTCTACATCCATCTTCATTCAATTCTATTCAGTAACTGGTTTTCCACTTTAGAAATCTCTCTCAACACTTTTATGTCACATGATTAATTCCAACCCAATCCGATATCCTTGAACCAGGAGCAAACTCCAGAAGACAGACAAAAGCCCCCCCTCTTTTTGATTGGTTAGCTAATCAACAATATCATTACGCTTTTTAGCTGAGTGAGAAGTTTTCAAGTTTCTGTTGCACCAAGAGTTTCTGCATCTAACAAATTGCTAGTGTTCACACTCGACTTTTAAAAGTTCATTAATAAAATGACTTTTTAATATTGTTTTGTTTTGATAATTCAAGCAAAGTTATCTTGAACTTTACAGGTGTACCCTTTGCCTGTCACTACATGCGAGCAATCTGAAGCCTCAAGTATTTTAAACAGCGCTTATTTCAAATGATAAAACTCATTCATTTTGTATGAATCAGATGATTCTAGTGTTGGCATTGGTTTCTCCGATGTCTTTTTAGTTAGAATTCTGGCTATAAAGACATCAAGTATTTACAGGAGGGACCACGTGAAGGTTGACAACATCCTAAGTAAAAAATTTTCTGTGCAATGAACTGGATTCAAACATGGTGCACCCAGGTTTTCAACCACTTCACCACCGTCACCTCCCATGACAAAACTGAGAGCAATATTTGTCTACATTTCCCAATCAAAATATGTTCATCCCCTCCTTCTTTTAATAAATTAGTTTGAATTACTAATCTTGCGAAACATACGATAATGATATATTTCGGTAGTCAGTTCAGGGAACTTTCTCCATTACTAAGCAGCAGAGCATTACCACTGTCGACCAAGGGAAGAGTTTATCAGTCATGTGTAGGTAGTGTGATGATGTATGGAAGTAAAACCTGTCCAGTGAGGGTTGAGGACATGTGTTGCATGGAGAGAAATGATATGATGGATGTTTAATACGAGTTTTAAAAACAGGTTTAGATCTGATGACCTCTGAAGAATATTAAATTTGGTTTAATGTCCGTTTTACGTGCTGGCATGTGTTGGACGGCTTTAAGAAATTGATTTCCAAGCTAACCTATCTCTAGCCACTTCTTTATTTATCCCTCTTTCTCTCAGGTCCATTTTTATCACTTTCATCTATGTTTTCCATGGCTTTCCCCTGCCTACTGATCCAGCTACTCTTCTACATGTACTAACCCAAGAACTCTCATCCATTCTTTCAACATGGCCATGCCATCAAAGTCTCCTGTTCTGCACACGTCTCCCTATACTGTCAAAAATTTAATATTCTTCTGAGATCATTAGATCTAAGGCTGTCTTTAAGACTCACATTGCACATCCATCGCATCATTCTCATATCATTTCTCTCCATGCAACGCATGTCCTCAATCCTCACTTCCATACATCATCATCATACTATCGGTCACTGACATCCACTTGCATTTATTTAACTGAACTCGAAGCAAATCTCTAACATATGACAACAAAGATCTATAAGTAGCCCTTTTTCGAACCTGCCTAAAATATTTGTTGATTTTTATATACAAAAGTGTTTAATATCCAGGCTGGGTTCACCGAAAAGGTCATTTGACAGAAGTAGGTGCACTTGGCATGGACACGCACCTGGCAGAAAGAAATCAACATGATTGATTGTCAAAAATTAAAATAACACCTGGCTAGAAAAAACAAATATGGTGGATTGTCAAAAATAAAATAATTGTTGATTGGAACCACCTGCAAAAAGTTAGTGGCAGAAGAAAACATCCCGTTGCCAAATAAAAACGTCTTGGGGGCTATATTGACAGTGAAGTCCCATGGTGGGCGTTTGCAGCGGGTCAGAAATTGCTATATAATAACCCGAAATTGATATTGTCAGTCGGTTGGTGATTTGAGCCCGAAAAGAACCACCCATCAAATTGCTGTGCGTAGGTCTGCCGCGCTCCCCCCGTCTCCCCTGACAATAAAGACATATCATTATATTTTTGTATATCAGTATGTCGTCATTCTTTTATGCACAGCGGAAAGACTACATGAACACTTCCCTGGGCTTGGATTCATTGAAGCTCCAACATCTAGCAAGTGATTTAGTAAACACCCACCAAATTATTACTGACAACCCTGCACACTTTTTTGATCTCCATGTGTTTAACTTACAAGGTCAGAAAACAGCATAGCTCCCATGACTTTCACAAACATTTTTTCATGCTTAAAATTGCTGAAGCACGGAACAAACTGCCTGCATCTTTTGAAACCGTTATTCTTTCCAAAATTACACCTGATGCACCCCCTACACGTGCACATGCACTTTTGATGAGTTGTAAGTGCACCTCCCGAGCACTATGCACAATGATTTCCTTGCGTTATCACAATTTTGTTTATTTTATAATAATTGCGAAATGTATTGATTTAAAATGCCTTAATTCTTCACACACCTTGTCTGGTCAGATCCCGATGATGTCGAAGGTTGGACAATCAGTCCGCGTGGCGCCGGTTGGCTCTTTGGCGCTCTCGTTACCAATGAGGTACGTTTTTTTTGTTTTTTCTTTGAGACTGGTTTTGTGTATCTCTTGTACATTTCTAGGTAACTTTATCGAGAATGGAGAAAATGTCTATGAGGCATACGGTGTAAATGTGAAGTTTAACTGTAGATGATGTAAATAACATTCCAAAGTAACACAAAGCTATTTACCCGACACCTTTCAAAACAGTCGGTGTTCTCATATGTTTCTGAAACACCGGTAGAATCTTAAACCTCGGTTGATTTAATGCAAAGTTCAAGACCTTTCAAACTCTTTAACGAGATCTCCTCTATGCCGATCATGTGGTCTTCATTGCCCACACTGAGGAGGATATGCAGATGGGAATGAACCTCTTTTCTAAAGTGTGTACCATCTTTAGACTCACCATTAATCTGGAGAAAACTAAGGTAATGCTCACTACTCCCTTTAGCCTTTAGCAATCACAAACCATACATCCACGCAATTAGCCTGATGATTTCCCCCAGGGATGAAACCTGAACATTTTGTGTAGTTTACTTGCTATAAATATATTTTCATACTATATATATATATATATATATATATATATATATATATATAATTAGACATACTCATGACCCATTGGGTCACGACCACTATCACTATTTATTCTACATAGACTGGTTACGTCTATATATATAAATATGAATAGGTTGGAATACAGTCATAAAATTTATGTAATAATAATCTTATCAGTATGACCCTTATCACCTCTTACCCCCAATTTGGAAACATGGACTCACCAAGATGCAAAGAATGATCCTATCTGATGTTGCTAAAGTTTTTCTTCTTTCAAACCTAATATTTCAGATGAAAAATTAAGCGGGTGTTGTTGTAGTTTGCTTAAAGCATTGTACGTAATCAATAGATAGAAGGCGATAACAATGCGAGAATATATAAGAAAGAAATTTGCAAAACAAAGCGATTTCTTTTTAAATCTTGTTTTTAGTTTTCCTCCTCAATTACTAGAATCTTGTGTGATGCCGGAACTTCACAATATTTCGGGGATATGTCCCTTTTTCAAGTGTTTATATTTCTTTGTCTCGGGGTTTCTGCTTTTGTGCATGTTTGCATTGACTTTGAAATTATTGTTGGTAAGGTCCGCAGACATTGCATCTCTGCATATAGTCACAGTCCAAATTAAGAATATGTGTCACATGTAAATGTTTGTATTTTTAATGAAAAGTTGATCAAACTAATTTATGTCTGATGGTTTTTTTGTTTTTCTTTTAGTTTTATTTTAAATCTAAAAAAATGAAAATTTGTTTGTTTTAAAAACTTCTCCCTCCAAATATTAGATTGGCCGCTAACGTCTAATGCACGAAGCAGAATTCATGTCGCACACATTCTCAAATATTACTTGCAAAAAATACATTTTCTACTCATCTATAAAATAATAGCCTCGTTCTTACATTAGTTACCTGTTACTCTACGTAGTTTTAACTTTTGACTTCTATGTTTTTCTTCAAATCAATCATCTTGAGAAAGTCTTGCAATAAAGACGAAACGTCTATGAACATATAAACAATTTAAAGTTTTCCTTTTTTCATGACTTAATATATATGTCATTTGACTTAGAAACTTTTTTCCCATCTAAAAACATCTCAATATAATCAAACATTGTCCCGATTGATTTTCTTTCTTCCGTTGTAGACTCGATATAAATATCGGCTTTGAGATATGCAAACCCATCAAACTTTTCGTTCGCATTCTTGTTATTGAGCTGCATCGATTTTCCCCGATTTTCTATAAATTTAGAAAGTTCGTAAGAAATGATTTTCAATTTATTTTCTAGATCTGTCTAATGGAGGGTAAACATCTCCCTCCAAATATTAGATTGGCCGCTAACGTCGAATGCACCAAGCAGAATTGATGTCATGCTACATTAAGTCACACACATTAGACTAGACATACAAATAGTTGTATTTGGTACTATATATATATATATATATATATATATATATATATATATATATATATATATATATATACAGTATTTCAAAAGACTGTTGTATTATTAATTTAAATAACTGAGCCGTTTTGATGGCAATGTAGGTATGATAAATGAAAAAGAAATTTGGCATTTATTCATTTAGACAAGTATCATATAGCTTATGTTATTTTAATCATTAGTTTGGGTTGGATTTGATGCTGCGTTTGTTGTTTTTCAGCAGTTTACTCTTGCTACTCCCACCATCGAGATTCTTGCAAAAGCTCTGTACAACTGTCTCACAAATTATTTAAAACGTTAGGTTAATTTTTCCAAACATATTATGTTAATTTTGTGGTACATTTCGTTGTTGAAATCTTGCCAATAAGTTTCCAGGTTGAGGAGAGATATTTAAATAGTGTTCCATATTTAGAAAACCCATTAATTATTTTGCAGGTTGAAATTAATTTCCCCCTTTTTCTTCTCTCTAGTAAAGTAGTTAAACCTAAGGATTCCAACCTATCAGATTGAGAAAGAACAAAGAGAAGAAAAAATCGTACCTCTTCTATGGGGTCCTGTTGTAATGGAGGGTAAACAAATATTAGATTGGCCGCTAACGTTGAATGCACCAAGCAGAATTCATGTCAAGCTACATTAATTTGCGCATATTCTCAAATATTACATGCAAAAAGTACATTTTCTATAAAATAATAGCCTCGTTCCTGCATTAGTACGAATGTTAGCACCTGTTACTCTACGTATGTTTAACTTTTGACTTCTATGTTTTTCTTCAAATCAATCATCTTGAGAAAGTCTTGCAATAAAGACGAAATGTCGATGAACATATAAACAATTTTCGGTTTTCCTTTTTTCAGAATTCATATCAAGCTACATTAAGTCACACACATTCTCAAATATTACTTGCAAAAAATACATTTTCTACTCATCTATAAAATAATAGTCTCGTTAGGCCAACTTAACAGTTACTCCAATTTGGAAACATGGATGCAAAGAAAGATTTGTAATTTAATATTCATCTGATGTTGCTAAGTTCTTTTTCAAACCTAATATTTCACAGAGTTTATTATGATACTAAAGCTGAGTAAATCAACATTTTTTGCTCCCAAGGCTTTTTTCTTGTATACTTCAATAACACAAAATATATGCTAAAATATGCCTTAGTTCTGGGATTGAGTTATGTTTGAAAACAAAATTCTGTTTTAATTCTTCTAATTAGCTATAATTTGTAATTAACTGAACAAATCACCCAACTCTCTTAGCTATCTATGTATTTCTTTCGCCCTCTCCTACTCTGTAATATTTTTAATGTCTATGTGAACATTTAGAGAACGAGTAACGTGTGAACATCTAATTTACTTGTGTGTGTGTGTGTACACTAAACACGTATGTAAATTAGAAGACCATATAAGTCTTGTTACTTCTATATAAAAATAATAAGAATAATACTTCTATTTAATAATAATAATAATATTTAATAATAATAATATTTAATAATAATAATAATAATAATATTTAATAATAATAATACTATTTAATAATAAGAATAATACTTCTATTTAATAATACTATATAATAATAATAATATTTAATAATATTTAATAATAATAATACTATTTAATAATAATAATAATACTTCTATTCAATAATAATAATACTATTTAATAATAATAATAATATAGAAGTAAAGAGATTAATTACTTTTAGTTATGCAAAAAGAATATCTTAACGGATATGACGTCACAGTTTATGAATTTTCAAATGGAATCAAAGTAGAATAAATGGTGGTAGTGGTTGTGACTAATATACTACTAAAACTATGATAATGATCTTGTTTGCTTGTCACCGTGCACACTTTTCATCTGTACATGAATGTCTAAGATGGTGGAAGGAAGAGCAAATGATTTAAATGATTAAAAAAAAGTAGAGAGGGGGAAAGAGTAAGAGAGAGAATCTATTTTGACATCACAAGAGAATTTAATAAATATTTGGAAATTCCAAATATCTCTTCATTTTTCTAAAAATCGCTTGTCTTTTATAATAGCAATACCCAAGGACCATAAAACGGTTTGGATAATCACAGATTTCAGGGTAGTTCTACTAAAATAGTCATATTTTAAAAGCTAAAGCACTTTAAGTCATCAAAATACCACCATTTTGTTCAGAAATGAATATCCTTTCATGTGCATTAATAAATAATAATCTACATTATACATTTGTAGAGTTTTTAGCAAATAAAGTCATAAAATGTTAACGCCATTTTCCGTTATTTACGTCACTTTTTTATACCCCCCCCCTTCTTTTAAAGATATCGTACCATTAAGCTATGAAGAATTTTGTCATGAAATTTGGAAAACAATCAGGAAAAATATCAATTTCAATTATTGTCGGCGTACAAAATTAATTGATCCATTATATTTTTTGCAATCTTAAAAATAAACCTTCAGCATGGCGTGTATCAAACATTTTAAAAAAATTTATTTTCGTACCCCAACTAGTCAATAAATCAATCTTTTATCTTTTTTTATGCATTAAAATTATAATTGTATGTTGTTTTGTCTTTTGGTAGTAGCAATTTTAGATTACCCTATCTGCAAAAATATTGTCCCCTTTTGAGCGAAAGTCAACAATGGCTGCTAGTATTGCTGATATAGCAATCAATCAGCAGCAGCTGCTAGTTATAAACAGTTAGCTTTGTAAAATTCGTTTACAGAGTTTTGAAAAAAAAAAAAGACAAAAATACTTTTTGTGCTTAAAAAACTTAATGCTGTTTGTGGTTCTTTTATAAAAAATGCTTCCAAGAAAGTTTTCACTCAACTTTCGAACTTCTAGTAATAATGACTTTCTAGTTGCCAATTAAAAAAAAATAAGCTGAAAACTTGATATAAAATAAATAATTACTCTACCACTAACTCTAGGTTCGAGTGACAAGCCACCCCCTAAAAAAAACTCCCTTAACCCTAACACTAAGTTAGAATGGCAACCTCCATCCAAAACAAAATCCTTACTTAACCTTATCACTAATTTCTGAAGATTTTCAGTGGCATATTCTGATTCCTTATAGAAAAATACACTTATATGGCAAATTTCATTGCTTAATCTTGTGTTCTAACAAAGATATAACATTTTTACTGAAAAATTAGTGTAAAAAATGTGACGAAACGCATATGGTCTTAAAGAGGGGAAAATATGTCCCGTACGAAAAAATTATTTTTTTATAAAAACAATATTATATACTCATTCAGCATTATATTCTTACTCACTGTACAAAAAAGTAGAAGTTATCCACTAGAATTTACAAGTATTTTTCCATTCTTCGTAGCGTAACAGCGATTCATTCAGTAAGCGTCCATCTTTTTTCTCAAAAATAATTCAAGGGCAGATAATTCGCATCAGATAAATCATGCAATTTTTAAAAAAAAACTACATGTATAAAAATTAAATTTATTTCAATAAAACATTTCATTATAATGCAATAAATTAATTTAATTTCGTTTATTTACTTTCATTTTGTTTTATTGGAATAAATTTAATTTTTATATATGTAGGTGTTTTTTTTTTAATTGCATCATTATCTCCCTTGCGAATTATCTGCCCTTGAATAATTTTTGAGAAAAAGATGGAGGCTTAGTGAACGAATCACTGTTATGATATGAAGAATGGAAAAATACTTGTAATTAAAGTTCTAGTGGATAATATTTTCTACTTTTTTTGTACAGTGAGTAAGAATATAACGCTGAATAAGTATATAATATTGTTTTTATAAAAAAATAATTTTTTTGTACGGCCGCTCATCAGCACAAGCACCGATTCTTTCTTAGATCATCAAGCTCTTTCTATATATGCCATTATTGAGATATTTTAAGCAATTTAAATTTGTTCATGTGTATTGCTAGATTGAGGGTGTGTTGCATTGAGAGGAATGATATTGCTATTTATAAGATTGAGTTGGAAATATTGGTGCACCATTTTTCCATTATTTCATTGAATTGAGACAATTCCATTTTGTAATCTTCTTTTCGTTATTCTCACTTGGAATCGTCCATTTTCCCTTTTAAAGTGAAAATTTAACTTGAAAAGACGTAACAGACGATTCCAAAGTAACACAATGTTATAGTCACTCTTTAAATGCTCACAGAGACATGAGAGAGTGGTTTAATGAACATAGTGAGAGGGGCTAAAAAAGAGATGAGTGATTTGTTCAGTTAATTACAAATTATGACTAATTAGAATAATTTTTTTTTTTTCAAAACTAACAGATATTTTAGCATATTTGTGTGATTAAAAATATATATAAGAAAATAAAAACCTTTCGGAAACTTCAGTCTATGCATGACCTATCCACTAAGTTTTAGCCATGAATCTCCAACAGTCTTCGTTTTATCACTGTTCAATGGCATGCTCTATATGTGCACCTCTGCATTTCATGTACAAATAACTCTTACACACTCCTCTCTTGCCCCATCCGGTTGAAACCACTGTTCTTCCCTCAAAATGCCTCCTCTTTCTCCTCCTCATCATCTGGCTCAAGGCAGATAACACTCAGTATTAACCATGACTGACCGTTCATTCTCCTCTTCAAACCAGTAATAATGACGAATGATCCGATGTTTTGATGTTGCTACCCATGCAGTGCACTTGCTGGAGTGCAGTGGCTTTTGCAGACAATCTTCTGGTAGGATTGCAATTCTGCACATTTCAAATAAATCATTAAAATGACAGTAGGTGACGTTATCTGAATGGGCTTCAAATATTTGCAGCCTATCATTGAATGGTGATAATAACTGTCCAACAGTTTTCGTTTGAAAACTGTTGTACAGTTATGACTGAAACTTGGTGGACAAGTCAGGCATAGACTGATGTTTATTTGTACCAAATATGATTGGATTGCAGAGAGGATTGGGAATTTTATTAATGATTTTTATAGGTGGCATTTTATAAATCGTATGTCGACGACTCATTTGTGTGAAAACTCATTTGTCAAAACCCCTGAATTTTTTGTATTTTATTTCTGTTTTACAGTTTGTTCACATCAATAATTTGAAGCTGATTTGTCGAGCTCATCAGTTAGTTCATGAAGGTAAAATATGTTTTCTTTTTTTATTAAGTCAAAACAGACGGACAAAGCTACTTGTAGAGATGCGTGGAAACATTTGTGAATTCTATTCCAGACTTAAGCGTGACAGATTGACAGACAGACGAAGCCTTGTATGGGGGTGCATGGTTATTGTTTCTTTGGTTTTTCTCGTTTTTCTTTCCAGGAAAGGCATAAGGTATATGAAGAAAATACTTACATTACAAAATAAACTAGTAACATGATATCTCGTGGTTTTCCTTACTTGCATCATTTTGACTTGCATGTGAGCTGACACGAGAATTTTATAGATCTGGTTCAAGGCGATCCTTATACAAAGCCTGGCAAACATGCAACTTGGCTCCACCACTAGCGGCAGACAATATGGAAACCAAAATGATAATTACTGGTAAAAGTTTTAGTAAAGAACTTGTTAGTGATGTTTAATAATTAGTTTATTAGCAAAAATAAGGAGTAGATTTTCTATCATACTTGAATCCAGAAAATATAGCTGTCCCTACCCGGCGTTGCGGGGATGAGTCTTTTACTTTGATTTTCCTTACACTTTTTGTAATGCTTTTTTATTTATTTTTTAACTTTTATTTTAGTAAGATTATTTATTATCTAAATAGGAGTTTAAAAGTTAAATTTAATTATTACAATATTAATTGAATCAAATTATTATAAATAGCTTCCAAAATTTTTCAGTCTTTTAATACATGAGAAGTTGCTAAGAATTTTAAAGCCAGAAATAACTTTATATTCAATAGTTTAAATGCTTACAATTTTTTTTCAAAGGGTCACAAAGTAATTCATTTTTTTTTTTTTTAATTATTAACAAATGATTAAAATATCTGACTTGTTCACAAAAAAAACAAAATGTGATATGTTTTTTTTTATATGTCACTTAAAACACATCACTTTTTGGTTTCTTTCTTAATTAAAATATATCTCACATGTCAATCCACCCGAATCCAATTTGTTTTTATATTTGTTTTTTTTTGTGTTTCAATCCAAAATTCTTTTTGTAAGCATGAAAAACTTTTAAAAAGATAAACTTACTAGTATGTCTTCAAAATAAAGCCACTCACTATTAAGTCTGTAATTTAGAACAAATGCAGCGATTGGTTAAACATGTTGATTAGACAATCAAAACGCTGGAAATATGAATTAATACTGGTGAATCATAAAAACGTCTGTTACTAAATTTATTTCCAGTTCTTCATCGGTAGTAGTTTTAGGAGATAATTCTTTAAGGCTGTGACGACCAATAATACCAGACACAAATTAGCATTTATATTTTTGCTAGAAATTGTTGGCTTGGAGCATGATTCCAGGATTGTGAAAGGATGTCTGCACATTGAATTGGCAGAAGAAAGACGAACGCATGGATCCTGTTATAATAAGCAATTTAATACAATGCTATAACACGAACAGTAGAGAAAGAAAATAAAAACATAAGAAAAGGGTTTTTTGGGGGATAGAGTGTGAGCGACGTATTCAGCATTTAATACACATATTTTTTATGTAGATAAAAAGTTCAACAGAGATCGGATAACACTTTGCTGTTTGGTTCCATCTGTTCTCTTTGAGAACCGAATCAGATGCATAACGATTTTTTCTTGATAAAATGGATCATTCCTCATTATTCTTGTAATAGAAAAAAAATGTTCAGGCAATGATGCGTTCATGATGTGTTCACTATGTGTTCAGCGTTTTTATATTTTCTTCAAATAAGTCATTCATTGTTTATGAATTTTTGAGATGAGGATTGATAATTTGGATTATTCGGACTAATGTTCTCATCTTGAGTGTTATTCTCACAACGTCAGACCCATGGTGCAATGGATATAGTACTAAGTAAAATTCAGTTCTAAGTGATAGAAGTGGTTGAAGGTTCAATCCTTGGTGCGGACGATATGGAGAATTGCAAATTCTGAATGGCTGACAGAACGAGAGCATGCTACCTCCGTGGATTAAATTAAGGGTTTTGTTTGAAATTCCGTCCAGATTCCTGAGTTCGACAGAAATATTTCCAAGTTCGACAAGATACACCTGAAGAAGATTGGAGGTTACAGAGGCTGAAACGTTGTGAGAATAACACTTAAGATGAGAACAGTAGTCCAAATAATCCAAATTATGCAAATAATTCATTATAAAATGTTTATATACTTCAAGGCATGTAAAACATTATCTCCAACCAGACATTTTTTCCAATTCACGACTTCAAACTTTGCGCCATTTTTCATTGTTGTCTGTTCAAATTACATACAGGTAAACAAAATCTTTGTATCCAATGAAATTCTTGCCCATGTATCTAACATTTTTCATCTTTTTCTCTTTGCAGGTTATAAGTACATGTTCGATGAGAAATTAGTGACAGTCTGGTCGGCACCGAACTACTGTTATCGCTGTGGCAATGTTGCCGCAGTGCTCTCATTCACGGATTGCGAACACAAGGAGGCCATGCTGTTCCAGGCTGTCCCAGACACTGAGCGAGTGATCCCCACCCAATCAACCACACCCTACTTCCTCTGACATTTTTGTATCTCCGTGTAAATAAATGTACACTCTCCCATCGCAACAATTCTAGAAATGCTGGTCGTAAAATGGTATCGGTTTTCAAACACATTGTCGGGAATGGATAAACAAAAAACAAAAATCAAAAAAATAGAAGAAAAATATTTGAGTAATGAAGAACAAATTCAAGGGTCGTATATTTCAGGATGGGCTAATATATTTTCTTTAAAATGTATATGAACTAAAAAAAACAAAAAAAACAATAATTTACGAATCAATTTCTTTCGTTTATTTTTTCACATATTTATATATTTTCTTCATCTTATTATCCTGATTTACAACACCCATTCGCTAAGTTTGGAGAGAGAGAGAGGAAAGAAAAAAGAAGCAGGACAATATGTAATAAGTGAATCTAAATATTTTGATATACTAAATAAAATTAGAAATTTTAAAACATGATAAAACAAAATTCTGAGACTTATTATTTAACAAATACAGGTGCCCCCCCCCTCCCCAATGCCACTCATCCACACTCCTTTCTGCAAACAAACTATCCATATACTATTAAAACGTTTTTTGGAGTTTATGTGTTCGTAAGCAAATAGAAACGTGATTGGTTGACAAAAAAGGAATTGGCAGAGTACACATTACTCAACGATGTCACGACCCGAGTTTGAATCTCGTGTAAGTCTAAAGGACTTTTTAAAAACTGAAGACGTAGTTTATAAATTTAAAGAAATTAACATAGCATAATAACACATTACATTAATATTTTTTAAACTAAATGACCCTTTTTTTTTCTTTCTTTTTTTGTTGATAATTTGCAAAAAGTCGATATAAAGAAAATTCGGCATTAGATCAAAGCAAATTATTTTAGCTTAAAAACGACATTTCTTGTGTTTTTCGTTAATAAAAGCAACACATGCACCGTAGCAGCTTAGTCTTTAATGCAAATACGAAGTAGTGCATTTTTTCCCACAAAATTTAACGAATATTTTTCTTCGTTAAAAGCTAGGCAAAGATGGAAACTGACATACCCAAGTACTGTACCAACAACATTCAAAGAAAAGGTATAAACAAGCAGGAAGACCCAACGTTGCTCGGGATTGAATGAGGATCACTACTATGTACTTTTTCATTATGCTCATAACACCATATTACTTTGTTTGTTTTGACTGCCCCTCTCCTCCCATTTCGCCCCCTAATAGAGTATTTATTTACCTCCTCTCCAGGAGGTTAGGCACAAGGCCAGTTTTATCTTACTCCCACAAGTAAGATGTGACCCAAGGTCGGGTCGGGAAAGTGGGGTTTGAAAAGCCAGCGCCCGAGAAAGTGAGCACTCTGGCCATTAAAAATTGCCTGGGCAGCCCCATCGGCATTCCCCGGTAGGGGCGCCTCAGGCAGTAAGCAATAAACTTACTCCTCCCCAAAGAGGGGCGGCAAAGCCTGGGAGGGTGGACCTTCTAGAACTGCACAGGACCGACCCATAGACCGGCGTAAATCAAGCCCCGAAGGCCAAGACAATACCAGTTTATGGGGTGCAGTATCCATCGGAACAGATACTACACTTTGATCTTAGCTAATAGAGTAGGAAGAAGCTGAAATGTTGAAAATACATTTTGCAAAAGACAGTATTTCTATGTACTGGTGTCAGGTCAGAGAAAATGATATCAACTTTAAAAGGGTTATATAAAAAATGAATTGAATATTTACTTACACCCAAACATTAAAAAAATATATTAGATTTAAAAAAAGCTGAAAACAAAAAAATAAGATATATATCTCTACCCATATGTGGAGTACTGTTGCTACATCTGGGCTGGTGCACCAACCACTAGTCTCTCCCTCTTAGACAGGGTCCAAAAAAGAGCCTCTAATCTGATAGGTCTCACACTGTCTGCCAAGCTCCAGCCCCTGACCAATCGCCACAATGTTGCATCTCTGTTTGTTTTACAATTACGTCAATGGAATGTGCTCCGATGAACTTTCTGCAATGGCCGCCAGCATTGAATTAAAGTTATATTTTCAAAATGTTAACATTTCAATTAGGACATTTCCCAACAAAACAATGTTCTAGCGGTATTTACCCGGCATTGCTCGGATGGAGATAAACTCAATTTTATTTTAATTAAAATTTTTACTATTTTATCTTAAACAGAGTTTTGATGCTTACTTTGTTAAATTACAATAAAAATAAAACTTTGATTTTATCTCCACCTGGGCAACACCGGGTAAGTACCGCAAGTTTGGTACAATTAAACCTCAGTCTATGTTTGATTTATCCACCAAGTTCCAGTCATGAATAGCCAACAGTCTTTGTTTTATCACTGTTCAATCATATGTTCCAAATATGCACCTATGTGTTGACCAATACTGACCGCCACCTCGTGCTCATTAAGAAATGTTGGGCAGACGAAGATGAGGTGATGCTGTGAGGTATGAACAGTGGTTTGAACAGGATGAGGCAACATCCCACACTTTAAATGGTTTGTTGGAATGGCTGCGGGGACACTTTGGTGATCGTCTCATCAGTAGGACGGGTCAGTCTGAATGGGTTCCACACTCACCAGACCTTGACCCCTTATCCCTTGATTTTTATCAATGAGTTTATCTCAAAGATAAAATATATCAAAACATTTCCCAGATTATTCTTAAACTGAACGGAAGATGGCCATCACAGCCGAAATCAAGACGGTGCCAAGAGATGAGTATGTCAGAATGATTGACAATTTTGCATGTCGTATCCAGGTGTGCTTATCATTTAACGACGATAAAACAAAATTGAACAAGTGAGGCATAGATCTGGTTGGATGGCAGAAAGAATTGTGAATTTTATTTCACGATTCCATGGGCGGCATTTTTTTATTTTTCACCTTTATATATATATATTTTTTTTCACCCGTTATATTTTTTTTTCACCCTTTTATATTTTTTTTTTCACCCTGTATATTTTTTTTTTTTCACCCTTTATATATATTCTTTTTCACCCTTTATATATATTTTTTTCACCCTTTATATTTTTTTTTCACCCTTTATATATTGTTTTTTTTTCACCCTTTATATATATTTTTTTTAACCTGTTATATTTTTTTTTCACCCTTTATATATTGTTTTTTTTTTCACCCGTTATATATTTTTTTTCACCCTTCATATTTTTTTTTTCACCATTATATTTTTATTTCACCCTTTATATATTTTTTTTTCACCCTTTATATATATTTTTTTTCACCCGTTATATTTATATATATTTTTTTTCACCTTTTATATTTATTTTTTTTTCACCCTTTATATTTTTTTTTTTCACCCTTTATATTTTTTTTTTTTTTCACCCTTTATATTTTTTTTTTTTTTCACCCTTTATATATTTTTTTTTTTTTCACCCTTTATATTTATTTTTTTTCACCCTTTATATTTTTTTTTTTTTCACCCTTTATATTTTTTTTTTTTTCACCCTTTATATTTTTTTTTTTTCACCCTTTATATTTATTTTTTTTCACCCTGTATATTTATTTTTTTTTCACCCTTTATATTTTTTTTTTCACCCTTTATATATATTTTTTTTTCACCCTGTATATTTATTTTTTTTTTCACCCTGTATATTTTTTTTTTTTTTCACCCTGTATATTTTTTTTTTTTCACCCTTTATATGTTTTTTTTTCACCCTTTATATTTATTTTTTTAGATTGACAAAATACAAATACTTTGAAATATGAAAACAAAGTTCATATTGGTCTCAAGATTCATGTTCAACTGAATAATTTTGCATTATTGAAAATAAGTTTGGCTGAATCAGGCTTGCAGATTCGGGCTGCTTTTAAAAGTGTTTTTTTCTTCTGACAAATTCAGTTCTACTGAACAGACTTACAAAATATCACTAATTTTAATTAAAAAAAATATTTTTGTAAATTCAAATACAGCTGAAAAAAAATTCATCACACACACACAGAGACAGAATGACAGACACACACATATATATATATATATATATATATATATATATATATATATATTAAAAGTAGCAAAATTAGATGTTCTTTTTAAAATAAATCTCATCTCCAAAATTTTTATTTTATCAGAACAAAATGTTCTTCTATGTTACTTTATAGTTTTTACATTTATTTTTTTTTTTTCGGAATTTTTGAAATGTTTGAATATTTTTGTTCTCATCTTGGATGTTTTCTCACATTTCGGCTAATGTAACCTCCAACCTTCTTCAGGTGCATCTTGTCAAACTCGGGAATCTGTACAGAATTTCGAACGGAAGACTTCTACCCGATCATGGGTGACAGAACGAGAGTAAGCTACTCCCGTGGATAAAAAAAAGAGTTCTGTTTGAAATTCCGTACAGATTCTCGATTTCAAAAAAAAAAGATTTCTCAGTTTGACAAAATGCACCTGAAGATGACTGGAGGTTACGTCGGCTGAAACGTGAAAATAACCTCCAAAATGAGAACAGTAGTCCAAATAATACAAATTTATTTATTTTTGATTTGAAAGAAAACTTTTCGTTCGTTTATTTCATCTAAATGCGTGACAACGATCGTTAAATTATATTTTCAAAATGTTCACATTTCGATTAGAACATTATTTCCCAACAATGCAGAGAAAGGCAATCTTAAGATTGTCCAGAAGTTTGTTACCTTAGTGATACCATGGTGCTAGTTTGAATGCAGAAGTTGGGAGTGGAAATTATGCCATTACTAACTAGCATAGCGCTACCGCTATCAACCAAGGGAAGTGTCTATCAAGGATATGTACAAAGTGTGATGATGTAAGTGAAACTTGGCAAATGATGATTTACCTGTAAACCAATGGATGACCTACTTGTTAAGTTAAAAGACTTGGAAGAATGCTACGGAAAAGTGAATGCTACCAAGACCAAAGTGATGATCTTTGATTGTAGTGTTGGAAAGCCGCTAGGAAAAGGAAAGTTCCCTGCTGAGTTTATGGAAAGGGAATTGGGTGCAATTCAATTTTTTGTGGTATTTGTAAGCATTGGGTACACAATAAGTCGAATGGAATTACTGGTAGGTCGAGAGAGGATAACCAGTTTGTATACAAGAAGTGTAAGACGATGGAGATGGATGAGAACTCAGATGTGGAGAAAGTATATCTGGATGGCAGAGCTATTGAGGTTATCGAAAGGTTTTGTTACCTTGGTGAAACCATTGGAGCACAGTATTG
This sequence comes from Sepiola atlantica, assembly GCA_963556195.1. Taxonomy (NCBI): domain Eukaryota; kingdom Metazoa; phylum Mollusca; class Cephalopoda; order Sepiida; family Sepiolidae; genus Sepiola; species Sepiola atlantica. The sequence continues at coordinate 24,833,828 of OY744554.1, read as the reverse complement.
TAAGAGCTAGTGTCATTGCAAGATTGGTAGTAGATGGACTAAGTTCAGCGAATTTCTGCCATTACTAACCAGCAGAGAATGACCACTGTCAACCAAGTGAAGAATTTATCAGGCATGTGTATGCAGTGTGATGATGTATGTGAAATGGATGTGTAATGTGAGTCTTAAAGACAGGCTTAGATCTGATGACTTCAGAGGAAGATTAAACCTAGACAGTGTAGGGAGATGTGTGCAGAACAGGAGACTGATGGTATGGCCACGTTGAAAGAATGGATGAAAGTTCTATGGTCAGTAGATGTAGAACAGTTGAGGTAGCGAGTTTTGTTCACAGGGGAAGGCCAATGAAAATGGATCTGAGAGATAAAGACCTGGCAGAGATAGTTTAGTTTGGAAGTCAATTTCTTAAAGCCGTTCAATGCATGTAAAACGGGCATTAAATGATGATGATTAAATGTTATAACATTTTGTTTTTTCATAACTTAACCTTTTTTGCCAGTTAAATTTCATGCGATTTTCAGCTCTGTATTTACAAGTAAAGGCATGCATCTAATGAATGTTAAGTTGAAAGATGATAACCAATTTGTGTACAAGAAGTGTAAGACAATGGAGATGGATGAGAACTCAGATGTGGAGAAAGTATATCTGGATGGCAGAACTATTGAGGTTGTTCAGAAGTTTTGTTACCTTGGAGCACAGAGAGGAGCAGGTGCCAGTGTGATAGCAAGAGTAAGTTCTGAGAACTGTCATTACTAACCAGCAGAGCATTATCGCTGTTGACCAAGAGAAGACTATATCAGACGTGTGCATATTGTGATGATGGCCAGTGAGGGTTGAGGATATATGTTGCATGGACAGTAATGATATGAGAATGATACGACATGTGTAATGTAAGAGGAAAATTAAATCTATAAAGTATAGATAGATGTGTGCAGAACAGGAGACTTTGATGGTATGGTCACATTGAAAGAATGAGTGAGAGTGTTTGGTGAGTAGATGTAGAAGAGTTGAGTTTGCAGAGAAAAGCCAAGGAAAATATGCGCGCAAGTGATAAGAATGGATTTGAGAGAAAGCAGGATAAATAAAGCCCTGGCCGAAAGTTAATTTCTAAAAGCTGTTCAACACATGTCGGCATGTAAAACAGACATAGAACTGCTGCTGCTGCTGATGATGATTCAGTATTACATTTTTGTTGGTCTGTCAGTTTCAGACTTAAGCCTTGACAGACTATAGGTTAAATAGAATTTGTCCTGGCCAAAACATAACCTGTTTCGGGCAAAGTGTTCACCTCTATCCTATCATACTAATCTTTCCTAGCCCTTTCTACCTTTTTTTCGGCCTCCCCTATTTCCCAACCCAAGCTCCGCACTATGATGGAAAACTTTATCCAGTGGTTCGGCCCCAATTTCAGAGTCACCCTTTATTTAACGCTACTCCCAGGTCCACTCTGACCTGAGTGGTAGTACCTATGAGGGTCCCATATTAAATGGAATCTATTGTTTACTGGCTATTTGTTTACAAAATATACGACGCCTACAAAACAAACGAATGTACAAACCAATCACAAACAAAAACATTTGTACGGATGCCGTAAAGCACAAATAACAAAACGAACTGGTAAAAGAACCTCCATTTCTCATTGCAGTGAGCCTACAATTAAAAACTTAAATGAAGAAAAATAAACAACTAAAAATGTGACCAAAATTAGTTTTATGATGACGTTTGCACTGAACACAAAATAACAGACAACATTTAACAGGAAGTAGAACAGAATATAACCTGTTGAGTCATCCATTGAGCTTGGGGTGAATTGATTGAATCAAGAAAAAGTGTTTTCCAAGGCAGTTAAATCTGAGAAAATAAAAACACAAAATTATCTTCTTCCTGTGCTCTCTCTCTCTCTCCCTCTCTCTCTCTCTCCAACCCTGGGCTAAATAGTATT